>JBBMKD010000115.1:29341248-29360391 GCA_037834095.1 Argya squamiceps
CCGACCTTCCCTTCCCGACCTTCCCTTCCCGACCTTCCCTTCCCGACCTTCCCTTCCCTTCCCGACCTTCCCTTCCCGACCTTCCCGACCTTCCCGACCTTCCCGACCTTCCCTTCCCGACCTTCCCATGGGATGTCATAATGAGATAAACATAAAGCACCCATGAAACTGAGTGTAAATGCCGGCACAAGTTCCAACTTCTCAGTATCATCTGGCATACAGCCCCAATCCAACAAGTTTTGTTGCTTCACCAAGTTACATCTCTGCCCTGGCAGCAAGAACATGGCATGGTATGTATTTCACACTCTGTGTCTGCTCGTGGGCTGAGAATTATGATGACACAGCAAACCTGTGTTCAGATCTCACTGCTCTGAGAGCTGTTGGCTGTCAGTCATTACTGCCTTTCCCACTCCGGTGCAGGATGGTGTTTTTTAGCACAGTCTACCCTCAAGGGCAGTTTAATATGCAGAATAGCAAAATGAGCCTGAGACATGAGTGCTGCCATTTTCTGCCAACAGCATGGCTGCTTATGGTGGGCAGCAGTGGTGGGAATGTCTTAGCCCAGCACATCCAGAGTCACAGCTCTCCCTGTCAAACAGCTGTTTGTGGGGGTGCCTGCTTCCAGATGACACTTGTGCATGCTTCTCCAGTGATATCTGATACAGGTCACATACAGCACTGAGCACCTGACACTGAGCAGGTGTTATTAAGGAAGCCATGTCCCTGTTTGCTGTTGGCCCCAAAAGAAGGTAATAAGACAGGATACGTGAGTGCTGCACTATGTAGAAGATAGAGTGGTGCCATAGAGTATGGATGAGAGGCTATTCTGCATGTGACTGGGTTTCTGTGCTCTCTTTAACTGCAGGGAAGGAGAAAGAAAGTCAGAAAGAAACCTGGTGCAAGCCTGGTCCTTGGCTCTTATGTGTTTATATGAGGCATGCTCTAGATACATTGCCAAGGATTACAATGTCTCTGGAGTTTGCAGTAAATTCAGCAGTCAGACCATTAAGTTTACAGAAGAGGATTTACAGTTATTGTGAAACTTCCCAGGAGATGCTGTTATGTATAGGCTTAAGTTTGTCTTACTGTGGAAGCAGGGTATAGCCCTCGAAGGAACACTTTTATTCTTGAATTTTTTATGTAGAAACTTCTCTGGAATATATCTGCAGCTTTCCAGGCTTTACTTTTCTCTGTGCTTTTTTTCTTTGTTTAGCATCAGTTCAGGGAAACCAGGCATAATAGTTTTGGGTTGTGATTTGTGTGTAGTGCTGCTACTATGTGAGAAATATACTAGTATCCTGACAGAAATAAAATTGGTTGTATGGTATTATGCAAACTTCATATCTTTGACTTCTTTTCCTTTACAAATTCATCCTATAAAACTTTGACATGTGCTGCCTCCCAGCAGAAAAGCTTCTCTAAAAATTACCAAGTACTGTATAATTTTAATCACTTCAGTTACTTCATACACACACCAGCAAGTCAATAGTTTACTGTTTCCTTGCAAATATGCCTCTACATTATACAAAGTGTCTAGCAAGAGACAAATTCAGACACTAAAAGCATTTGAGAATAGATTTTTCTCAAGACACCATATATTGATCATTTTTCTCTAGGTATGCATCAAGAGATGGTTAAGAAATTATGTTTTCTGCTACAGCAGAAGAAGAAAAATACTTTAGTTTATGGAAAGCCAAGGCCATATTAAAGAGACTAGTACCTTTTACATCTTTGCTGAATACACCTGCAGAGTAGACATATTTCTGGCACTGATGCAAATGCATTGCGATTACCAGGCTGGGAGGGACATTGTCACGTTGGACAAAGGAAAAGAATTCATTTTTTAGCAGTTCAGGTGTCAAGAAAACCGGTGGACAAAAGGTGAAGAATATTTCTCTTATGCGAGGAAGCTGAAGGACTGAGCAGTTGTAGCAACAGAATTATCTTCACATTTATGTTGTGTGTTTGCATCAGTATACACACAGAGAGAGAAACTGGTGCCTTTACACTCCTTTTCTGAAGAAGTCTACGAAGCTTTAATGAATCATTTTATAAGAGCATATCTCAGCCATGATTTACATGTCCAGGTTCATCCAAGAGGTCCTGGCCCCTAGAAGTCCTGTAAGTCTGTGTTCAGAGCAGCAGCAAGGGTTGAGCCTTGGCCAGTCCACAAAGCAGAGGCAGCAGACACCACAGGTGTCTTGGGGTAGTCCTCTCTGCCCCAGAGACATCCAAGTAGTTATGATCAGTCTTATAGAGAGAAGGCTCTTTGCAAGGATGAAGGGTCTGCAGTACTAGGTAGAGGCAGCCTATCCTTTCTAGCTGGAGAAGTGGAACAACAGCTGTCCTGGGTTGTAGTTGGTTTCAACAGATGATGAAGAGGGTGATAGAATACTTTGTGCATATCTTATTCTACAACCCAGGACAACAGCTCACAGCCACTCTTTGATCCCATCTAGGTGGTCTGCAGTATCACATCATCCTCATGTGCTTCTCTGAAAGCATCTTACCCAGAATGATGACTTCTTTCTCAGCTGGAGCTTTTAGCTGAAATGGGCATGTTCCAGAAGAGATGCTGTACAGTATGCTTTTGAAGTGGAGACGCTGGCTAGGAAAGTTGTCCCAGCCTCATGGTGGTGATTAAACTGGATGACTGCTGTCTGCCCTACAGGTACCAAATAATGCCACATTGCCTACTACCTGTTTCATTTTGAAAAGCTTCTTGGAAAACTCTGTGGTAGCTATACATAATGTGGAGTGCAGAGGTTTGCATTTTAGATTTCATTTTGCTGCTTAATAACAACATGCAATGGCTTTACTAAACATAGAACTCTCCAGGTTCATTTGTATTTGTTCAGCCTGATGTAGAAAATCTTAAATGCATCTAAATAATAACCATTTGCTGTAGTTCAGGCTCTAGCTTTCTGGACAACTTTCATATAAGGCACAGATGTAGCAGAAAAATCTAAGAGATTCTGGAGAGAAGCATCAGTTGTACATTGGCAACAATTAACAATAAGAACGAAAAAATCTTGCTTAAAGTAAAGATTTTGTTCACAGATCAAATACATATTACAGTAAGTATCCACCACTTGCCAGAGGGAGGTCTGGGACTGCTTATGTTTTAAGCCTGAGAAAATCCATTCATTGGATATGAGACAGTTTAAAAATACACTTGATTCTCATGCTCATGCACCAGTCAATATGCAGATACAGGTTTTGAAACCACTGAAAATGGTGTTTTCACAGCCTATCACAATTACAGCCTGTTAATTTTCTGCAGCACCAAGGGATGAGGATTAAGAAAGGGTTTGAGATGTGGAGAAGCAGTCACACGAGGGGGGATGACATGATACTTGGTGGAATTGGAGAAGAAATTTCTATGCTCCAGCCCTTTCTCTATTATTTAGGTAAATAGACCTAGACTCTAAATAAGATAAGATCCCTGTCAGCCTATTTCAGTGCATTTCTCAGTACTGTAGTTAACCCCAGATGGAAACTAAGTACCCTGCAGCCATTTGTTCACTCCTTTTCCCTGTGATGGGATGCAAAGGACAATCAGAAAATGGCAAACATCATGGGTTGAAATAAGAACAGTTTAATAAATAAAATAAGGTCGCTCTATGACAACAACAAAAACAACAACAATAGTAGGGAAAAGGGATAAAACAAAAAGAAAAAGAGGAATAAAACTCAGTTTTAAACAAAAGACACACAATAAAATTGTTCAGAACCCACTTAGGACTGCCCAGTCTATCCCTGAGCAGTAATGGATGGATGCCCTCTGGCCAACTTCCCTCAGTTTATATCATGAGCATAAAGTTCTGTGATATGCAATATCCCTTTGGTCAGTTTAGGTCATCTGTCCTGGCCATGCCTGCTCTCAGCTTCTTGTGCATCTACTCACTGACAGAGCACATGAAACTGGAGAAGTTTTTACTTAGAGTAAGCTCTTCTTAACAACGACTAAAACATCAGTGTCTTATCAACATTATTCTTGCAGTAAATGAAAACTACAGCACTGCACCAGCTACTAGAAAAAAAAGCCAAATAAACTATCCTACTTGAAATCAAGACACACAGGAAGCAAGAAACATGGCAATCAATGCATCAGACCTTGTCTGGAAACTGGCAATGTCTGTACAGACAAGGGCCACTGAGTTGGTTTGCGTCTGCTGAAGAATTTGACTGATTATGCCTTTGCTGTTCACAGCAGGAACCTCCTCCCCGGGATCTCCCATCATCACAGGAGTTTGTAATTAAACTGCCCCTCAGAATTCTGGAACTTTTCAGCAGCATTCCAGGCAGTTCACTGGTTACAGAAAACTGCTTAGGCAAAAGATATTGATTTTGACTAGATCAGCAAAGCCAAGTCCTAGCATGTGGCTAATCATCCCCAGTCCCCTTTGATGGATGCCTTAGGCCCAGTTCCACCAATCTTTTCTGGGCTGTGCACCAGTTCTGCAAGTTCATCTGACCTTGGAGCCTTAAATGGGCTGGTCCCTGATGCAGCACTGCCTGGCTCAGAAATATCTAATGCCTTTTTGCTATAGTATATGTATATATATATTTGTATATATGCATTTTAATATATTTATATATTTATATTTTAATATTTTTATAAATTTACAAATATATATGAATGGTGAGGAGAAGGAAAACAAAAGTTACAGAGTAAAGAGGCAGCAAGTCCATGCTGAACTGAACTACAAGTTTGTCAGCCTCTTGTCCAGGTCACTGCCCTTAGGACTTGCCAGCACCACTCATCCTATGTTCTTCTGTTGGGCCAAAGGGGCCTATATGTAGCAGTAGGTTATTCCTAGGATTCCATTCCTCCTCAAATTGGTTTTCACTCGCTCCTTCTGCCTTGCCTCATGCAGAATGGCAGACCTTGGCCTATTGGTGTGCCTGAACAATTCCAAGAAGTGTGGCATTGCATCGCACTCAAGGAAGGTTTTGTGCTGTCAGCCATCACTCTGACTAGCTCCCAGTGGGGCCAACTCCATGCACATGAGAGCAGCCAGCATCAGAAAAACTGGTAGGAGTCATTGTTAACGAAAGGAGAGAAAAAAAAAAACGCCTTGCTTGACAACCCGTGTCATAGCAGCTGGGTGTCCTCTGTCTCCACTCTCCCAGCTTCTGGATGAGTTACATATGGATCTTTGAGCAAAGCACAGGGTTCATAAAACAGTAATGTCCTTCATGGATATTTCAGTAATTTCTTCAGATTACAGATACAATGGTTTTTATTCCCTATATTCTCATCAATATACCTTTTTCTGTGATTGTGGATAGTTATGTACTGTGGCTCTGTTTTCCTTCATGACTCTGGGAAATAGCTTCCTACAACAATTTAGTGATATGGGTGTCTCTGTTTCTTAATTTCTGGATGAAATAGTATCTCACTTTTAATTGCTCAGTTTCTAGACTTTTTTTAACAAAATCAGATATTATTATCAATTCCAGCATTTCCAGGCTTTTTGAGGGGAAGAAAGCTCTGGCTTTAGCATCTCCTGTGCTGTTCACACAGAATAATTTTCAGTAGCAGGGAGGCCAGTGCCGTCTCTGTCTTTATTGCTGATTTGCATGTCTTGTTCATGGCTGAGCTCTATATCTGCTGCTTTTCTTGCTGCTTCCATTGACAGTATTATTATACAGACTTTTCAATACTTTGCCCAGACATTATCGCTTCTACCAGTGCATGGCTTCCAGGATCTGGCAGACATCTATTGCCTTTTTGCAAGCACAAATCCATTTCCCCTAATAACCTCCCTCCCAGCCTCTTGTCAGTCACATGGAAAACAATTTTGTCTCTAAGCATATCATTTTTGGTAATCTCAGACTGTTGCTGCTGCTCATTCTGTCTCAGTTTGGCTGTATATGTGTCAATTCCATTTGTTACAACATGATGAGACAAAAATTGGTGCTGCTCAAATACCATGTTCAATTTAGGGTTACAGGGTTTCCTAAATACTTTTAAAATGTCCAGCAAAATAAATTTGTCTTCTAGTTGCAGTGCTGATACTATGTGTTGATAGAGTTCAAAAACTTCCTCATCCACTGTGTGGAGAGAAACCCATGCACCATGTTGCTTGAAAATTTTCTCCTAATTTCACTTAACTTTTAGGCTTTAATCATCTAGGTAAAAGCACTGATGCCCTTTCTCCACTTCTTTCCTGTAACCCAGGAAATGTAGTGGCTGCCTGGGTAAGTCTGGGATGCACTGCTTTGGCTTTGAGCTATGCAACTTTTCTCACCCTCAGTTCTCTTTTTAAACCAAATATTGGAATGCCATGGTACATAATATGAATATTGTCACTATGATCATAATCCACTAGATAAATTAGGGTCTATTACTGTGCTAAGCTTTTATTGATATTTCATAAGTTTGTGAGTGAAATGCAATATCTGTGTTTTGGCTCTGGTCATAATTTCCCTCTCTTCACAACATATCCACCCTATAGATTGTAGTAAGCAGGATGGGAACATATTGGGGTGCAGGCAGGGTGGGTCAGTCTAAGGTCTGCTTGAGGGTAGCATGTCATCCCACTGCACCAGACTGCAGAGTGAGACTGACCATTCCCTTGGTAGGACATAGGATGGAAAGCAGAGTTGTCATGACCTCACCTGATTCCTGGTTATGATGGAAATAAGTGGCAGCAGGAGACCCCTGCACCTTCATTGATCCTTGGGGCAATCCTGCCAGTGTGGACTAAATAGGTGGGAACACCAAGTCTGTATTTTCTGCTCAGGGTACAAAAGCTGAGGTAGCAGTTGCAAATTAAAGATGTGCAAGTGCCTTTGGGCAGGCAGGGAAGGAAAGCGAATAATCTACTTTAGCAAGTGAAAGGTGTGCCAGTTTACAGCTTTGCATACACTCTTGCTGATAGAAAACCACAGATCCTGCCCTGACTGTCTCTGCATCATCAGTGGCTTCAGCTGAAGAAAACACAAGAAAAATAGACAGGGACTTTTAACTGCAATAGAGTCATTGTTCCATACCAGATATGACTATATTTTAAAGAAATTTATGTGAACAATGACATTTGTGGGAAGCAGAGGTACATGTGGTCTTTTTGGGAAAAGTTCTTGTGTAAGGACTGGTCCTCCCCTCCCTGTGGGTTTGCCTTCATGCCCAGACATTTTTGAGAGTTTCAGCTGAGGCCAGCTGGAAATGGTGTGATCAGCATGGTGCAATTCTCTCTGGATGACTGGGCTGGCACCATAGAGGCTGGTGCTGCTCCTCTGCATCCATGGTCTTCTTCCTTTGCAGTCTCACTTCATGTGACTGCCTGCAACCAGCATGGCAGCCGCAGCCTGAAACCTCAGCAGCAGTGTCCCTGTTCACCCACAAATGCACCTCATCTCTTCCTGGGACAATGCCCATTTGATGGGCAGGACCAGTTCCAGCAGCCACATTCTTCTCATTGCCAGATCTTTTTTAAGGATGCATCCAGCACCACATAGGTGGAAGCATCAGCCATGCATGAGTAAAAAGATCAAGAGGGTTATCTTTTAACTCTTATAAGAAATGCTGAGTGAGGTCAAGGTTTATAAAAGATGTCAGACTGCTGCTCAGTTCCTGCCAGTTGTTGGCCTTACATGGGTGGAGTCTCAGATTTTAGGTGTTTCTGTTAAGTGTATAGAGGCAGACTAACCACAGCCCTGACCAAGTGCTGTGGCAAAACTAATGAGCCTAGAGGATGAGCTGTTCTAAGAGATCATGTTGGTACAGCACCCAGGCCCTGGCTCTTTCTCTATTTTGTGTGAGGTCTGAATTTGTGTTAAATCTGTTAGTGGTCCTCTCCCTTTTTTTTCTTTTTCTTTTTTTTTTTTAATCTCCATGTGTCTTCCTCTAGGATATATCATTGCACACAGATAAACTATTATACTCATGTTATATAGCTTACCTGAAGAAATAAAGGTAGATTTTTGCAGCACAGGGGAGATGGTAGAAAGATACTTCCCATGTGGTTTAGATCTCAAAGAAAGGCTTATGAATACATTTTCCAATAATGGAAAATAATTTAGTAGTGACCTTAGTGACAATGGAAATGAAAATTAGTATGAAGCTTATGGCCTGTAGGTAACAAATCTGCTCCTTAGTTTTTTCTCTCTCTGTTCTTTAACTCAGATTCTGTTTCCTAGTTCCTTTACTATCTTGCATGTATTTTCTTTCAATTTTGTATTGATTTTAAACATTATGAAGCCTTTGCCTTCTTTCCAAACTGATGGAGGAAAAAATATAGAGGGAGTAAACAACTTAACTAGGGCTATACTTAAACAGATGCATTTAAGCAAGCATCTAGGGTGAAATAATTCCTGTAACAGGGTATGACCAGGCCATGAGAGTACTTGGAACTGTCTATGCATGGAGCAGATAATAGCTCTCTCTACCTGAGTTCAGACCTCTTGGGAAGGCCCAGAGAAGGTAGCCTAGATTTGTGGTGGTGCTAGTACAGTATAAACACTTTGGGCTCAGAGCTGTCTTTTAACCAGACATCTCAGACATCAGTTATCTCTGGCAAGTACCTTGCAGAACATTGTTTCTAGTTTTCTCTCTGCATGATAGATACCCCATTCTCTTATTCCAAACCTGGATCTCAGGTTTGACTGGAATGAGATCTCAGACTAACTCTGGACCTGCCTTGGAGTTGCCTCTGCTGCCCTATTCCCCTCCACACACACACTTTGCCTCCTGCTGAAAGTACATGGTGGGGGAGAGTAGTGTGAAGACATATTACATAACTTTGTTCTGCTTTTGTGTTGCTAGTGGTTACCTTCTGAATTCTGGTATTACCATACCCATTTCAAGTCCCCTGACACCTGTATGGTTGAAGTGGAATGAGGCATTATAGTATTACCACATTAGTCACGGAGTGCATTTGTAATGCACAGAGATTAGTAATTAAACAGGTAGCTTTACCTGTCTGGATGACCCTGATTTTCCAGGGTCCTCCCTGTAGAAAGAATGCCAGCTGAAGCCTTTAAGGCACCACTAGAATTGCACAACGGGAATCTTCTGTGTCAAGGTGCTTTTTCCTGAAAGAACTAGCAAACACCAGCATTTTTCTGAAATGGGGTGAGTCAAATTCAGATTAGCTCTGGCATCTCTCTAAGTGGTCCTTCAGAAGTGACTGGTGAGGATGGAGTAATACACTTCACTTGTAAGAGAGAAACAACAATATACTTCACTGATATGAAGTAGTAAGCTAACAAAGTTGAATGGTGAAGTGGCAGTGTTTTAAAAAGATTTGATGGAGTGGTGCACTTGATTATTGATTTCATAGGGACAGGGTCAGACAAAACATTCAGGGAGATCCCGCCATTGAGTCATAAGGTTCAGAAAGAACCCCATTGCTTTCTAAACTTCCCAGAAATTAGTTTAGGTGCACATGGGTTCAATTCTAGACTTAGACTTGGTCAACAGTTTATGTCTAAAGGATTATATGAACACAATCATCTCTTTATATCACTTAGCTAAAATTCCCAAGTTTAGAGTGCTGTTAATCACTCATCAAGAATGTGCCAAGGAATCTCTTAGCCTCAAAGAATAACCTGGGGAGGTATCTCTGCTCAAGACGACATCCTGTTGTGCAGCCTGCTGCCATGTAAGAGAGCTCAGTGAGCTCTGGGCTGTCCATTATTTACAGAGTAACTTGAGTATGGAGACAGAAACACCTTGGCAGGAACAGAGTTTCAGCTGGTAGAAACTGTTCTACTGGAATGCTTCACTTCAGTGCCCTTGACCATACCTTTCCAATAAACATGTCCTATGCTCTTTACAGTGTTGAAAGTCAAGAAAGATTCAATGCAGAGACCCAAGCTGTAAATCATCTTTTAAAGGTCAGTCACTATTTTGACTGCCTGCAGTTGAATTCCTCCCTGAGTCCTGCCAGTGGACCACCCTACTGGCTCAATTTGGTTGGCACGGCACATGGTCAATACATGATGCAGCTGAGTTCAGCAAAAGTATCTGTAGCACCTTGTTCTGTCAGAAGGTTTCTTGCTGTGATGTTCAGCAGGAAGCCATGAATCAGTGATCTGCCTCTTTTTCATTGTTTTGTGGTGCTATGTCTGGAGTTATCTGCTACTCACGAATGGTGTAGGATGAATTCAAATTGTTCTAACTGCTCTGGTTCCTGTTCAAGTCCCATCTGCTAGGTAAGTCTGCCACTTGGAAACAAGATATTTTCTTTTTATGTTGTGAATCACATATTCGGTGTTCCTTCATCAGCTTTACTCTTGTGTTGCTTCTGATCCTATTCTTATAAAAAATCACTAAATTACTTGAATTACAGAACTGCTTCTTTTCTCTGGGACTTCATTGACTCTGGATGTATATAGGAAACTGTTGGTTTCTACGTGGCAGAACATTCTGTGTGGAAGAGATCTGATTCCTCACATGTGGGTTTTTCAGGTTCTGCATGACTCCTGCAGGAGTTTTGAGAAGACTATAAGCACTGCTCAAGGCTTTAAGCCTTTTTCTGTAGGTATACTCACCGGTCAGTGATGCTAGGAAACCTTTTGTGTATAGGGCACATCCCATGACTCTGTATCCTTTGCATGTGTAATGGAAGAAAAGCTGAGGAGGACCTTTGAAGTCCAGTTAATTTCCTATTTGCTGTAGTTAGCTGCAAGACCAAGAAAATTGCTGGATGATCTTTCAGTGCAGTTCCCAGAGGACTCAGGAGGTGACTAGCATGGCTGCTATCCAAGGTACATTTACTGAAGTTGCACTGAGTCTGCTGCTTACAGTGAAATTTCAGGGTCTCTCTGCTGGGTGAAACTCTAACTGGAGCTATACGGATTGCACTCCCACTGAAGCTGAAGATTTCAATGGATTCAGACTGTTAAACTACATTGAAACAGTGTAATTTGCACAAATTTTCCACCAAATCGTTTCATCCAAATTGCCCACTAACTTGCCAAATTATCCTGCAATTTATTGCACTAATTTGTGACATTTGGATGGTCCAAAGGAACAGAGAATAAAAATCTACTCTAAGTTTAGAAAAGTTTTATAGTCTAGTCAAAAAATAATTATGAGTCTGTTCAATGATGCTAACACTTATATTTCAAACTATATAGAGTTAGTTTTTCCAGTCCATATCTGATTTCACCATTTATGGTGATTTCTTTATATTGAATACCTCTTACTTGCTGTCTTTGTTGTATCTGAAGCTGACATTACTCAGATGGTAAGGCTGCGTTCATTTGCTGACCAGTAGCTGACCTTGGTGAGTGTTAGTAACCCTGTTATAGATCTGGTCATATTCCTATAGTTGTATTTTCAAGTTCTCCGCTCTCTTCCCATGCCTGTGCTCTTCTATGCTACATTTTTATTCTAGGTTGATAAGTAGTTAGCCAGAATACCTCTTTGCTATTGTTACCTGTCTTTCGAAAGCAGAAATAAGGTTTAGGGTCCTGTCTCCATGAAGGCTATATAGTTCAGGCACCCAGCTGCCATTTGTGTCCTTTTTATAATTTATCATTTTTATCAATTTTATCATTTATCAATATACTTCCATAATAAATCAATTAAAAAATACAGCTATTCTTTTCATGACAGAAATGCTTTTCGTTTATTTGCTTATAGCAATGCAGTGTGAAGCATTTTGAAAACCTTTAGTTCCGGAGCCCTTTAAAATGACTTTTGATGGTATTTTAAACCAATTCTCTTTTATGCATTGAAATATTTGGTTTTTAAAAAATTAATAGCTCTCTTCCAGTTATAGAAAAAAAAGCTGAATATCTATCTGAGTCACTTTATTTTAAGTAGGTAAACTGTTCTCATTAGTTTCACCTCTTTTTTCCTTTCTTTTTCCATTAACCCTCCTGAAACAGACTTGTTTTTTTCTCTTGAAAGAAACTGAGCTAATAGATTACAAAGGTTCACACTTAGGATACCATACTTACTAGAGGTTCACATTTGCAGAAAAATGTGCTTTTTTGTCTCATTCATTTAACAATGCTACTTTTCTACCTTTTTTTTTTTTTTCCTGGAATCTTGCAAGTTTTATAGGACTTGAAATTTTTATTCTGCTTCTTAATTCAACTGTGTTTGGCTGAATAAGAAAAAACTAAAAACATTGCAAGATTATTTTCTTGAAGATGGAGGTGAAAAGGAACAGTAGACGTTCAATATTTGAAAAGGCTGAGAGAAGAGATTCACTTAGGACAAAAGAGTCATTTCCTGGGAAAGAAAACAGTGCAGGACCTGCACAGAAAATGAAAGAGTACCAGTTGGGTACAGAATATGAATTGCTAAATGTCTGCACATCTGGGCAAACCCGTGTTCATGTTCAGGGCTGCAGCAGCAATAAACAGCTGCAGCTTTGTGCAGGACTATTTTGGGATCTTGCTTCCTCAGACAGAGATGGCTGTTTGCCAAAGCATCTCAATCTAAGATTCTTCCTGAGACGTTTCTATGAATAGTTGGGAAACACAGTTTTCCAGAAAATACGTTTTAACAAATTTTTGTGTAAAAAGTGCCACCCAGCTTCCTTATGTTATAGAACCTCTGATCAAAGCTTGTGAGGTATTTTACCAGCCTGGGCAGTCCCTTGGGGAAAACGGGTCATCTTCTAAGCTAATGTCTTTTCTTTCATGGTAGTTATGATAACAGTGGCGCCTGAGCTCAGATTGACCAGAGGAACTGCTTGGTAGGTTATGTTGCCCAAATGTTTTCGGAATTTTCCCATTCATGTAAATTGTCTGCTTCAGGCTACATGGGGCGGTGGTGGGGAGGAGAGTGTTTTGTTCTGATTTTATTTGGTTTTGGAGTTTTCACCCACATTTTTTGTAGGGTGAATGAAAATCTATTTCCACTGTCATTAGTTGAAAAAGAAGCTAGCAATGGCTTGTGATTCTGCTTGAGGTCTGCTTGCACATTACCATTGCAGTAAATTGGTATGCACCTAAGAAAAAGAATTGGCATTTTTTTTTAAAAGGCAAAATGTTCAAACAAATATAGGCTAGATACTCCCCTCAGTGGCATTTCATAAATAGTTTATTTTTAAACTATTTATTTTGAAGTTTAAAAATACGATATCTGGAGCTGTTAAATGTCCTTGATTTTTCTGCTTTTAAGTAAAAGTGCGTACGGTTGCACATCAGCTATCCACTAAGCTCTGATTAATGTGATGTCTAAGACAGTAAGCATCAAAGGGAAGTACTGTGTTTTAAATCACTCTTTCTTCCAACAACAGAGTTCACCAGTGCCTTGAAGGCTCTGCTGTCCCTCTGGAAAACAAGAATTTGTCTTCTTTAACTTTTCAGTGATTCAGAAATATCAGTTGTTCATACAATATGCTGCAATGTGAAATGTAGCAAATGAAAATTCAGAAGAAGTTGTTCAAGTCCTGGGTTAGAACTGCAGTGGGAGTTGGCCAGTATACAGGTGGCTTTGGTGTCCTGACTGCTCTGGGTGGGTTCTCCACTGGACAATTCTGTTCACTCTGAAGCAGAGAGTTCCCTTGCCACAAATGGAGTGGGAGCTGCACCAGGGCTGGCTGCATGCTCCAGGGAATGCTAGTAGGATGGCTTAGTGTCTCAGAGATTGTCAACTGCAGCTCTGCCAGCAGAACTGGAAGCACATCTCTGGAAAAGTTTAGAATAGGGGGTGGAAACTTTATAGTTTAGTTATGACAAGGTTTCCTCTTAGAAGGGACCTTGCCCTCAGCTTGATTTTCATCTCAGACATGGAGGGAAGACAATAGATTTGCATTTGAACATTCTCGTGATTGTTATTTGTGCTTATTGACAGTGCCAGCTGGCTTAGGAAAGGGAAGTGGCCACAGTGACAGAGTACCCTGTATAACCCCCTTGAATATCCATGAGCCTGTGCCCTGTCTGCCCACAGGGAAAGATGGGCCTTCCAGAGGCTCACCTGGAGCTGGAAGGTGGCTCAGTGGGTATGCTGCCTTCTCTTGCACTGCCTGCTTGTGCTCCTCTGGTGGACCTCCTCCAGCACCCAGGAGAGAGCTGGGTGGGGCTGTTGGCAGAAAAGAGGTGTGCAACATGCATAGAGCAGCCCAGCAGGAGGGAGGCAGCTTTTAGAACCAGCAAACCACTAAAAAGATACTGAAAGAGGAATTTGCAACTTTATCTTAAACTTTGTAAAACAGGATTCTTCTGGGGAGATCCTGGTTATTCCTTTTGACACTGAGGTGGGCCCTCAGTTCTGAGAAAGATGGAGGAAGGCACTTAGGCCACATTATGGAGTTACACTTTGGCAAGACTGCCTTTCATACTTTTACCACTCACTCACAACCGAGCTGCACAAAAAAGATGAAACAGGGCCTAGCAACTTGCCTTACCCTTGCTGTTTTTAGGAGTAATCTTTGCACAAACTATTTGTTTATATCCCGATGAAACTTATTAGTAAAGTAGAGAAACCGTTGTACTATGCAGTAACTTGGTAATATTAGCATTTTCTGTAAAAGCAAATTTGTTCTCTGTAAGACCATTTCAAGGTTGACAGAAGGACTGATTGCTGCTAAAAAATGGATAATTTATTATTCTAACCTGTTGTAAATGATTAAGCAGGTGAATTTGCTGTTACCTTAACTCTCTCCCCAATGCATACAGATTATGATTTAGTGTATAATAATGCTGTCTATATTATTAAAATGGCATTTTGCTGCCATATATTTTGCAAAAATATTCTGGCAATTTGGTGAAGTTATCTCTTGATTTAGCTTTCTTCCACCCCCCAGTTATCTTTCATCTATACCCTGCTTACCATAATTATTTGTTCCTGGACTATGTCTTCTGAGATGTGGCACTGCATCCAAGGAAGGGACTAGGGGAGTGCATGTTGATATTTTAGTCTTTTCTAAGGCTGAGAGTGTAAGTGCTCCGTTGGGAGTCCACAGTTGTGAAGGTTAGGTGCTGATTACCAGCACTGGATGGGCTGTGTGTGCACAGTAATTGTTCTGCCCTGAATGAAGAAGTAACAGGTGATGGAGCAAAGACTGCATATTTCTTTTCCCATACCATCGACTGCCTTGCTATCTCTCTCCCTCTATTTGATCCAGAGGGTAGGGCTATTAGATAGCATCTTTCCTAAGCCCATCACAGCAGCCCAAAACTCTTCCCACTGTTTGGGTTTTTTTTTTTTTTTACCTATACAATTCCCTTTTCTCTTCCCTCTGGATAGTCTTCAATACAGGGAAGGCACACAGGCTGCCAGGTAATGAGGAAAGTTCATTCCAGTTCCTGCCTGGTTAGTAATAGGAAATTTGGTGTGCATGGCCTTCACAAACAAACTCTGTAACTAGGTAGCCTGAAAGAACCAATCATGTTCTGGAAGAATGAGTGTGAGGGTCTTTAGGAGTACCAAACTGCGCAAGTTTGTTACAGAATCTAACAAGGTCTCAACTTTTGACCTTTAGGGAAGAGTGTGAAGGCTTAATAGGCTTATGTGTAGCAACTTTTCTGCCAGGATGGGCTTTAAGTTAATTTTAATGGTCGTACGATGTACGTACATCATACGTACATCGTATGATACCCCCCATACAATGGGTTATGGGGGCAGTCTGGGTACCTCAGGCAATTGAGAAAGGAAGAGGGCAACCTGCGGTTGGGAATTAAGAATAAAAAGGAGGCTGCATGCTCCAGAAATCTTGAGAGACTCCACAGGGGTATGCCCCATTGAACTCTGCATTTATTTGAATAAAACTGATCTTGCAGTATCTTCTTTGTGGACACTGGCCTTTGGCAATGTGATTTTCTCCTCAACTGGGAACTCATACAGGAAAGCTTTCACCTTCCAGGGATGGCAGACAGCAAACAGAGTTCCTGGCACACTTCACCCACTATTAGAGGACCACTTCCTTCAGTGGCAGCCAGCACTGAATGGCTGATTGAGTCCTTGAGAGTACCAGAGAGTGACAGAACAAAGGGGTCTGTGAAGGGGTTCACAGGGCGGGACCACTGGAAATCTCACCACACAGTACAATGGGAATTTCAGGGAGTAAGCGTGAAAGGATGCCCAGGGAAGCCAGTGAAGGAAAGATGAGAAAGGATCTCAACAATAGCCATTACAATCATGGAATACCCCCAGATAGTTCGTTGGAGAGAACCCTGAGGTTCTGAGATAGTTTGTGCTTTCCCTCAGAGGCAACTAAGGAAATAATTGTAGAATATTGTTATTTTATCTGGCCAGAATATGATCTGCCAAGAGGATTAAAATGGCCCCCTTTTGGGAGATGATGTTAGTCTTTGACAAAATTTTTCATTGTATTTAAATTATACTGGGAAATGATTGGTTGAAAAGGAAAGTGGAAAAAATATTTTCAAGGCAAACACAGCAGGAGTTCATGTAGTAAGAAAAAAAAGAAGAGGAGGAAATGAAGAAAAGAATAAGAGTGAGGATTGGGAAGTTTTCCAGTACCTTCTCCCACTTTGTCTTCACAATCTGCAAAGATCCAGGGCCAGCTGCAGGTCCCCTGTATCTCCTCCAGCTTCCAGGACTGGGAAAACAAGGAAATACTGTTCCTACAGCACCCCTCAAGGCAAAAAGACAGGATATCATATCCCTCTCCAGAACTAGAGAGGGAGCCCAGTATGTCCAAGTGCCTCTAGGACACTGGAGACAGGGATCCATCAGATGTCCCTATGTCAGGTTCCACTGGGAGGCCAGGGTGAAAGATTTGGGTTTTTAATTGTGCCAGTTACCACTCAGGATAAAATAGGGTTGAAAAAGGAATTACCCCTATATATGGATGCCTTCATAGGGGTGGGGGAAAAGATATGGGAATATTTGGGAAATGCAGGTTATACTTGGAAAGATTGGGATTTCCTTTTAGGCTTTTTTTTCAGGATACAGGAATAAAAGGATGATTTGCAGAAAGCTCACCAGCTATGGGAGGATGAACAGCTAGAGGCCATGGGAAGGGCTGGACAAAATTTGCCTATAGTGGTTGACGCAATGCCCCAGTCAGATCCTCAGTGGGACCTGAATAATTATGCCAGACTGGTCTACATTTGAGATTACAGTGACTATTTAATTAAAACAACTAAAACACTGGTTCCTAGAACTAACAATGCTATGTTCTTACAGAAAAAAAAAAAAAAAAAAATCAAGAGTCCTTCTCTTTGTCTAGAAAGGACTAGGGATGCCTTGAGGAAAGAAGGAGAGTTGGACACTGAGGGACCAGTTTTTGTTACATTGCTGAAGGTAAAGTTTGTCACCAAATCCTGGCCTGATAATAAGAATACAGAAATATGGAATATGGGGAGTGGTAGGATGGGCCCATGAGTGAGTTGGTTAGAAAGGCAGAGCAGGTGTATGTAGGAAGGGATGAGGAAGATGCAAAGGTGAAGGCAAGGATAATGGCACAGTACTTACAGCCCCTGAAGTGAAAAGTGCAGCAATATTCAGGACAAAAGGGAAGGGGGCAATCACCAGGATTTAACAGGAATATATCTTCCCCACTGGTAGAGGGTAGGCCAAGAGAGCATTGAGAAGAATTTAATGTCCTATTTGTAAGAAGGAAGGACATTGGAAGAGGGAATGTCCCCAGAGAGAACTGGGCCCTTGTGAGGAGAGAGTCCACTGGCTGATGGAAACGGGTTGTTAGGGATGTCAGGGGCTCCCATTATGCCAAGGACCTACCACACAGGAGCCCTTAATAACATATAAACTGGGTCTGGATCAAGAGGAAATGCACTTCCTAGTAGACACAGGAGCCTCTTGGTCTACTTTGAATCTTACGCCAAAGTGGAGACAATTGTCAAAATGGTCTTTGGTTATTCAAGGGGTAGATGGGTAAAATGAGTGAGTGTGTCTCATTCAACCACTTCTAGTGGATGTGGGAGATAAATAGGAGATGCATGAATTTTTACTTGTACCAAATTGTGATTGTAACCCATTGGGAAGAGAATTAATGGCTAAATTGGGAATGCAAATCAATATTATACAAGTTGATACAGAGGCTAATACTTCTGTAACACTGTGTAAATTCTCTGACTAAGCTTAAGCTAAAGTGAACCCATAAGTGTGGGCAGTTCCAGGGAAATATGGAAAATTAGATATGAAGACTCTTTGGATTATTTTGAAACAACCTGGACAAGTGGTCTCTAAGAAGCAATGCCCTATTTCAAGAGATGGAAGAAAGGCATTACAGCCTATCTGTGAGTTCTCACTAAAGACAGGTCTTTTGAGGCATGCATGTATCCCTATAATATTCCTATCCTGATAGTTAAAGGCAACAGGTAGAACCCATAGAATAGGTGCAGGACCTAAGAATAATAAATGAGAATTTTAAACCAAGGCATCCCATGGTCCCACCACTTTGTACCAGGTTCCCTCCTAATATCATTACTATTTAGTACTTCATTTAAAGGATGCTTTCTAGGAATGCCAGCTTACAGAGTATAGTAAACAGTATTTTGCTTTAAAGTGGGAACTCAAAGAAGAGGAAGAGAAAATCTGCTGGGATATGTGGTCTTATCTGGACTAGCCTCACAAAAAATATTGAAAGAATTTACTCTGCTCTACAGGATTAGGTTACTGCAATATGTGGATGTCTTGCTTCTATCAGGAGTACAAGAGGAAGTGGTGGAAGAAGCCACTGTGAAATTGTTTAATTTTCTAGCTAAAAATGGGTTTAGAGTGTCTGAAAAGAAAGCACAAATGGTGGAGAAAAATATTAAATATTTGGGACATATTTGACTGAAGGCTTCCGATGTATTGGCCTAGAGAGGATCCAAGGAATTTTAGAAGTACCATTACTCAGGACTAAAAAGGATCTGTGACAACTTTTAGGACTAATAGGCTGTTGCAGAACCTGGATTGAGGACTTTTCTGTCTTAGTCAGATCCCTGCATGATCTTTTAACAGAAGACAGCCCCAATGTTGTAATATGGACACTAGGAGCAAAGCAGAGCTCCAAAGCTTTAAAAAGCAGATTAACCAAGGCTCCAGCCCTAGCCCTTCCAGACAGGGAAAAAGAATTTGAATTACATGTGGATGTTTAACAGGGCCATGCCAAAGTGTCCTAGGTTGTAGAATAAGATATGCACAAAGTATTCTATCACCCTCTTCATCATCTGTTGGAACCAATTGTTGAAGCAGTGTTCTTCCAAGTTCCCCCTCCCTTTCCTGTTAAGGTGTTTTTCTGTTAAGGTGTCTTC
>JBBMKD010000115.1:29374252-29391603 GCA_037834095.1 Argya squamiceps
TCAGCAATTGGTTTCAACAGTTGATGAAGATGGTGATAGAATACTTTGTGCATATCTTATACTACAACTCAGGACAATGGGTTTTGTTTCTTTTTGGTGCCAGAAGGCTTCTTGGTTTCTCTCTTTCTGTAGCCAGAGTGAGCTAAAGTGAGCCACGTGTTCTGGCTAGCACATAGATTTATCCTTTTTGTTTGCTGGCATTGTTCTGATGCTGGGGCCCGGCAAGCTGTGGTCTGGGTTGTTTAGCACCTGAGAATTGAAGTGTTAAAGACATACCTGAGAAGAGAGCACCAAGACAAACTAAATCATGAGCACTCCCTCTCTGAATTCCAAAAATAAGAGCAGTGACCACTCCTTTAGCTGGTATGAATTGGGCTCTGTATGTATAGTGTCATGTGCTCTATCCAAAAAAAAATGATGGGACTAAGACGGTGTATGTTTTCCCAAGGCATGGTGTGGATAGCTGTTCAGAATTTAAACCTCAGGAAACACAAATTGGTCTCATGTACCTGACTGCAAGAAGAAAACACTTCTACGAGCTGTTGGACATCTGGTCTTCCTTAATCTACTTTATATTTTTGTTCAAGACAGAAAATCAGCCAGGTATCACACAAATCATAAGAGCAAGGACATTGCTTTGTGGACCTGAAATTAACATTACTTCCACAGAGGGAACAGCCGTGGTGAACCAATCAGTGAGAAACAGAAATCTTTCTCTGAAATTAAAGTTGTCTTTTTATTTCACTGTTCATATAATTTATTTTTTTAATGCAAGCACTGTCATTCCAGTATTCAAAGTACCAATTAGCCTTTGATCTAGATGGATTATTTCAGCAAACAAATGCATTGCACTCTTATACTTGGTATATTTAGATTAATTAGATCCTCCTTATTTTAGAGAAAGAACTTCTTTAGGCTAAGAAATGCAGTAAAGCCTATTGATTGAATGACCTCACATATCACATATACATGTGGTTGATAAGAGCCACTTAGTATTTCCTGAGTAGAAAAGAGAATTCAGCATTTTCATGTGGTTTCTATTACTGTCTTCATTAAACATTCATGTCATTTTCTTCCTTTTCCCTTACTTGTCTAATAAATATACCATTACAGCCATTAATTGCATGGAGTTAAGTTGTTTAAGTGCTATAAGATATGCCAAGTAAATTATTGGCTCCTGAGGTATTGGTTTTCTGTCTAGCTATCTGGTATTTTTGCAGTCCCTTGAAACTCCAAATTCAATCATCTCCACAGCAGCAGAAATGTAATTGAAACATTAGGCACAGCTCAGTTCCCGAGGGAATGAACAAACAAAGGATAGGGAAGCTTACTGTGACGTTCTACAAAGGTGGGTATATTCCATATTAGGGGGAAAAAAATCTTTACTATTAGAATCAAAAAAACTGCTGCAGTGAGAATTGATAACATTATTGGTGTAGTACGAATGGAAATTGTATGTTCTCCACTAATTGCATAAACATGGTATTATAAAATAGTCCAGTAGCCTGGCAGGCGGACAGACAGAGCTTGTGGGAGCTTTGAAATCCACAGCTCAGGATCATTCCTGATTTGGGGAAATCTGGAAATGTCAATCCTCACCTTATTCCATATTACACCCACAATTATTATTCCATAGAACATCCACATGTATTTCACTTAATGCTTAGCCTGTGTAAAACACTTGCAGATCTTCCAGAAGTACAGTCCCCCCCACCCCGAAGGACAAGGTAGATTTACCAACACACATTAGGAAAAGAGGACAAGAGGTGATTCATGCACAAGTCACCTTGAGGCATTGCAAGAAGTAGAGCTGCTGCTGCTATTTAGGAGGACCATGAAGTGAGAGAGAATAGACTTTTTGTGGGTAGGCCTAGACAAAAGAAGCCCTGAGCTGCCTTTTTCACAGACTTGGAAACAGGAGAATAAGATGGGGTTAGGCAGTGGAGACTCAGACATGACAAGTAGGCAAATGGAGAATGACAAGGGTCTCTGAACGTAGCTCCAGGAAGGAGGAGTTAAATGGTAATTAGGTAGGCAGCCAAGGGAGCAGATGTGTGGAGGTGATTGCTTTTGTCAAAAGCCAACAGACAAGAAGGGGAAGCTGAGAACAGGAGAAACCAAAACCTGGATATGTTGGTCACTGAAGGAAGATTTAATGAGATTGTCTTCAAGAGAGAGCACTAAAAAAAGTTTGATTTCCAAACAGAGATGCTAGGTGCCTGCTGACTTCTTCAAAAGATGAAGCCCTAAATCTGCCTGTTTCCTCTGGCTGAGTGTATGATATGATCTCAAAATTAGTTTTGCAGGATGACTTTTAGTCTCCCCTCCAGCTTCTCCTGCAGCTCCATTAGCTCAGTAGAGGCTGTGCAACAGCTGCAGGTAAGAAACAGAGGTGTTTCAGCTTACAGGTATTTTTCAGCCAGGGACTGCCACCTGGGGTTGTCCAGGTGACATGGAGCAGTAGTAAGGCTACCTGTTTGGTGTGACATGGAAGGTTAGTTGAAGCAAGCAGAACAGCCTCTTGGCATAGAATTATCACGAGCTCCTCACAGGAGCTCACATTTCCTGGAGACCTCGCTGCTGAATGAGAAAACATCATTTTTGCATTCGCTTTCTGCTTGGAGACCATTCTGCCTTTGTTGCCGGATGCCCTTTGTGTCAGGGGGACTACACATTTGTATGTACTTCTTGAACACTTTAGGAGACAGTCTCAGTTACCCACACAAAAGCTAGGAGCAGTCATGAGTGTCTTCTGGGACCAGCCTAGTGCATGGGTCCTGGCCTTAACTCACTTTGGGGAATAACAGATGTATTATTTCTTCAGACAGATGTTTTCTGATTGAGTCTGTCACTTTGAAACTTTATATTTCTAAATTAATCCCTACACTGTAACTCAGCAATTCATGAACAGAGATTTTGTCTCTGTCTCTCCAGTGATTTTAGGTCTATGCAGTGTGATTTGTAGAACGCTACGAGTTTTCTAGGATTTGTGTTTTGCTGTCCTCCCTTCTGCTTTAAAAAGCTTCTCCTCTGGCAAATGACATGTGCCTCAGTAGCACATAACAAAATAGACCCTGTGAAGAAAATCTGCCCTTATTACACTTTAGGACAGCCTTTTCCTCTCTCATTTTGAGGATGTAATCAGCTTTGCAACTACTCTTCTGCCCTAAAAACAACTGGATAAAACAACCAGGATACCCTTTGGTAGAGTAATCATGATGCTGGAAAGAGGAGAACAATCTCATTACATCTCTGTCACAGTCTTGGTGTTTTATAGGAAGTGTATTGTCCTGAACAACAGGCTTTATTGCACTGAAATGTTTCTAAGATCCTCCCACTTATTAACTGTAAAGTCACTATTTCTTCCAGAAAAAGGAGCAAAAATATTCTTCATTTGTTGAAGCTACTATTCTCTTTCTGCTCCAGTTTATCTCTAGTTAATTATAATTGTGTTAACCAAAATCATTCCTTGGAAAGTAAAGGGCTTGATTTAGTTAGCTGTCCCATCCTCCATGTAGAAAATTCTTCTGTTTAAGGGACAGGATTCTCTTCAGGTGACCACTTTCCACCAGTCTGTACTCAGGCATGAGTCAGCTGTTTCACAAAGACAGTGAGGGCTTTTTCAACAGCTTCAAACAGCTGCTGGATCAGATGCTGCCTGAGTGTGCTTGCTGAATAGGAGGGAGCAGAAAGCCTCTTGCTGCCAGTGTTGTCTGAAGCTTGACAAAGCTGAATTTTACAATTTACTCCCTCTCTGCCTTTGAAAAAAAGTGAACACACTGTTCATAGAAAGCTACACTGGGTACCTCCTGCTCACTCTGCACAAGGTATGTTTCACTCAGCTTGCCTCTACCCCAAAAGCGTTCTGCTGCAGCAGAGTTTGAGCCACACAACAGAGAAAGCCAAGTGGGAGATGGGTGTGAGGGATGCAGTCAGATGTGGGTGCAGAGGGAAGGGACTAGGCTGTTGCCAAAGCCCTGTAAGAAACAGAGTGCTCAGGCATCATCTCTCTTCCCTGCAGTTTGCTGACTTCTTTGTCAGGCATGTTGTGCAAGCGGCATTTCACAGAAAGTCTCTGCTTATGGTCAGAGATTTCTGATATCCCTAGTCTGTCATCATTAAAGGTTACAATCTACCTTTTTAATGAAGGTTTTTTTCCATCAGTTATAAATGTTCAGCAGTGACTAAATACTTAAGAATCACTTTTTATTCTTACAAAACTCCATCTTTGCATTTCCAATGAATAAATTAATGCGTGTGGGAACTACAGGGATCTTGTGCCAGGAGATCTCTATCACCATGTTCTGCTGAACTACAGAGCTGAGCTGAACATTGTCATGTACATAAATTAGTTTCACATACAAAAATTGGCAGATGTAACAAATTATTTCTTGAAAAATGCAGCCCAATAAAGCACAGACAACCCCACTGGAATAAGCAGGATCTCCCAAAGCATGTAGAATTTTGACTGTGTGTCTTGAAGCTATCATAATGTAAGTGGAGTAAACATTTGGCCAGCACAGAAAATGGGCATATCTCCCACTTATGAACCCTGCTGTGGTTTCTGCATTCACTCGGCAAGGGCTGTGGGATTGGTTTCCATAGGAACCATGGGAAAATGAAGGAAAAGCACTTACCTGAAACCCAGTTGCATAATATTACCACCGCAAGACTGTAGTGAGGCACTGGGTACAGACCACTGGTGCTGATCCGACCCTTTGAGGTGTGAGGTATCCCTGCCATTTCTGCAGGAGGGCAAGGCACATGGGGCCTGCATGGTGGCTGGGCTCCGAAACCTGTGATGGAAGATGGAGATGCAACAGTTAACACCCAGAATTAAGAGGCCTCTTCAAACATGAAACATTCAGCACAATTCCCTCAGAGGCCTCCTGATTTTCAGAGCAGTGTTTGGATGATGGGAGAATTGAGCACCTCCTCAGTTTTTCCTCTCAAAGGGTAAGCAAAATGCGGGGGTGTGCAGTCCAAGGACATAATCCCAAGTGGGCTTGGCTGCTTCATCTTTGTGCTTTTAATTCCTCGTACGTCTCAGAAAGGCAACTGCATCTGCCCCTCTTCATTTCCTTCTGCTTTGCCACATCAGCTGAAGGGGAAGTGCTCAGTTTGTTCTCTCTCTGGGCATGGGGTCACAAAAACAAGTCTCTGCTTCCTTTACCTTTAGGCCCAAAGATAGACTGCCAGTGGTCACAGCCTGGTGTGGAGAGCACACCCCGATGTGCACGATTTAATGGAGCATATGAGGTTCATAAAGCCTGGTCCACAACAGGACGCCATCAGCTACCACTCCCCACTTAGACCTCCACTGTTTCTGACTTTGGAGTCTCATGGAAAGTTTTCTCAGCTGCACTCTACTCTATTGTAAGATGGCAATAAGCAATTCCTTGCCCTTTTTAAGATGAAAAATTTATTTGCCACTAAAGCTTCTGTTCAAAATTAGCTAATTTCCTCTGCAAAGCACTATCACTGCTCCAGCACCTTCTTGTGGCTCTCAAAACAGGGAAGTGTACTGTATCTAAAGGCAATAACAGCATTACGGTGACTTGAGGGAGGAGAAAATTTCCTGTGTCCAAATTTTTCAGAAAGGGATGAATACCTTGTGGAATGCATACAAAGTCAGTACAAAGACATGTGTAAGATACAAGTAATCACCCTCTCATAAATACAAATACAGAAGAATGGTAAGTTAAATTACTATCTGTTGAGAAATTGCAATATTTTTCAGGGCTGATACTGCATCCATTACAAACTATCTTGGAAGCCTATTTATGAATATGAATTTCTGGAATTTGTTTACTCACCTGGACTTCTCTGCATGTGATGTAAACTGGGGAGTTTACAACAAACTTGGCATTTATTATGCAGACTGTTCTGAAAAAGCAGATGAGAATTGTCTGCTTCTTAGACTTTGAGCATCAAAAAATAAAACTGTTTTAAATTCCTGACTCTGCTTTTTAAGATCAGGAAGAGTCACTCGTAATTTTTTCCCATCCCACTTCAATGGAACATCGCTCTCTGAAGAATATTAAGACAGTGATGATGACTTACTGATGAAAACAAAATGATAGTGTTTGCTGTCATATCCATCAAAGAAGGTCATCACTGGGAGAGCTACTTTGCTTAAACTAGAAAGTAACTAGGCTTGGTTTTGAGTGCCATGTTTCTTTTGGTCCAACAAAAACTTCTAAATGTGCCCTGGAACCTAAAAATGGTCCTGATAAAATCATGGGGTATCTCTCTATGTCTTCTGCAAGTGCCAGCAGATTGGGTTGAACTATATCTGAGAACACAGTTCATGTAATCCAGAAATGAGAGAAGTCCTTGGTCTCTCCTATTTCTTTTCCTGCTAGGTTTCTGTACTTGACAATACCATATTTACAGTTCTGAAGATGTACATGACTATCTGTGGAGGAAGGCAAGTGTTCAATGGCTTGAGACAAATAGGCTTGAGGAGCTGTTCCCAGGAGCTATGCTAGAAATTATACTCATTGACACTGGTACCCTTGTAAATTGTAGGCAGGCCTTGATTTTCATCTGGCTGCTGCCAGCGACATTGCAGTTCTTGGCTTGTTCACTTGCCCTTCTACTTCCACACCCTGCCTACATAAAGATCTCTGTGGGAAAAGAGGTGTTTTGGGCATGGGAGAACTTGGACTGAACACTGAAGCTGCAGGAACTTCCAGCCTGATGACTGGCAAATGCAGTCCTGATATCCAAGTGTCTGCTTCAGCCCCTCTGCCTGCTCATGTGTCTCAACATCCCTGTTATGCATAGATAGCAAGGCACCCTTCCTTGCATCCTATACTTTGCTCCAGCAGAATCTGTGTGACTGTTCCTGGATGAACGCCTAGATCTGGAGCTCATCATTATGTGATGAGCCAATTCTGCCCGGCTTGTAGCCTTATGCCTAAGTATTTGGTTTCCTAGTATTTTGTTTCCTTGGGATCCTAGGCAGCAGAGATTTCTCAAGGGGAAAGATCTACAAAAGCACTTGTCTGCAGCAGGTGATGAATGTTTCAGGAAATTTAGTGTGCCTGACTATGCACTGCAGCACCTTTTCCACAGTATTTTGGAATGGGTTTTGAGATGGGAGAAAATGGATTTTGCATGTAACACATTTTTGCATATTACTTATAACTAACATTGAAACACACACATTAGGCAACAGCACACATCTGTAGTAGTAGCAGCTTTTGATTGACACAGAGAGTCACAAGAAGGATATGTCACTCAGAAGGCAAAAGAGGAAACAGAAAGCAGTCTGGTGAAATGGCAAAGAGTAGGGATATATTCATACCAAAAATATCATTTAAGAAATGGAAATCTAGTTCTTGTAATGCTAATGGAGTGGAAACTTATCTTCGGCTTGTGTCTTACCTGCCAGAGTGGAAGCAGGATAAAAGGAAATTTCAAGAACAAATAGCCAAGGACACCAAGGGCAATAATAAATTATTTGCTGTATATCAGAAATACAAAGTTTGCAAGACAGTGTCTGAACTAGACCATTAGATTGTGAAATGGACAGTCCCATTGCACAGATGCCAAATAGTATTTTTGTCTTGGCCTTAAAGGCAAAAGTTATTGGAAAATAAGGACTCTCAGTTTATTTTCTGTTACAGCTATACCTGGTAAGCATGAACTATGGAGGGAAAGGCCTCAAGACATTCCTTAGTAATAAGGTATTAAAATTAAGGCAGAATTTATGTATACTGCAAAAAAGGAAGAAAAAAAAGGGGTAACTATCTGTAGCCAACATATAGCTGCAGCAGTGGCAGCAGATGTTGGAAGAGACCAGAACTGTACAATCCAAGCAGGCAAGATGAACAGACCAGACCTCAATGAAAGCTTCAAGATGAAGATGAGCCTGTTGGATTTCCACCCAAATTTTAGATTGTTTACCATTCTGTTCCTGATTTGTCTGAGACAGATAATCTTTCCCTCTTTCTCCAAAATGCACTGCCACAGGGAAAACTACTTTTATTTTATCCTTCTCTGGCTGGGCAGACACAGTGGTTTTGACTAACTCAGAATCTACCAGTATATTCAAGTTGCTTCAGTTGTTTCTTTCATTGTGCACTGCCGGTTTTCAATGCCCTTCCCTGAATTGAAATTTAATTACAATTGTGTGGCCAAATAGTCATTTTCACTAGTGGCTTTCTGTTGTTGTTCATAAGGCTCTCCTTGCCTCACTAATCTAAATCATGGTGTATCGTTGGGGAATCTGCCGCCTACTAGTCCCTTCCCTCTTCTAGGTCATTATAAAGCAGGCTGAAGCATAGTGGCCCAATGCTTCTCCTGACAACACCCTGCTTTCTTGCTGAAAAATGGCTGGTCTTGTATGCTGTTCATTTCCTGCCTACATATTTTAATCTATGACAAGACCTATGCACCTCACTTCTGCTCCTCTAACAGGCCTGATAAAAGCTTTCAGAAATCCTGAGCAAACATCAGTACTGATATAATGAGGTTGCTTCTCTCAAAGCCTTCTTTTGGGGTCTAGTCACTTATCTTGCTGAAGCCACAGAAATAAAGGGTGAAGGTAGGGAAGGTGGCAAACATGACAGACATGGAAGGAAAGGAATATTGCCTTCTGTGAGATTCTAAGATTGAGGGCTGTAAGACAACCTCATCTTCTCCCTGTGATAGTGATAGGATAAATAAAATAGGAGTACAGAGTGAAACCACAGATGTCAGGAGCACCATGTAAGATCTGCCCAAACAGTCCATTGTGTTGGCTTTGTCTGGCCAGAAGGGCTCAGTTCTGCATCCCTGCTGTCTCATGTGGGGAAGGTGTCCATGGCTGCCTCCCTGGGCACCCAACCACCCATCCAAATCCCAAGGCTGAGCTCACTTGTATAGGGGTTTGGAGCAGTAGTCATCACCTGAGGGCTTATCTGCAGGGCCAAAGCTGTGGTTTTCCCTACTTCAGGCACCAACACTTCTTCTGCTTTGCACTGCCTTTCCAGAGAGCCTGCATGGCCCAGGAAATGGTTCAGCCTAGTAACTATGTCTACACAGCAAGGTGGCATTCACTTTGAAAAGGCTAGTTTCATCTTACTGACATACAGATGTCCTTTGGAGTTCCTCTTTGCAAAACTCCTCTCCTCTGCCTGGCTAGTAGGAACAGAATCATTAAAATTTCACATCCTGGGCCCCAGGATTCTTCACTCTGCTCTTATCTGTGCTTTTCAGTCCTTAACAAGCAAGTAACCAGTTTTCTCCTTACGGACAACTTTCTATGTCTTGTTAAATAGCAGACTCAGAGATGTGCTGTCACTGAGGTGAACTCATTAGACCATTCACTGTGGACAGTGGAAGCAGTCTGACAGGCATGGTTGGATAGACTGAGATGGTTGCAGGGTTCCTCACAGAGTTCCCTTGGGCCTCATTTGTGGCTCTGGGAGTCCAAGGAGCTTCAGCTCATGTAAAGCAGGCAAGTTGACACCTCACATTCTTCCCCTGTGGTCCAAACCAGGATCTTCTTACAGATAGAACTCCATGTACACGCCATACCAAACAAGTGGGTGAATGATGTTCTCCTTTCCTCTTTGCCTCATCAGGCCATGAATTCTCCATGGGGATGCAATGGGCTGATATGGTTTTTCCTATGCATGCATTACCTCAGGTTGCCTTGGCAGAGGAGACTGTGGATGGCAACATGAGGGCTCACTTTGATGATGTGACCTTAGTCTGCACTCAGACCACCATCATGCTGGTGGTGTAGAAACCAACCTCTGGTTTCTGTGTATTTCGTGCTGCTTACTTTTCTTTGACAATTCCTCCCTGTCTAAACTGTGATATCTGCATTAAATGAATGTCTTTCTCTCTGTGTGTGTGTAGGCTTGTAATAGCAAGTAGACAATCAGGTAGAAGATCAGTTTTACATCATATTGTTGCACAAGGTGTGATGTTCAGTGTACGAAGATTTGTAGGCAGAGTTCATAGCTGATGACTTGCACTGATTCTAATGATAAAAAAAACCTTTTAGGTGAAAAAAATAAAAAAAGCAGAGGGACATTAAAAGTAAAAGCAAATTCAACTAAATACTAAAAAATATTTAAGAAAAGGTTGTATCTGTGTGTATCTGTTGTTGAAAGTTCCTGGGTGCATCTCTGTGATGGGACCCAATGCTATTCAAACACAAATCTCAGGAGACAACTCACCGTCCTCTGCAGGGGAGCGGTTGCAAATAATAGCCATGGCCCCACATACACCCATTACTGGGGGAGCTGGGGCTGGGGTCTGCATAAGGGATATGGCAGGTCTTCCCCTGGTGCTCTACTAAGTGGTCTCATCCCAGTTAGCTCCTTCTGCCCAGAGCTGATCTTACCCTGGCAGAAGACTAGACCAATTCGAGACACTGCTTTTTCTGACCCAGCAAACTGATTATTGGAAAAGAGAACTTCAAATGTAGTTGTGATTTTGTCAAGCATCAGGTATTTGTCTTTCTTTGCAGTCTGTTGTGAAACCCGGCTCATTGCTGTTTATGTTCTGATTTTGTTTTCTAGAGCTGTAATCTGTACGGTTCTCAGTGTTAACCAAATACACTTTAGAATTCAATTCGGCTTCCCCTAAGGAAGAAGCACAGGAACTGGAAGAGGTTTTTGCATAATGCTGGGTCATACTAGGCAACTTCTCAGCACTTTGTACGTTTAGCAGATTCGGAATCCTGCTTCTTGTGGAAGAAAGTAGTAACCCTCACAGGTACTAAATGGTCCTGTGATTGAAGACAAAGAATTACCAGTGGGTTGCATGATTCATCTCTACCCTCGCTGCTGAATATATGAGACAAAAATAAAGTGTTTCAAAATCACATATCCTATCCCAACAAAAAATATAAAAAAATCAATACTAAAATAGTACATTCTGGGCAAAGTTCCCCTAAAACAGTAGGACAGCAGTTTCTATTTTTAAATTGATTGTCTGTTTTAACTTTTCTTTCTGTAGTACAAGAAGCAGCTGCACTTTGCTATAAGAAGGAAAAACTCAATCAAATAAAATGGGAGAGAAAAGTATCTTATCTTTACTAAACATATACTAAAGATTCTTTACTAACATATAACCATGTTAACAATTTCTTATCACCACAACTGCTGACGCAAGGGCCATGGACTCATTCTGACTCAGAATACATTCTGAGAGAAGCTATGGAGTGAGGTGACACCAACCTGGACATTCTGCTCCCGATGTAGCAGCCTCTGGAGTATAAATCAGACCTTGACTCTATTTTAGCCACGGTTTCTCACTTTGATACCCATGCTTTTGCTCTATTGGATGTTTTGAGGGCACTGTAACAGTGTCCTACCTGCAAAAACTAGACCAAACATCAGTGGATTCATAAAAAGGGTGTAAATGGCAAGACAGATATAATCTCTTGCAGATTGTCTTTATAACAGGTTTCCCAGGAAACTGAGTTATGTCTCTGTACCAGACCTACATTCCTGACAGGATTAACTTAGTGGGCTGAGGAAACATCACCCCTACTCTTCTGTGAGCAACGTTTTTGCCAGCCTCAGTGGCTCTTAGCCATGTTTCCAGAACACAAACCTGTACAATGCTCAGCTTTTTATAAGATGGGCTCCCTACAATGCCATTGCTTCCCAGACATCTAATGCTAACTGTTCTCTGGTCTGCTCCTTTTTAAGGCCTATCATGATGGTCTGAGCTGTGCATTTAGCTCCTTTATTAATCTTCACCTCAGTGGCTGCTCACCTGTAGCTGTGAGCTACATCCCTGCATCTAGCTGTTGCTGTTTGTCCCTGGGAAGCAGCATTTTGCTTGAGATTGGACCTTGCTGTGTTTCAGTATCTCTCCACTTTCTTTAAGGCCTTTGACTTGGGCCCTGTTCTCCATGGCGAGATGACACTATGATCCCAGTACTATAAATGAAATGAAAAGATGAAAGAAATAAAGAGTAGAGAGGGAGTATGTTTGTTTTGGCAAAGATCCTTTATCAGGTGATGATCCAGCACTCATCAGGGGTACCCTCTTCTCCCTTGTGGGCTGCAATCAGGTAGTTGGCTCCCTGCACTTTGGGAATTGCAGGCAGGTGCAGGTGAAAGTACAGAGGGCAGAGCTCTTCATTTCAGCATACTCTATTAGCAGCACCTCCTGCAATGAGACACTGCTGGCTATGGCTTGTGTGGGTTTCTATCTGTGGGCTTTTGTGCATAGAGCTGTGGGCTTCTGCCATGTGGTTGCCCCATCCCACTATATCCAAGTTCAGATGTCAGTTCTGCAGCACTTGGGAAAAGTGAGTGCCCCAAAAATGTGAATTTGCCACCTTCTGGTATGTCCCTGCTTCATACCATATATTTCAGTTGAGCAGCTCAGTTCCTTGTCCTATCTTGCCACTTTCTCTGAAACAATTTAATGCAAACAGCCCTTTAGGCGATGTTATGGAAAGCACTTAGTAAATGAGCTGTACAATGAAAGAGTTAGCCATTATCAGCACTGGTTACAGCCTAGCAAAACACTCTAACTTTTCAGCAAGAAGACATTTTAGTTTGTAAGAATTAGAACCAGATAATTATCATAGTTCTGACAGGCAATTATAATGATGATCTTTGGTCTGGGTGGCAGCTATTGTCTCCAGGCTCTGGCATGGATTTCAACCTTGCTCAGTAAGTCACATAAATGCAGAAAAAGAAAGTGCCTTTCACTGCCACCAGCAAATGCCTTGACTCTCCCAGAGCTGCATTGCAGAAAATATGTGAACTAGCCATCAGTAAAGAAAAGCTGATGGCTGAGATACTGCCCCTCTATCATGTTAAATAACCAATGGCAAGACACAAACCAGATGAGCTGGGAATTTATCAGTTTGCACACAGGTTATAATCAAATGGAAGAAGCACTTCTGTTGTTTGATCTTTGAGGGTGAGTCCCATGTAACCTCTGCTCTCCCTATAAAAAAAGTAAAGGAATTCCTGCGAGAATGATAAATATAATGTAGGAAGACAGTATCTTGGCTGATTGAGGGTTATTTGTGCTTCTTTTTTTCTCTTCCAGCCTGCAGTGTTATTTTGAGTAGCAGAGTTCAAGATAAACAGTCTTTGGGAAACTTATAACATGGAATTCTTTGTCCTCAGCTAGAGCCCTTAGAGACTTTATTTGCTTTCTCTTGCTCCAAATGAACTACAGTAAAAATACATGGTAGTTTGTTTCTCATTTGTTATTTAACAGCCTCAGGTTGAGGGTGTACTCTGGCATGGCAGCAGCTCAGTTGGTTAAGATACTGGCTCACAAGGAGGACTCTGCTCCCATCAGCTGACAGAGGTCACAGTCCAATCCTTGGAGATTCCCAGCACTGTGTTACAAGACAAATACAACAGAAAAATACATATTTACCTCATGATTTTCGTGCTTGCAAAGCAAGCTGTATTTAAAGCAAAGGAAAACAAAAGTGGTGAACATGGACAGGTCTATTCAAATTTCATTTTGATTCTGGAACTTGGTTCTCATTGAGAGGTTTAATTCTTGTCTAGGAACTCTGGTATTGCTGTCAGGAAGATCCTGAATCATCCGATGGTCACCTTATTAGTGATTATCTTCTCTTGGACAGAGCAGAAGGGGTGCAATTAGTAATGTCTTCTCTTGGACTGAGCAGAAGAGGACCCATCCCAGATGATGTGGCACCTTCAGGAAGGATTTGACTAGTGAAAAGGAAGGGGGGTTATGTATGACATGGCTGCTTAGGTCTGGGTCTGAAAACTAAAAGAGGAATTCATATGGAAGAAGGCCAAGTAGATACATCTCCTTGGAAGGATACACACACAGTGTAAACCTGTTTGGCATATGTGACCCTGAATGGTACTCCTCAAAATAGAACTGCAGTCAAGATGAGCATTTGTTGTCAAATTCTGCCAGCAAGTTACACTTCAATCATTCTGATTTGCTAATAAAAACTAGATTAATTTAACTACCAATGCTACAAAATTAATCCCTTTTCCAAGAAATAAAACTTTCCTTATGTGCTTCCCACATAATCACCAACCATACCTATTTTGGAGGAGGGGTTTTTATACCACCAATGACTGCAGCATAATTACACAGAGGGGAGACATGGCAGTGTGACTGCCGGTCTCAAGTAGGGGCCACTGCCACTGAAAAATGCCGGCAGAACTTTCAAATCTGTACAGTCTTCAGATACCTCCCCTAATTTCCTTTCAGTTTCAAGTAACATTGGACCACACCATCTTTCTTTTATGCTGGTGGAAGGACTGTAGGTGACTGAAGACCTGCACTTCTCCTCGTCAGTCTTTTATGCAGAAAAGATTGCTGACATCGAAGGACTATGGCATCTTGCTCAGCATATCCTCAGCTCCTGCAGGCAGCACTGCTGAGCTCAACAAGATGGCCTGTGTGACCAGCAAGAGCAGAAAAGAGCAGAAATGGATCTCAGAGTGTCCTCAGAGTAAGGCTTGTCTGAAGAGCCTTGCACTGTGTGCCACGCTGTCCATCTGCAGACAGGCTTGTTCTGAAGCAGCAACCCTACCACTCCTTAAGACATGAGAATGTTGCTACAATGCAACATTATTTACCTCTGGAAAATAATTCCAGAGATATTTACCTCTGGAGAATATCTCCTTTTCTTGCTAGCCTTTCACCCATTTGGAAGTATTCAAAGTCCTTTTCTGTTTTGTTTTGTTTTGGTTTGCTCTATGTATGATACTGTGAGCAAGGAAGAGGTTTGTAAAAACCTCAAAGAAACTTGAGCCTAAGATGCATTTTGTATGCTGCATTCATACCCTAAAGGGATTTAACTTGCATATTAGAACCAGATCCTTGCTGTAGCTGAGTATTTTGCACAAGGTCATTGCAAAAGGAATTGCTTCTTTTGTTTCTTAGCAAATGTATGCTGCTCTCCTCAAATAAAATGTTCAAGAGAAAGGCATAGCAATTCTGTATTTAGACAGTATACAAATAATACAGTCATGATACATTGTACTTCTCTGCTCCCTGCTCATAAGCGACTTAATTTTTAAAAAGAGCTATAAAAGATAAATACGTGAGGAGTTTTTTCTCAGCACCACCACAGTGAGGCAATTTTTCTTTTTCCCTCTTCTTTGGTCTATAACTGGATCTGTTATACAATGTAACTTTAATTATCTGAATACAAAATTTATTTCAGATTCTCATGACTCAGATAAACATGAACCTTCTGAGTCTGCAAATGCTACAAGGAAAGCTCAGATACTCTTAGAACTGCAGCAAAAAGGGTTTTGCCTTGTTTTCTAGGATTTTTTTGTTTGGTTTGGTTTTTGTTTTGTTTTTTGGAAGCATTACTATTGCTGCTGCCGCTGTCAACATCATCATCATTATCATCATCATCATCATCGTTATCATTATCATTATCATTATCATCAGATTCCTCATCATCCTGGGAGCTGGAGTTAGCCAGGGTTTGGATAACCAAGATTTTCAAGTACACAGTGACTGGGAGACCATATTTTTATTGTAGAGGGTATAGCACTCTGCCTCACCTGCCCGTGCTGTAGTAGCTCTACAGAAATTTTCCACTGTGTTTAAGGGGGCTTAAATAAAAGATTTACATAAAAGATTTGCGTTACATAAAAGATTTTTTTTTAAATGAAACTGTTTGTTACTGGGTCTTCAGCCAGAATCAGCTGTGTAAGTAAAAAGTGCAAGCAGTTTTGTGACTGGAAAACAGATAGGCTTTTACTTGTGTTCACCCATGCAGCTGTGTTTTTGCTACAGCCCAAAGCATTCAGCACCAGCAAGTGGCAAAACTTACTCTGCCCTACTGTTTCTAAGAAAGCCCTTCCCAAAGGATGCACTTTAGGATCAGAGCATACAATGGCAGGTTATTCCAGAGTTTCTGAGGACATTAAATACATACAGTTGATATTTCTGTTTTTACTGATGCTTACTTTGTGCAAGGAGACACAGAGTCAAGGTACTCTAGAGAGGCTTTGTATGAATATGTAGGAGTGTCAGAGATAGAAATTTCAAAGTTCTGTACCAGTCAGTGTGCCGTAAGAAGCCTGGGAGACCTCCTGCTCAGCAACACTGTCCTTAAATGGCAGGGGTGTTGCAGGCAAGCGGTGTTACCTTCATCAGAAAAAGGCAAGTATAGATGCAGTTTTCAACTTAGCAGATACTACCTGTTTTATGCTTTTATTGTCCATAGAGCTATTATTGCCTCTATGACTTAAAAGAAGTCCTTGCTTTGAAAAGTGTGGATGGAGGTGTTATATCATCTTTGATTCTCTTTTCTGCAGGACTCTTTTATTCTCACTTTAGTGTCTCAACCCTGTCCTAGTGTAACTTCTCCCACAGAGATGGATAGGTTATGCTTACTGTCTAAAGAATTATTTGGCTCTTGGATGAATTATCCAAGATTATGAGGAAATTTCCTGTTGTTTTTGCATGAATTTGCTTACAGTTGGCTTTGCAATATCCTTTAAAAACCACCCATCAACATGCACTTAATCTTGATCTTGTAATATGTAATGCTTGAACTTGAATGGATGATGGACAACAGTTTTCCTCCACAATAAAAAAGGAAAATAAAATTAAGGGTTCCGAATTAACTAACTGTTGTAATTCAAGAATTCAAAATCTTAAACAACCATTTTTTTAGTATTTTTTAGTACAAGAAGAGGTACTTATCACAAATCAAAATATTTGTGAGGAAAATTTTATTAGTGAATCTTTTGATGACGACGACGATGACAACGATGATGATGATGATTATTGTCATTCTAGTTCCACTAAAGTGACTAGGAAACATAACCAAATACCATTTCAGAATGTCACACACATTGTAGTTTAGTTTCACAGTAGACCGATGTGTTGGTTTAGCTCGGATGTAAGGTTTTTCTTTTAGTCTCTAGGGAAGTTGTAGCAGATGTTGACAGCGTGGCTGACCAATTAGAGAGTTAGTCACGCCTCTGGAGACACAGCCTTAAAAATCAAAGGTCCCAGGCAACTTGCCCTTTTCCTTTTCCGGCTGGCAAGGAGCTGGCATCGGTTCATGGGTGAGAGTTTGGCGGGGCCTCCAGGGGGGCCGCTGCCCGTGGGAGAGCTGCCCCGGCCCGCAGTGTCCCCTCTCCCCCCCAGCCTCCTCCAATGGGGAGAGGAGGAGGATTGCAGTTCGGCAGTGCTGGCCCTGTGACCAGGGGCCGCAGCAGCTGTTCTCTGGGCCTGGCTGCCAGAGCCTCTGGCCCAGGGGAGAAGAGAATCTTAAGAAGTTTTCTCCGGAGCTCTAGTGAGCTGATTCAGGTTTGAGTGGCTTTGGATTGACCAGGGGTGGAGGAGGGTCATCAGCGATCCTGGGCGTGTCGCGCAAACCCCCCACCCCCCACCACCCTCCC
>JBBMKD010000115.1:29391703-29410599 GCA_037834095.1 Argya squamiceps
TTGGGCCTGTTTTTGCCTTTTTCTCCCAAAATCCTATCTCCCAGAGGGAAAAGAGAGTAAACCACTACACTTAATTCGGCGAACGTGAAACCACGACAATGTTGGTCTGTCATTTGCAATGAGGAAGTCTTAGTAATTGCTTCTGAATACAGGATCTTAGAGTAAATTTGAGACTGTTGATTACATCTCACTGCAATGCAGGATAAACAGATATAGACATGAGCAGCCAGTACTTTGTAAGAAATGCATTAATGTTATATTAATAACATTAATATATTAATGTGTTATCCCTCTCGTCTCCACCTAGTGAAGAAATGAGTACCAGTGTTGTCCTTACAACCAATAATCACACCTTCTTTGGTTTATGTCAAGGTTAATGTTACATTCATGCAGAATACAGTGATTTGAGGTACATAAATACTAACATAGGTAGACTGTAAATAATATAAATCCTATAGTCAAAGTCATACAGTTTATTGATAACATCTGTTAATTTTTAGATAGCCTTTCAGATTCTGTAATGCTACAGCTTTTGCCAAGTGTGTTATGAGACTGTAGTGCTTGTGCCTGTTGAGCTTCTCTCTGAATTACCTTGTGGCTATTTGGAGCAGCAAGCATGTGCCATATTCTGCACAACACAAGATGATGTGAAGCTGGGAAAGCAAACACCAAACTGCTTAATTCCCAATCCAGAGCAGAGAAAAATTGCTATTTACTATCTTTCATCTGAATGATGGTTTCAAGCATTTTGTGATATATATGGTTGCCTTCTTACTGTGCAGAGAACTACACTGTTAATATCCAAAAATATTTACAGAAACAAAGCATGTTCTTCCTTCACAGGAAGAATATATTCCTGTGGCTATACTTCTTTGAGTACATAAAACATTTTTCCATTTCTTCCATGATAATACTTGGTCTGGAATTTGTCACTGTGAAGTCTGAGCTGGAGGGAAGGAATGGACAGCCAGCAAGGTGTCTACTCCAGCATCAGGCCCTAAAGTGTGTAATATCAGGCCTCCTTCACTGCAACTGGGAATTGTCCTCAGCAAAGGTGCAGTGGGTCTGCTGTGGTATTTAGTGTCATAGAGAGATAGAGTCAATTACAATTGGTAATGGATCTGGACGGCAGGGTTTATTTAAAAAACCGCAAAGATTAGAGCTTTTACCCTTCTTGAGTTCATACATAGACATTATTTTCTCTTTGGCATTACATTTGTGAGGTCCTGTCTGCTCTCCCTGCAGTGAGGTTTTTGCTAGCACAGAATACTTGGGCAGAAAGTCATGTTGCTTTGTGCTGTACCACTGCATGTAACTACCTAACTTTGGCATCAGCAGCCGAGGACCATGTAATTTAACTCCATTTTTCTCCAGCTGTCTCTCTGATCTCTGGAGTCCTCCACAACTTGCAGGATCTTTCCTCCAGCTAGGTGGTTTACCTTCCTCCTTTCTCATCCTGTTTTCTCTCCAAAACCAACCAAACAGGAGCATTTCTCTTTTGGCAATAGGTCTCCTTTCTGGAGACTCTAGCACCTGATTTTCACAATTCAAGTTGTCTACCTGCAGAAACACAATGAATGATAGGCCTCCTAACTGCTGGTGCTGTCTGATGCCTCTCTGTTCATTGGGTAATATGGAATGTGCCTTTTTTCTTTAGTCCAGCCAAGTTTACAACCAGTCTGTCCTGATGGTGGGTAGTAACTCTCAGGCTTCTGCCTGTGCGTTCAAAAGACCAATTAAAGTCTGTCTTGCACACCCTTGCACATTCTCAATTATTTGCCAGCTGTGATACCATGCCACTGCCTGTTGACTTCTCACCACAATGCAGCAAAATGTATGACAGTTGAATATTGGACCACCATCTCCTCAAATGTCTTGCTGTTGCTGTGCATGTGAAAAGGCTCTGTGGACCTCTGCTACTACCAGCTATCAGCCTGCAATTAGATTCCAGCATCATCTGGACACCTCTCTAGGCACCACAGCCTCAATTGCAGGGCTCCTTGGAGCCAAATGCTGCTTTGCCACCTGCCACCTTCATGGAAATTCTGCCTAGATGGAATTGCAGCTTATACATGGAAGAGCACTGCAGCACAGCAAGTACAAGAGTGGCACAGTGCCACATTACTCTGGCAAGTTTATACTTTCTGTCATGAGACAACATGTGAAACAAGGTGGTACATTTTGTTTCCTCACACTGCCATGGCAATCATAACACTATTGTCTGGAGAGACACGGGGGGGAGGAGTAGTGAGCAACAGCCAAGAAGTTCCTTGGAGCTGAACCAAAGCCAAGTGCCTTTTCATGCTGCAGAACTAGAGGACTGGATGGGGCCTGAGAAGTTGTCTGGATCACACCATGCAATCCATCAGGACAAATGTAGTTATATTTATACTGAAAAAAGTGAGGATTCAAATCTATGTGTAATGTGTTCTTAAGGACCCTACATCAATTCCTATTAAGACTATTTTTTTATGGGCCAATAAAAGTTTTCCTGCTGAATTATTAAACCTGTGACTTTTTATTCTACCCAGCAAGGATAAGAACTCCTTTTTCTCTTTCACTTTGCAAATTACTCTTATGCTTTTTATGTGGCTTGCAGGTTGTTTCTGTTCCATTCTCTGCAGGGGTTGTCCAGTCCTCCATTTATGCTGTAGAAGTTGACATGAGTCACAGTGACATCCTAAAAATTTTACTGGTGTGAAGATTTTTGGTTCAATGGTTTTTCCAGGTAGTAATTTCTTTAGAAAACTATGCAAGAGATTAACTGTTCTATTTTCACAGAACTTACATTTTGGATAAATGTTAATATTAAGCTTGCATTGTCATTGTTCTTCAAAGCAATAAGTCTGTACAATTCCTCTCAGGTATTTCAATCCCTCTATAAGAATTGTCGAATATACCTCACTATAGCACAGTAATTCCCTCTAAAGACTCTGCTATTTCAGACAAAGGGCTTGGCTTTTCAGTAGGTGGAAGCTGTTTTGCAGCAGGCTCTCCAATCCATTTCCTCCTGTGGTTGTTCTTTGTGCACATGAAGTGCAGCTTTATCTTAGAGAGTTTGAAATTGAGCTTAAATATCCCACTTTAGCACAAGTATTAGGGATTTATGTTTCTGTAGGTCACCAAAGGTTTGCAACTTTATGTTTCTAAACATCAACTTCTGCATGGAGACAGCTCTGAAGATCAGTTTCTTCAGATTCAGATTAACTAACTTCTCAATATCTCCTTACAAAAAAAGTATAGATAGTACCTGTTCAACAGTGGGTTTTCTTCTGCATTGCAGTTGAGTTTTGCCCCTGAGCTTTTTCTTCTTATAAACCTCAGTTCAAATATTCAATTTTCCAGTTGCTCTGAAAATAATTAAAGGAAAAAAGCAAGTGTTGGATCTCCTTCTACTTCAGAAATTGGAATTACATATCAATGAAGTAACATGCAAGCTCACAGACCAATTTTCTACCATCCCTGAAAACTGCTACTAAGTTCTCAATGACTCTCAATTTTGGAAGCAACTAGGAAAGAACAAGTTATATCTCATAGTTAACCAAAGCACTAAATTTCTATAGTGACATGGCATCTGTGTAGCTTCATCAGTACTAGAACAACTGAACCTGATTTAGGAATTCTAGTTATTGTGCAAAATATGTTACTTGTTGCCATGCTAAGTAACACTTGATTCATCATTTGGCTATCTTAATTTCTGGGGAACAGATGAAAGGGGAAGAGTTAGTCTGCAACAGCAGTTCAAATATATTTTGGCTGCAGACTCTGATGGAGAATTCTAGTGCATTGGATGTGTCATCTAGCAAATAATTTGTCATGTGATTGGTAATCATCTCAAGATTTGTTGTCATTTTGAATATGTGGCTCTTCCAGGCCCCCAAAGAGAATGTGTAGCTTTCCTCTATTTGGTTTGGACAATCTCAGCTAAGACAATTTGGGAAGGAGTGAAATCGTTACTCATCAGCAGAAGGACATTCACTTCTTGTTAAGTTACTCTGTAATGATTAGGTGAGAGCTGAGTGGGGTGGGGTGATCGATGGAGGAGTCTCTGCCTTCAAGGTAGAGGCAAGTGCATGGCAGGGACATGTTTCCTATGTCTAAGGCTGAGCTGCTTTCACAGGGTGGATTGTCTTTCTCTCAGTACTTTGCTTCTATATATTCCTAATAGTAGCACTGTGACAAATAGGAGGACCAGTGTATCCACAAATAGATAACATCTGGGTCTTAGGCAGGACTATAGATAGGTCTTTAGGCATTATACACAGAAAAAAATATACAGCAGGCAAATGTTCTTGAAGTAGTAACAAGCTCCTTAGCTAGTAATATGAGATGGATTGTTGTGTGTAATCCAGAATAGGCAGAATTGTCCTTTCTACTCAGTTTTAGCTAGATTATAATTTCAAGGCTTGGCCTCTGTACATAGAATCTTAGAATAATAGAACGGTTTAAGTTGGAAGGGGCCTTAAAGATCACCTCATTCCAACCTCCCTGCCATGGGCAGGGACACCTTCCACCAGACCAGGATCCTCAAAGCCCCATCCAATGTGGCCTTCAGTACTTCCAGGGATAGGCCATCCACAGCTTCTCTGGGTAACCAATTCCAGGGCCTTACCATCCTCATAGTAAAGAATTTTTAACCTCTTACATAATCTAAAAATGTTCTTCTGAAAAGTCCCTACATCTTTGCTGTAGACTCCCTTCAGGTACCAAAAGGCCACAGGTAGGTCACCTCAAAGCCTTCTCTTCTCTAGGCTGAACAATCCCAATTCTCTCAGACTTTCTTTATACGAAAGTGCTCCATTCCTGTGATCATCTTGGTTTCCTGCTCTGGACTCACTCTAACAGTTCCATGTCCTTCCTGTGCTGGGACCCCAGAGCTGGGTGCAGGGTTCCAGGTGGGGTCTCACCAGGGCAGAGCAGAGGGGCAGAATCCCCTCCCTCCCCTGCTGCCCACGCTGCTTTGGATGCAGCCCAGGACACGTTTGGCTTTCTGGGCTGGGAGTGCCCATGGCTGGGTCATGTCCAGCCTCTCATCTGCCAGCATCCCCAAGTCCTTCTCACAGGGCTGGTCTCCATCCCTTTATCCCCCAGCCTGTGCTGATACCAGGGGTTGGCATAATGAAAGACAAATAATTGAGTCTACAGAAAGAGGTACCAGGGAGATAAGTGATACATAAAACACAAGGGATTTGGGATTTTTAATTTTGATGTGAGGCAAGTAAAGGTTAAAAAAAAAAAAAAAAAAAAAAAAGAAAATCAATATCCTGGAGGTTTCTAAAAAGGGGTTGCACAAATACACATTGAAGTTGAATTGATATTCCCAGAACACAAATTATATTACCTTCAGAGGGATCTTAAGCCTTAGATTCCTGCAGCACACTTTCATTGAAAGTTCCATCCTTGAAGAGACTCTGTGGGAGCAGGTTACCTGGTTCAATATTAAAATTCAACTCCCAAAACCAGACAGTACTGCCCTGCACCAGCTTCTCCTCCTCATCACAGAAGGACAAACAGATAGAATGACAAAAGCTAATCTTCACATTGCCAACATCAAGGACACTGCTTTAATGAAAGCAAAAAATAAATACCAGATTTTGCTCTCATCCAGGTCTATGTCCTTCTTTGTATCTGTTTTCCTGCAGACACGTTGCTGCAACTGACAGCCCATCCAAACTCCTTGTTCAGGCAGAACTTTGGCCTGGGTGAGTGAGGCCATGCATCATATCCCAAAGAGTCAGATACTACTGGCTCATGCATCCTCACCACAAGCATGCTACACCTGCATCCGGTACAGAACACAGATCCCTGTGGAGGGGACGGGTTTGTGGACAGCTAGTGAGGCAAGCAGAGTTTTCTCCTTGTGTTGTCTCTTTCAGGAGTGTGTTTAGATGCTATTTTTCATTTGCACAAACATCTCTTCTGAAAGGTTTCCTGGAGAGTATGATGCATCAGGAAGATCTCGGAGGTGTCACTATAAATGCTGTGACACCACAACACGAAGGCAGTGCTTCATGATAAGCACATGACTTTCCCTTTGATCTTCATTGTGACTTACATTTCAAAGCCTCAAATCAAATAGATAATTGAAATAATAATTAAAAAGCAAGACAGCTGTGCAAATCTGGTGGAATTCTGCTGCAATTATGCTTATTTAATTGCTGTGGAAATGAACTAAGAATTAAGTCTACTATATCTATGCCTTTTTACATTTGCAAAGAAGCAGTCTAACACTTTTAGAGGTTTTTATGGCTCTACGAACCCTTTAACAAAACTACAAAATCACGGAAAATGGAGACTGTGAAACCCACAGCAAAGTTTCAGAATCAGAGAACATTCCAACAACACCCAGTGATTCAATCGTAGCTTTCAAATGGATGATAAAAGTGCCACTAATGTTTAAAATGGGAAGACCTGGCACCACTGCATATATATTTTTATACACATACAAAGCCAGTCCTAAGCAAGTTTTGAGGTATAGGAGGGGTAAGTAATTCTGTATTTTTACGTCAGATTTGTCCAAATTTTTAGGGTTTTAGCCTAGTCATTTCTCAGGAGAAAACATATTTTGATTATTTGGAAATAGCAGCACATCTGTTCCATGTTTATTTTTTACCTTTCTATCTCTACAGTGGCATGTACAAGCACTTCAAATTCTGCATTTCTGTGCAAGGAAAGATATCCAGTTTCTACTATAAATAGACAATGACTGTATTTATCCCTTGCGCAGAGGTCATAGTTCATAAACATACAGGTATGCTGTATTTGAACTGTGCAATAAGAATGTACAAGCACTTAAAAATTAGCAAATACTACTGTTTTGGTTTTTTTTCTCAACTCAGAAATATATATATTAAGTATATATATAATATATGTAACAACTACTACTGCATTTAATCTCTAAGCATGGATTAAAAAAAAAGACACAGGGGAAATAGAATGCTTGTGAAATATTTTCATGGACATTTAAATTCTGTTCACTTAAGCTAGAGATCAGTATTTTGAAAGGAAAATCCAACCAGCTTGTTTCCAAAGATACACCAGTAACTGGGGACTGCAATGAGAGTAAGCAGCTGGGAAGCAAGAAAAACAACATGAGTAAGGATGTTTAAAAAAATTAAATGTGTCACTGCCAACATCTCTGTGATCTTTTTTCTAAGAGTTTAATGTAGGATCATGGCACTTAGGGACATGGTATAGTGGTGAAGTTGGCAGTATTAGGTTAATAGTTGAACTTGATGGTCTGAAAGATCTTCTCCAGTCTGAATGATTCCATGATTTTATGATTTTATGATTTTATGATTTTATGATCATGTTGAAGTTACACCAGCCTTTCAGCCAGATTGCTTGTGTATTATATTCAAACAAGAAAGCAGCAAAGTTCTTCAGAAGAACCATCAGTGATTTAATTCAAGGAAAACCTACTTTATGCTTCAGTGGAAGGCAGGCATAAGAAGAAGGTCAAGGACTTCCCTCACTCATCAGCTCTGGTAAGTGTTGAAATTCAGACTGTACTTCTGAAGTGCAGACAAAACACAGTTTTCAAGAGAACTAGTGCTTAAGGACATCAAGAGCTCCCTAAGGCTGGATGAATACCCCAGGGTCAGGATGAGCAAGGCTCCTATACAACCATATTTGTTCACTTTGCTAACACTCACACACACTAAAGATTACATACTTTTAATTTTCAAGCAGAAATTCTGAATCTGATCAACAGTACAATTCTTTGTACTGAAAGAGAAACCTCTAATGCGAGCTAAATACTAGAAGTTAATGAATTATGAAAATGAAATGTTGCCATTTCAATCAACAGTCACAACAGACACAGCAATAGGTTATCATGGTGATATAAGTGGTTTGCTTCAAAGAGATGATTGCACATTTTAAGAGTAGGTAGGTCAGACCTGCAGAGAGCAAGGGAATTGTAAGCCTGAGTCAGAAATGGCTTTTCTGAGAAGGAAGACTGATTTAGAGTCTAAGTAAACTTGAAGAGAATCTAAATAATTATGGAAACTTGGCTTATTCAGCAGGAAAATTAATAAAAAAGAAAAGTCCTGGAAATTGCTAGAGCAGATTGTACCTGACTGGGAGGTATTTGCCTGCAGACTTGCCATGGAACAGTTCCTACATAAACAAGAGCTCTCCTGTCAGCGTGCGTGTAGCAAAACCCATACCTATTAAGCAAATAACATATGTTTCTAACTAGGCGTTGGTACTTGAAAGTAAAAACAAAGCTAACATATTTCTACAAGATTTCCATCAAGATACTCTTTTAAGCTGAAAGATACATTGCAATTTATACTACATCTGCATTCAGATAGGCATAAGAAAAGCTGGTGAGCAGTGCAAGTAATTATAGGACTTGGCATTCTGGTTGACTGACACATAGGAGTTATGTCTTTGGCTCTTGCAAAGATACTGTTTTGTTAAGTCATTTTAGTTATTTCAAATGCCTCTCCAAATCTTTGGTGCCTGTTGTGCCCATTATATATTTATACTCCAAGCTGTTGAGAGACATGAGGAACATCATCCACCAACTACAGATTCTCGCTGCTGACAGGATGATCTTCAGTGGCAGGTAGTTCAGGAAGAAGCTTGGTGCTCTGCCTTGTTTTCTGTGTGTTTACAGCCTCTCAGTACACCCATGACTTAAGTTACATTATTTCAACCAGTTCAGCTGAATGCACTGAATTGCCAGTTCCAGTCAAAGCTTTCCAGAAAATGCAAAGCATAGTTCTTAGTCCGTTCAAATTCTTGATTTTTTAAAATGCTTTGAAGTCTGAGGATGGCAGACAAAGTGGTGCTCCTGCTGTTAATGAAATACCACCTGCAGAAAGCAGTAGTTCTCGCATTTTGGAAGAACTTTTGGGCAGTTAGTTCTTTACCAGCTCTTAAAAAAATAAACAGCTTTGATTAAGACAAAACTGGAGCAAAAAACCTTAAGTAAGGTCTCATCCTAACTGAGAAATTTTAAATGGAAACATGGAGCCAGAGGTCCACAAACTGCTTGTGGCAGTGTCTGCATTCACCGCCCAGGGCCCACTGAATAAACACAATATACTTCACATACATGGGAAGGAAGCATTCTTGTGTGGGATCTCTCACAGACTAACACATTTAGAAGAGGAGGGGATAGCATTTGTTCACCCTCTCTTATAAACAGTGTGCTGTCCAGACACATACTGTCTGAGGACACAGCACAAACCATCTTTCTCTTCTTCTAAGAAAGGAAAGACGCAAGCACCTCCTTGTCCCTTGTATCCTGCCCCCACTCTCCCCAAAAGAGAGGTAGCACTTGACTTTTTTGGGAAGACTAAGTAGTAGGGACGCCACTTCCTGTCTGAGGGGGCAGTTGCTTTGGGAGAGGCAAATGAAGAAAACTCTAGCCTTAAGGTTGTGTGAGTTGGTCTTTACTAAGGGATACGGCAAAATCAGTGAGTCTCAACACCACCATCCACACCCAAATTTACCCTGCATGCAAATAACATAACGTTATTGCCTTGAAACACCAACAGCTCATTGTCCAAGGTCTCATTCTCAAAAGGACCCCAGGAGGATAGTCCAGCTCCCTGAAGGGCAGCACTTTCCAAGGTATAATAAAACCTTTCCTTAAGGGATAGACAGTCTTTACAGGGATCAGAGGTAGCAGCTGAGTGAAGCAGTGGGAGCTGGATGTCAACCCACCATGCAGAGAGCAAAATACAAAATATTTTTGCTGGACCCACTTTTCTACAGTTGTACACCATTGGTGAACAGGCATTATTCCTTTTCTATTTCTGCAATGTGGGCACCTCTGGGGCTTCCTGGAAGGGCTTCAGGCCCCTTGGTGGACGTGTCATCAGTTCTTGTGCTGCTACCGGCATTCCAGTGTAAGCATGGAGATGTCCAGGAACCCCCCTAATACCAGGTGAGGGAGTTTAAGGATGGTGCCTGTCTGAAATTACATGAATCACAATGTCTCTGCCTGGTGTTTGATGCCATAAATGGCTGTTACTTCAGGGACATTCCTACATTGTGATCCAGTGTTTAAGTGATGTTCCAATGGGTATTTCCCTGTGCCAATCAGAGGGCAAAGACTGAGATCCCAAATTTGCTCACAGCTCTGCTTCTATGCAGGCAGATGAGTAAAATGAATGAGGCAGTTTATTTTCTTTCATTTCTTTGTACTTCCAAATTCCCGCAGTAAAACAAAGATGCATTTTTCTGAGGCCAGCACTTTAGTTTTGTGTGGAAATACACTCTTTCTGCCTTGCTTTGAGTTGTTAGCAGATTGATTTCAGGGGACAGCAGGAGCACCTCTCCTTCCTCAACATGGGTTAGCACTGGACACTACAATGTACTCACTGCAAACTATTCTTTCTAGGTCTCTTCAGTTTTTGAAATTCCTATGTAAGTAAGGGACAAGCCAACACTTTATCAAATGGTAATAACTGGTTTATCCCAAGGGGGAGACCAAAATCATATAGATGAGGTAATGCTTGATGGCACAAGAACATGCAAGAATTATTTACCATCTCTTCCCTATACATACTTCAGCTTTAAAGGATTCATCCTAACTATTTCACATATTCATAGATTTTTCTAAATTAATATTTGGTAGTATTTCTAAGTGATGCATGCTAAAAAATTCACTTTGAATGTGGGTGCAATGAGTCTATGAACTGTCTGTAATTACATTAAACTAACTTGCTTATACTAGAAATAGTCCATTATGGGTGGGTATCTTTTTATGTGCACAGCTTGGAAAAAATGGAAGCCTGATATTTATAGAAGCAAAAGTTCAGCACTCACATCTTCAAGCTGAGTTTAGCATATCATTTCAAACAAGGTAAAATGGAGAGGGGCAGGAATTAAGATCCCACACAATATCCCATGCAACTCCTTGAACTTCCTGCCTTTTTCTCAGAAGGGAATCTAGTGACCAGTTTGAATGACAGAAGGGAAGAGGTTGGTCTCTCCAGAGTGCTACTTGGGTAAGCCACCCACGCGTGTTCCCCACGCAGACGGAAGGAGAATTCCAAAGGGAGGGACTCATGCCTGTGGACAGCAAGACATGCCTATCAAACCCACAGCTTACCTTTAGATATTGTAATTCATTCTGTGGGGAGACTGAATGTGACATGGTGCACTCACAAGGTAGTGAAAATTGTGTTCTTCTGACATTTGCACGCACAGTGGCTTCAAAAGCTGCAGTTACAGGTGTGGCAGATGGCTGCTTTCTCAGCACTTTGTGCTGAGCACTGAGGAACAGTCATATAAGAGTGCTGGAGCTCACTGTCAGGGATCTGGAAAGCAAAAATTTCCAAGCTTCCTGTCAACAGACAGTCCAGCTTGCCTTGGATTTTCATTGCGACAGCTGTCACTGCTGTAAGATGTGAAGGAAAGTGTAGAGCTTTGCACTGTGACATTCTTAGATAGTCTGCCTAGCTCAAGGTTCATCCTAACCATTTGCAGTGAGATGGGTTTAAGTATAAAATTGTGGCATTTGGTATCCTTCTGCTCTCACCACTCATCATAGTCATTAGCTGCAACTACAGATGATAATATCAAATACAATTTACCTCTATTTGCATGCCCAGCACCAGTAATGACATCTTCATGCTGTTTTTCATTCAAATATTTTGAAATGTGCTATACATCACTGCCATATAGAAATTTATCATTCAGAAATGAGTTTTTATAGTATGACTTTGTCTACATGTAGAAGAACGAATGCTGTGTATATGTCTTCAAAATAAAGCATTAAGCATTAAGCACAAAGACACCATCTTTCAGTAGGGGATTGTTATTGATGTTATGTATTTCAAAGTATTCTTTCTTCAATTTTCCTAATCTTTTATCATCCCAGCTGTATAGCTCACTACCTCGATACAGTACCAAATATCTTTGGGAAACTTTTTTGGAGGATCTGCAGGACATTCAGGGTGTGATACAAATCTTTCGTCAATAGAAAACTGCATTCAATTTCAAGACTTTTTTTTCACAGTGTTTGGCATGCATTTCTGAACAGAAAAAATGTGTCTTAATACTAATTAGGAAGCTGCTTTGTTCTATGGGGTTTGGTACTCACTGGTCTAGAGCAATAGCCAAGGATATCTCATTCTAATCATCTAATTCAAGCCAAAAAAAAAAAAAGAAAAATCACATCCTCAGGAGGTGACTGTTATCAGAAGCTGTGCAAGATGACCTGGACATCTTCCTCTCTCTCTCCATGTTTCACATGAGCTAATGTAATTGGAGCTGCCATTCACTGCCATTCATGTTTTTGAGCTATGATTCATTTCTCTGTATCCAGTGGTGACTTTATTGTTGATCCAAAAAAAATTGTCCATATCTGAAAGCTTTAGACTTTGGATATCTGGTATGAGGAATGTTAATTCAAGAACACCACTGGACATCTGTCTTTCCCTCTAGCCAAGAAAATTCAGAAGACATTGTACTCATTAGTCACAAAAGATTTTCAAAATATTGAAGACCATTCTGTAGCTCTTTGAGGAATGTTGTGGCAGAATGTTAACTGTCAGGTTAACAATGTTACTGCAGAGATAATACAGCGAAAGTGAAATAGCCTTCATGGGGATTGACATTGGCTTTTCCAAAAACTATTGGTTTTTTTTTTATTTTTATTATTATTATTAATTTTTTTAAGAGTATAAAGAACATCAAAAGCATCTTAGAAAACTCCTAAGGCATTTGACTTGTGGGATGACTCCAAAGACAGGGTGCAACAGCTGACCATTAGTACTGAGGCCAGAAATCAAAACAGACTTTGTAAAAAGCTTTTTTTCTACTCAAGAAAATTCTAGAATTAAGTAATTTACCTGAAATGCCATATGGTACAGGTAACTCTGGCAAATCCTGGGAAGTAAATTCTCTGTGTGGAAAGGCCTGTTCCCAATGACAGCCCCAGACAAGGGAGTTTTCACAGCACTGAGAATGTGACCACCAGTTTGTCTGTTGATAACAGCTGTTGTCAGCCCAGTTGGTTGGTTAGCAGTGAAATAGCTAAGAAACACTGTCACAAAGGACACATCAGTACAGCAACTAAAATCCTGCTGCCAGCTGAGAAGTCAGAAGTCCCACAAGGGATATGATGAACATTGCGTGCCTGTAGGTTGTTGAAGCTGTCTGGACTGTAAAATCTATGAGTTCTAGAAAAGGGAACTATAGGGTGGAGGCAAACTTTGGAAAAAGACTTGGAAGGCCTGGCCTAGAGGAATCACAGGTAGCAAATGGTTTCCATACAGAGGTGACCTTGCAAAAGGGGAAGTGAAATTGCCATGACCAAGGAGTGAGGATATAAATCACCAACCATTAACCAAAGAAGGGAGAAACACTATCCTTTTTTCCTAGTCCCCACCCTGTGAGGCTGGAGGAGGGAGAAGAAATGCAATTTGTCATGTCTGGAGACAGATGACAGAGGGTTGTCTGACAGGCCAAGTCTCCTGACTCTGATTTAAATACAATTGTATGCCTTGTGCATGCTAAGCACAGCTCTCTCCTATAGCTTAAGTCCCTCCACCCCCTACAGACACCAAGCACAAGCAGTGGCTGCCAGAGAGGATGCAAGCAGCAGCACAGATGAGAGATGGAGTCTGGATCCACATGAGAGGCTGGCATTTGCAAGCTGTCATTGAGCCCTGCTGTGAAACTGAAGTCTGCATCTCATTGAGCAGGTATGGCTCTCAGTGTGCATTTTTGAGAGCACAGCTGAGATGCTGTGCCAGCACAACGCTCAGCAGCAGCAGCAGGATGCTCTGGGGTAACCAGAACTCAGACTGTGAGCATCACAGTATCTCACTGGACTGTCTCTCCTGTTATGTAGCAGATAGTTACGCTATTACTGTGTACCAGTTCATTTTCTAATCCCATTCTCTGGAGATCTCAGACTTTCTGTGACTCTATGCCTGAAACAAGAGCATGATAAAGTTATATGTCTCCTTCTTCCCAACCTGGATTGCCCCTGCAAGCTGCTGAAGCGCTTATGGTTTGGAAAACCCTGGCCTATGGGTATGAAGAAGGAGGAAGCATTAAATATAGCAAGGTTCAGAAGCATTTATCTCAGGTGACTTAAAGTAGAAAAGCTGCAAATCTACCCTAACTTAGCCCTTTCAGTTTGCTATATTTGAGACCCAACCCCACAAGGTTTTTGTGGACATTGTCTGTTTGTTGGAAATTATTGAAAACAGTGATGTAGGATTCCTGAGAAAGAGCTGCTTCCTTTTGCTAAGAAGACAGTATAATAATGTTACACGGTGTTTTGCACAGTTACACAGTCAAGATTTACTGCTTGAATGTCTCTCACTTCTGCTTAATCAGTAGTGACTTTCACTGAGGACCTTTAGAAATTCATGCTGAGTCCAAACTTCAGTAATGTTAGTCAGATTGATTACACATTTTGGTGTGATCCCATGGTCTTCATGTGGAATTTGGGACCACATCAGCTCCTGGTCAGGTCTCACAAGCTTGAATGTGGATGAAATCATATTTTAACAGATGTATTATTTTTGAAAATTTTATCTGTCTGTTTACCCATACACAAATATGTGCTTACATTCCCATACGAGGTACAAACAGGCAGAGACAGTAAATTGTCTGGCAAGGCTCTATGCACTTCAGGGAGTTTCCTTAAGCAGTAAGCCATGCCCTCAGCTACTATAAATCAGAGCCAATCCCCTGAAGTCTAGCTGAGCAGCTCTGGAGAAGCAGTGGGTTAAACCCTGCTTGAACCCAGCCCCAGGCCTGTGATGGTGGTGCTGGCTGTGGACAGGACAGGACAGGACAGCTCTGCTGGAGAAGCTGTGTCAGTTTTCACCAGCTGGGCACACAGCCCAGGGCCTTCTCTCTTCATTGCCCAGGGAAACAGTGTGGAGGTAAGTCAGAGATAAGGGGGCTTGTGACATGCAGAATACTCTCTCAACATGAGAGTGTATCCTCTCCCTTTTATCTTTACTCTTTGAGGTAAAAAGATGATAGCTGAAAAAATTTGTTACTTTACTATGGGTTCAGCATCCTCCTCTGCTCATCAGTGTCCCTCTGAGAGCAAGGGGAGTTTCCAAAAATGTTTCTGTCTCTGGGAAGCACACAGAATTCACTAGATTTTTCCCCTGTCGTCTCCCCAGTTGTGCTCCCACTGAAGCAGTCTGGCAGACTCTCTGTGTATGGAAGTGGGCAGGACTGCATCTGCTGAAGTGGTCTATCCACTGTATGCAGCCAGTGAGAGAGTAACCTCACCATGCACCCCACATTGTTTTGGGGGTCAGAAAGTGAGTGTTGCTTGCAAGCTGGTGGCACGATTTGTTCAAGGCCTCCATACTCTCACATCAGGATAGCAAATGTGTCTGGAGTTGAAAAGAGGAGTGCCTGGTCTAATCCAGTCCAGCAGAGCTCTTGTGCTCCTGGCTCTGAACCATCTAAGACTGACAGACAATCCGACCTGCATCCCTGCTCTGGCTGAGAAGCTGATTTTGAGCATCACATTGCAGGTACAGGAAAATTTTATCCATGTAGAAAATGTTGCCTCTTCACTTGATTTGTTTTATCTGTGTCGTTTCTCTCTTTAACACAAGACATGATCAATATTTAATTTTTCTCCTTATTATACTCTGCACTGCAGGTCTGGCTTTGCCACCAGTGTTACTATCTGTTACTCTTGGCCAAAAGTTAAGGGACATTTTACAAAGGGCATTTTTCAAAATATGCTTTCCTGTTTTCCACTTTTCCTCCCTTGAATGTTTTGTAAAGCTCCTGCTCTCCCATCATAATCCTCTTCCCTGCACCTCAGTGACCTGTTTTTTCTTGCAGCAAAGCCCACACAATGAATACACAATGGTGAGAACTGGCTGAACAAAAACACTGATTTCAGTTTATGTCAATTGCAGAGAGAGTCTGATAAAGTGAAGATGCTTCTCAGGTGAGGGGAGCAGTGGGTAGAAACATATGTTTGACATAAGCCAGGCAGCTATCTGCATGTTGAGCTAATAATTTGGGTTACTGCATGACATTATTATTTATAAGAACAGCACAGTACTGTGAAAAGAGGGTAGTCTGCCATAGTTTGTACATTTCCATGTGGCCTGCTGAGTGTCAGTCTCTGCTTTCTGCTCTGGTGAAGTCTCCTGCTGCCTAAAGATGGTGCTGACTCACGGTTTTTTCTCCTCTAAGTAACACCAGTGAGAGCTGAAGGTTTTTTTCCCCACCCACTACTTTTGACCTCTCTGGCTGTTGCTATAGACCATTTCTTGAGTTATGCTCTGCAAATACATCTTCATAAACATGTATAAAGTGTATGCTTTCACTCCATCATACACAGGTTATTTGTATACTGGGATTTCAGGGACTTCCACCTGCTAAGTGTTTTTCCATGGCTTACATTGGGATGAAATGAGCTATGGGAGATGAATAGTTAATTTTGATATAGCTTAAAAGAGTTCAGTTAATCTTCCTGTAGGGTTTTAAAAGCATTTTTGAATCAATGTAGTGATTTGACTATGCAGCTAATCCCCATGTAATTCTTTGTTAGTTCTGAAATGTATAAACTTCCTTTATTTAAAACAGAAAAAATTATATTAGCAATATGGGATAATGGATAAGGTACTTTGGTCCGCAGGAGGTACAAATCAGAAGGCAGACTGATTTCTACCAGCTAAATTACTTGCTCCATTGACTGTCTATTTTTAATAGGCTGAGCTGAAGGGCTGAAGGAGCACAAACTGATGAGACTCAGAAAATAATAAGAAAAGTGGAATGCAAAAACTGCCTGGAGAGAAAAGGTTTAGGAAAAATGGTTCTGGGACATTGAGAAAGGTCTAAAGTAGAGAGCATCACTACTTTCCAAGCAGCACAAAAGGGAATGGAAGCAATGACAACAGTGATGACGAGACACAGGGCTAGTGGAGAAAACCACTGTCAAGAGATCTACAGACCACAACAGGATCCTGGTTCTGGCCAGAATAGGGCTAATTTTTTGCAGTAGCTGGGAGGAGGCATGGCTGGGACATTGAGGTTATTTTGTATCACCTCACATAATTGCTGGGGGAAAAGGACTCTCTTCTGGGGGAAAAAGTGGTTCTGTCTGGAGGAGAAAATGTGGTGAAGGGAGCTGTCTGGATTTGTCTATTGTCAGAGTTTTTTTGTATATTTCCTTATACCTTTTTTATTGATATGTTGCTGTTGCCCTTTGCTTTCTTATCTCATTGCTATTTTCAGTAAATAGTTCTTATCTCAGCATGGTCTTTAGTGGTATTACTAAATTGGAGAATACCATTCCTAAACTACAACAACCAGTTGCCTTCGAAGTTTTGTCTCAGCTTTCTCATGTTGCCCATGTGGACTTCACTTCTTCATAGTGCACTGCAAACAGGGGAAAATAGGTAGAGGACAGGCCTATCTTTCGCCCTTGCTCCACGCAATACAGCCATGAAGAATGGGGAGAAAATAGTGAAATGTGTGATAGAAACATTTCAAAGGCATGGGACAAACAGTGAAAATGTAAACACAAACTCCCTTGCCACCTTTCTCGACAGTAAACCTCCTCTTAGCTTCTGCTCTCTATAGTTTTGGCATCATCTTCTGGTTTTCTCCCTTCTTGCAAAAATACCTCTCTTCACTTGTTTCAGGCTTATTAGTCACCCATTTCATTTTGTTGGAGGACTCATCTGTCAGTTTACTCCTAAGTATGCATTAGTATACTTTTATTTCAGTTGGAAGGAAATGTCAAAATCCTTTAAGTCCCTTTACTTTTTTTCCCTTTTGTTTCATTGAGCTCTTACTTTCCGGTGAAAGTTACCGTTTTTTGAACTTTCACTTATTTCAACCAATTTGCAGCTAACTTCAGTCTCTTGATGATACAATTTCCCAGTAATTATTCTGAATTTAAAATGTCTGATTTTTTGGGATTTAGTTTGTCACTTCCAAAAAAAGAGTCTGATTGCTCTTCTGAAATTCCCTGAGTTGCTTTACAGACAGTTTCAGTCACAGGTTGTCTTCAGGATCCAGAACAGGATTCTCCATTGTGATACTGTGGCTGAAAGTTAACATTCAGAGAAGCATATGTGAATTATGAATTCAAGGTTGAATCCTCCATCACTGGATCACTGAAACAATTGTTCAGCTGTCAGTTTGGAGCCAGAATTGTCATCTCCACTAATGGTTTTCATAGCTAGTCATTCCTGTTGCTTATTTCAGGAAAGTCCTTGTGAAGGTGACATTTGAGTTCTGACAGGCACTCCTTTATTTTTATTGTTGCAAACTTCAGGATTTGACAGCTCATTTTCAGCCATTAACTGGTCCTGGGCTTCTGGTGTGTCCAGATCTTTTATTACCTAAGAAACAGAGTTAGAGGGTGTTGAGGAAAACCTCAGTTTTGACATGTTTGCTGGAAGCTGTTATGTTCATTCCAGACCATTAAGTAAGGCAAGCTAAACCCAGGGAAAGAAAATTGTTCTGCACCTGCATTTCCAGGTGACACACAATTTTTAGAGTGTCTGAGAAAACAAAACCACGTTAAACCAAACCACCCTGCTCAAAAACATGGTGGCAGTTGAGGAAAAAGGTAATTTCCCTGCTCCTCAGTAGGAATAAACTTACTTGGTTGCCCCATTTTTAATTGTCATATGTAAAATACATACATACACTTGGTGTGCTTTAATAAAGTCATTAATTTACAAAGCAATGTCTAAACAGTAAACCTTAATCATTTATGCATAAGAGTACCACCAACATATTGAAGCCTTCTCTAAATCACTTCCTAATGAGTTTTGGAACATTTTTCCCAGTTACACTAGCTGTGCAAATCCTGAACTGATTTGTATTACCTTCCTGAAGTGTAATGGTTTGAAAGCAAAACAAATGAGAGGCTCCAAGTCAGAAATACAATTTAATAAGAAAAAGAAAAAAAA
>JBBMKD010000115.1:29415179-29427010 GCA_037834095.1 Argya squamiceps
TTCCCTTCCCTGCCCTGCCCTGCCCTGCCCTGCCCTGCCCTTCCCTGCCCTGCCCTGCCCTGCCCGGCCCTGCCCTGCCCTGCCCTGCCCTGCCCTGCCCTGCCCTGCCGTCCGGAGGCAGCACCAAATGGCACAAGCGGCGCTCTCAGCCGAGCTGTGGTTTTCCCTCCCAGCACTCGAGGGCAGTGTTGGTTTACTTTTGTAGCAGCCGCGGTCCCACACGGTTGTAAACCCTTCTCTCCAAATCCCACCGGCAAGAGCCCAGCCTCCCCTAGGACATGCAGTTTTCGGTCGTTTCCAGGAACAGTCCCATTGCTGTGCTACTCGAGTCTGCCTCTTCAGTCTTGTCTCTTGACCCTTGTGAAGGTAAATGTGGAGATTGCACCAGGAGGAACAAAAACTTCTCCATGTGTGGTGGGATGTCTTTGAGGACTTCAAATGTTGACAGGTTTGAAGCAGCTAGATTTGCACATAACAAAGGCTTTACTGTGGAGATCACTGCTGCAGGAGCAACTGGAGATTTTGAAAACACCGAAGCTTGTGTTGAACAGAGCAAATATTTAGGAGCAATTATTGCACCTTTGGACACCTTAAACCAATTTAAACAGTCTTACTACATTTCCCTGGCTACCATATCATAAGGTAGACGATGTGCATGAGAAAATGACAGCCTTGAAGTCTTACAGGTCCTTGAAAAGACAGTCAGGACATACGGGCACCCTGGATGTCTTCAGGAGCATATTGCCTTAAACTTACCTCAGCACCTTAACAAGGTGTTAAACGCTGCAGACTCCCAACACTAGGAAGTGCCTGCTACCCTCATTTCTTATGGACCAGGCACTCTACAACCCTTCAATCTGGCATGAGACATGCATAGGCACAACTGGTCGGTGTTCTCCAGGTAGTACTGCACTATTTAGTGGGGTCTGAAGGAAAGCTGTGATACCAAATCTACTTTCACCTGTCAGAAGGCTAATTGAGATGCTGAATCACCCAGTTTTTTGGCTGAAATAGGAACAGTCTTCAGGCAGATGTGTGCAATCTGACTTCCCCCCTATCCATACCCTAATCACTTTCTCTGTGCTTGGGTATTTGTGACTATTCATGCATAGATGCAGGTGGTGATCTTAGCACTAAGTGGCAAAAATCATTCTCTGGAACATGTTTGCTAGGCATAGGGGACCATACAATTATTTCAGCCTTTTTTCACTTTCCATGAGCCCTGATTTGTGTTTGAAACCATCTGTGTAGCTTTATGACATCACACCATATTACTTAGTTTTATTCTTGGAGATGGAACAAAATATTTCCAACAGTCAAGGAGGCCCCCAACAAAAGTGGTAACTGATGTATTCGTTGATGACTCACCAGCAGGAACCACAGCATCAGATATATCAATCTCTGTTACAGCTAAACTAGGCTAAATGGTCTAACAGATGCCAGATCAGTCAGATGTTTACATGAACAGCAACACACTAACAAGTTAGCACTATCAACAGCACTCCACACTGCACTCCTTTCTGGAGCTGTTTTAAAAAATATGTAAAATTCATAAAATTAAAGTGGAACTGGAGGTCCAAAATAAAAATTATAAGGTCAAGTGGACTTGCTGTGTTTTAAATCTCAAAGGGTGAATTTCCAGACATCCTAAAAGCTTGAGAGTTTTCAACAGTGGGAAAAGAGTTAGGAATTATTTCCTTTAAGTGCAAGGAGAAGCTCTGCTACTTTTTCAGGCAAAGATGAAACTTTCTTTTCTTTCAATAAATCAAATCCTCAGTCCTGACCATTTCTAAAACCAGATATGGACGATACCATCTATTAGTCATGGGGTATGGAAGTGTGGTACCCTAGTGGCACCAGTAAAACCAAGCATGAATCCAAAATTTAGTGTTTTTTCACAACTATACAGGAGGAAACAAGTATTTTGTTCTTCAAAAGAAATCAGGGCTCTGCTATTTTGAATTTCTCAGAAGATTTTGGTTCAGACCTTGTATCTTACAGCCAATAGACTGACTCCTCATTACTCCAAAGGTAGGGACAGGGGATGATTTTGTTGTCCTGCTTATCAAAGGCTTTTTGATTTGCCCTCAGCTGTGGGAATAGCACACAGTTTGGACTTGTTGACACTTTTGAAGGAGCAGGGAGCTGAAGCTGCTTTGGCTGGTGCCTGGCTCAGTGAATAAGCCTTCCCCTGAGTGTTCATCACTTCATGCAGCCCACTCTGTGCAATGATATCATTCCTCCTTTGAAGAACAAATACTTTTTGCACAAGTTCATGATACTTTTACTGATAGTATGGCATTACTTTTCAGACATTGAAATTCATTTTTATCAGCACTAAGCTATTCCATGGGCTGAAATGAGTAAAAATCTCCATCAGTTCCTAATCTCACAGCACTCAGACTGAATCCTCACTGGGAGTTTCCTTCTTCCAAGTCTTTGGGGAGCCATGTCATGTACTCTCTGTGTTCCAGGGTTTGGGAAGATATGGCAGATTTGACCCCACTGAAGTCAGATGCCCCTGTGGGTAAGGGGTAGGAGGCCAGTGGTAGGGTAGGGGGAAGCAGTAGCCTGAGTGGTCTTCAGGGCTCTGGTCATGCTGCAGCACAGAAAAACTTGCCCAATATGAGCCCTGAGGATGTAAAATCTGGAGGTTAAGGTCTCCCAGGAGACATGACTCAGTAGACAATACCATGGAAACAGAAAAGCTCATCAACTCTCATACTTTTATGTCATGTGTGTCACTACCCTCAATAATTCTGTTCAGTGTATTGCCCATCAGTACAGTAACATCCAGGCATCCTGGAGGAATACATATACTATCACACACTGACAGGTGAAGCGCTTTGCAGGAAAGTATATATAACTGTCAACATTTGGAAATTTTGACTTTTCCTGCAGCAGTTTTTTGGAAGTATCTATCAAGGAATGTTTGGCTTGTCTTACCCACCAAAATGAAGTCTCAGAGAAAGCATGTTTTACAGTAAACTTGCTGGGAAATATGCAGAGGAGAAAGTGCTGTTCAACCCAAACAACATACCACCAGCAAAAAATGTGTATGCCATCCTCAGGATAGAAAAACAATGACAGTGGAAAGGCTTCTGGTCTCAGATGAAAGAATATAGTTGTAAGTGGGAGGATGAGACATTTCTGCACTGTTAAGATGGGACTTCATCCCTCCATAAGAAAGCATGCCACATACTGGTCTGCAAAACAAGGTGCTGGAGTTCTATCCTAGATGTTCTGCTTATCTCCTTTCCTGTGTTGGCTAAGTGGTTCAGCACATGGAATGTCCTTGTTGTGCACAAAAATAGTGCCTGGAGCACTTAAAGCAATGAAAATCTAAGGCTTGTCCAGTATGAGTAGCTTGAAGACACTTCTGCAGTCCATACAGTTGTGCAAATTTCCTGATGCAAGTGTTATTTCATATCTCAAAAAAATATAAGATGATACTCAAGTGGCTTTGCAGCACTGTGAAATATGGGGTGTTTTTTGTGAAAATCATTTTGTTACAGTGAAAATTGGATGGCAGATCCAGTGCACTGATAAACTGTCAAATCTGTGGTATCACTCAGCCAAGCTGGCTAAGACTGCTAAGGATCACAGAATCATACCGGGGTGCTCACCAGACTGCTGTCCAGCTGTGTCCTGCAGACATGTACAGCACTCCTTCTCTCCACCTCTTCTCATGTGACTGAGAGCAGCTGATTCTCTGAGGGCAGGTCTATGACCTAATGCAGCCCATCAAATACACCACAAGTCACACCTCTACAAGTACATACATATATCAGACACATCAGAAGATTCAGGTCTTTCAGGCTAAATACCTCATTTTCACACTCAAGGTTAAGGATGCATGTCCAGCCAACCCACAGTGAATTAAGTCCTGTTCTGTGCCCTTCTGGTGTATCCACTCTGCCTGAGGATGTTGTGGTCCATTTCTTCTTCATTTATTAAGTCAATTTATCATGACATACTGAGATGAAAGGTATGCCTGAGGAAGTCTACGGACTGCTTCCATGGAAATGTCAACATTCTTCATGTTAGTTGGTGTGATTTCTTGTCTTTCTGAATGGTGATGGCTGTATGTCACACAACACATAGTGACAATACTCTGGAAATGAGAAATACACCACTGAGGACAAACAAAGAAGCCCAGAGCCATCTCTCTTTCTTCTTTTTCCCTAGTCTTGGTAGCAGGTGCATTACAAAACTCTCTCTAATAGACCACAGGATAAGATCTTTCGGTAGGTCACTACATCACTTCTACAATTGGCTCCTAAAAGTCTGTTTCTGAGTGTCCATCCATTCTAGACAATTTGTCCCAAGCTGGACAGGGCTGGCCTGCAAGTTCATAAAAGTGCAGAGTTCTTGGACTTTGGAAGATCTCCTTGGACATCTGTTTCCCCACATTCTGAATTCCAACTGACTGGGGATACCTGCTTGCCCTTTCGTCTTAGTTTTTACCTTATATTATAGGTGAATGGTCTTCAACAGATCTGCCTGCCCTAGCTGAAAATTCCACTTCATCAGAACTGAGCAACTCTAATGAAGTACACTGGGGAGAAAGGCGAGGCAAAAGAGATAAAAAATTAAAAAAACAAAAAGTTGAAAATGTGATCTAGTGAAATGTTTCAATAGGAAATCCATATGCTCTAAATTTACTTTTCATGCATCAAAGTTCATTAGGTATACCTGTATAAGACTGGCTCTTCCAACAAGGGACATTAAAGAAACTAATTTCCCAGAGTTTAACTGAAAAATATCACCACTGTTACACTGTTACTTTCACCTGCAACTAAACAAGCTGTGTAAATCCATTTCAATGTAAGGAGGAAAAAGTTAGCATTAGTAGGAATTCCAGTGTTATCGGGCAACACTTGAACGGAAAAAAGTGGTGAGAATAGCAGCTTTACATCTCCAGTCTTATGGACAAAAAAAGAGCTGCAAATATATGTTGTCTTTTTTCACTCAGGAGTGAAAAAAGGTCACTTGATTTTTTTTTATCATACGAGGCCTTAGTATTTACCTGATTTCATTTCTGCCTGCAGTTCAGTATCTTTGCTTAAATAAGAACATACGCTTTTCTGCGCCTTCCTAATGATGGTGATATCTGTTCTTTATTGAATCTGCACCACATTTCTAGTTCAAATTTATCTCAATTCAGCTTGCACTGCCCAAGAGACCTCAATGTCTATGCTGCTGTCAGCTCAGAGACCCTGCTATGATCAAATTTCCCATGGATGCATTTTGAGCCTGTTGATCAATCTCTCTCTCCCTTTAAGAGATTACCCAGGAGTCTGTTATGTTAATGATTCTCAATTTTTAATTGTTTTGAGGTTTCTTGCTAGAAGTCTCTGCAGCTAAATGCCATTCTTCTGGAAACCATGCTTCCTGAATTTGTTCCCGTACCCTTTTCACTTGTACCCTTTTGCATTTCTTAAGAGAGACTACAGATTCTTTTTGCACAAGACTGGAAAAGAAAAATTAATATTACAATTGCTTCCCTGGGGAAGACTGCCTCTGGAAATCAAGTGGGTTTTTTGTTGTTGTTTTGGGGTTTTTTGTTTGTTTGTTTTGTTTTGTTTTGTTTTGTTTTTTTCTACACTGTTAATATTTTGGAGAGGGGGTGGGGGGAGGGACACCTCTGGCAAATCTTATTTTATCTCTTCCTTTGCCAGATGGGAAATAATCTTTCCCTCAAAGAAGAGATTATACTCCACATATAAGTATTTCTTTTGCATTTAATCCCCCCTATAAATGCAGGCAAAGTAACATTCCCTAATGTACAATTTCACGACAACATATCTGTCATGAAGGATGGTGAAAACGGCTGACTTGTAGTCATGTCTCCTGAGCAAAAATCATGCCTGTAGCTGTAACTTTAATGGGCAGTGCTTTCTCTTGGGACAGAAGTTGGAATAAATTCCAGAAGTCCACAATTCCTGCTTGTTGAATAACATTGGGTGAGTCTACATGCCTCAAACTTGTAAGCTACACTACTCAGCTTTGAGGATAAAATGTTTTTTACATCCCAGCCTTTTCCATGCAGCAGGTAATTTTTCTAGAGCGTCCATGAACTTTCAACGTTTTTGATATGACTGATATTATAGATTCACAGAGAAGTTGTGGACGTTCCATACCTGTCAGAATTCTCTGTCAGAGGCCAGATTGGATGAGGCTTTGAGCAACCTGGTGTAGTGGAGGGTGTCCCTGCCCACGGTGGGAAAGACTGAATACTTCTTATTGAGATAATCTTTAAGGTACCTACCAAGCCAGGCCATTCTATGATTCTGCGAAAATTCACTCTCTGCACGACAAAGGTGGTGAGTTGTCCCAGTTATTTGGAGCTCTATTCTTTCCTGCCTCAGGGCCATGCCTCTCATATTGGGCCTTTGTGACAAGCTGCCTTCACAGATAAACCTTTTCTTTTGTCATTAGTTTCATGCACAAATGGTTGTTTTGCTGATTAATTCCCAACTCCAGAGCCCTTGCATATCTTGTACTTCTCTTTGTGTCACGCCCTCTCACTGCATTGCTGACACCAACAGAAACATAAACACAGAATTATTCAGCCACTTTGCTGTGGTGCCCAGTGACAGGACAAGAGACAGCACTGAAACATGGGAGGTCCTTTATGAACATCAGGAAACCCTTTTCCACTGTGAGGGTGACCAAGCAGTGCACAGGTTGCTCAGATAGATGATGGAGTTTCCCTCCTTCCAGGTATTCAAAAGTTGTCTAGACTTTGTCCTGGGCAAGAGGCTCCTGATGGTCATGCTAGAGAAGAAGTGTTGGACCAGATGTTCTCCAGAGAGCCCTTCAAATTCCAGCTGGACTGTGACTCTGGATGATTTAGTGTCACTGAAGTCAGTGTTTCTCTTCTGGAAATATTTACCTTTTGACAACTATTTTACAGTTATGTTGTGACAAAGTTCTACTTGAAAACAAAGCTCTACTTGAAAACAGCTCATAAAACGCTGTATTATGAGCACACCACACATGTAACATGTATATATATTGTTTTGAAGTACATGCTGAATGACATACCAAGTAGGGGACAGCACACAAACCACTCTTGATATTTCATGTTATAAATATATTAATGAAACAATATTACTGTCCTGAAAATAGATAGAAAAGAATCCCTATCCATTGCCAATGTCTCTCAAAATTATCTTTAGCAAAAGGTTACAATTTTCTAGTGTTAAACTTTTATAGGTATATGGGAATACCAGTACTGCCTGTCATCAAGATGGCCTTGAAATAAGTTATTTGAGATGGCAAATCTACATGACAGGACTCAGAAAAATGAAATAACTAAGTGAGGTGAAGCACATTTAAAAGTGTAGGAAGAGCTTACTGCAGGTATAACAGAGCTGTCAGGCAGACTAGATCCCTCACTTCTTTTTACTGTTGCTTCACTGCACTTTCATATGACAAGACTCTGCTTTCTCTAAGGAGACTGACTGCTGTGTTCTGACTGTGTCGGATTCTGTAGCAAACATCCTTCCCCCAATGCAAGAAACAGCTGGGTAGTGGTAGGAATAGTCTGCATCTCAGTTAACTTGAGAGACCTGACAGAAATGGATGCAGCTGTTTAAACGATCCTGTCAATGTAAGTAGTCTCATCTACTGCAACAAGATCATGGAGCAGGCTCCTGGTGCAAATAGCAAGTTGAGCTCTTATTTCTTAAGCGTGTGTCTTCAGTGTTTGGTGAGCTGTTGAGCTTTTTTAGCTGTCTAGGGCTGTTGGAATGGCTCAATCATGATGCACAGAACATGAATTTTTAGTCATCAAATACCATCCAAATCACCATCTCTCCTTGTAGCCATTTGGGGCTAACTTATAAAGACTCCAGGACCACAGGGCAGGAGAGAAGCAGAGATTCAGGCCAGACAGCTGCTGTTATAAATGCAATCAGTAAACTGCTGGGCTAGTAAACAAATGAAAGGGCCGTTCACAGTGCATAGACTTTGCTGGTTCTGCAGGACCTGATGATGGTACTGCTATCGCTTCTGCAGATTCATCTACCAGGATAAAGTACATGGAAGCAAAGTGTACTCTTGTAACAATGGCATTTTTCACTTGTCACGGAATGGACTTTCTTGTACTGTAAAGCAGTTGTATAAAATGGGGCTAAACAGTGTGCAAATGCCAAGACAGATCACAGCAAAACAGAAAATTCAGGAAGGGCTGGACCTTGGCCAGGCACTGCACAGCTGTGATAGGAAGCAGTGGGGGACGACCCATAGTTCTTAACTCTTTTCCCACCAATCAGCACCCCACGGTAGGGTGCAGCTAGCTAAGTGCACCCCTCCCTAATGGAATTGCTGTGCTTTGCCTTTGCAGTGGTCTTCCCCACCAGGGCCAGTGTACTGGCCCTGCTCCCCAGGGGCAATGTTGCATGTAGCTTGGTTGAGCTTTACTCACACAATTCAGCATGGAGCCAAGCATTCAGCCCTGTCTCTGAAGAAACTGCCTGACAGTTGATGCAGAGAGCAAGGCAGCAGTCAAATTCTTCATTCCATTAAGAATTCACACTTTCTTCCCCTGTCCTGCTGTTGTTGTCTCTAAACATGACAGACAACAATCAGGAAACAAAAGCATTTACATTCTCTCCACTGGCAAAGCAGCACATTCACAACCAACATCAAAGGTGGGCTTAGCGATCATTAGTGCAATACTGCACTTCAAGATGATCAAAGCAATCAGTGCCCAAACACAATAAAGAAAATGGAGCTCTGGTTCAGCTCTTCCATAAAAGGCAATGATAAAGTGATCTGGGGAGAAGGTGAAAGCACAGTAAGTATATGAGGGCATGCAGCTGTGATATTCTTTTACATCAAAACAATTTCTCATTTCATATCCAATTATACCTCTGAGCTGTTCAGATAAACATTTCTGTCATCTCTGGCTTTCAATTGACATTGCAAATTGCGGAATAGAAAAAACTATAGTAAAGTGTTTCTCAGTTGAAATTCCTCCTGAAGTATGTCACTGCAGATGGATAACTGCTTGAGGGCTGGGATACTTGTCCTTGCCTTAGTGATGCTGCCAGCCAGCTTCAACCACGTTTGTGTGAGGGACCCTTTAGCTACCACCTAGACAATGGAAAAAGTCTTTTTGCTTTACTATCTGAATCACAGAATCATGGAATGGTCTAGGTTGGAAGGAACTTTAAAGATTGCCTACTTCCAACCCCCCTCCCATGGACAGTGACACCTTTCAATACACCACATTGCTCAGAGCCTCATCCAACCTGGCCTTACACACTTCTAGGGATGGGGCATCATTAACTTCTCTGGGCAACCTGCTCCTGTGCCTCACTACTCCCACAGAAAAAAATTTCTTCCTGATATCTGATCTAAACCTACTATATCTCAGTTTGAAGACATTCCCTTTGGTCCCTCTCCATCTTTCTTGTAGGCTCCCTTCATGTACTAGACAGCTGCAATTAGGTCACCCCAAAGCTTTCTCCTCTCCAGGGTGAACAAAACAAATTCTCTCAGCCTTTCCTCACAGCAGAGAAACTCCATCCCTCTCATCAACCTGGCAGCATCCTGATGTCCTTCCTGTGCTGGGACCCCAGAGCTGGAATGCAAGGTTCCAGGTGGGGCCTCACCAGAGCAGAGCAGAAGGGCAGAATCCCCTCCCTCCCCTGCTGCCCACGCTGCTTTGGATGCAGCCCAGGACACGTTTGGCTTTCTGGGCTGGGAGTGCCCATGGCTGGGTCATGTCCAGCCTCTCATCCACCAGCACCCCCAAGTTCTTCTCACAGGGCTGCTCCATCTGTGCAGCCCCAGCCTGTACCGATAAAAAAAGCTGCCTTGAACCGAGGTAGAAGGTTCAAAGTAGAAAGCTGTAAGTGCAACGACAAAGGACTTTATGATGTTGGGTATCCATAGCCAGAGTATCAAATATCATTGAAGGCAAAATGTAGATATGACATTAATCAAGCCACTATTGGACTGATCTTTTTGTCTCTTGGACTTGTGTGGCTCAGGCCGCAAAAGTGCATCTTGAAAATCCCATAGGAAGCCCTCATCTTCTGCCTAACTGGGTGCAAATCTGAAATTCTGAACTCAGCTTTGTCTTAAAATCATTGAAACAGTCTTTCCTATATGAGAGAGGCATAATTTCAATGCCTTGCCACAACGTCTATGTATTTTCCCTGAGTCCATGTTCAAAATCACTGAGGGAGGCTGGGGGAAGGGAGGCTGTGAGAACTTGTGGTTTGGAGCGGGGAGGCTTTGTAGGGGGCAGGTTGAATTAACAAGACTTCAGATCCAGGAGTCTGCTCCCTAAGTTAGTTGCCTGTGACTGCAACTGAGTCACTCTGTCTTTTCTTATGTAACCTAAACCACAAGAGCTTCTTAAGCCTTTCTCTGGAAGACAGATTTTCCACACTTGGAATGGCTTGTAAAGAAGATGCTTTAAAGACATATCTTGGGGAAAGACCCAAGGAAAAAAGGAAGTATTCAGTGATACTTAGCAAGGCAGGACAGTGGCTTGGAAGTGGCAAAGCATCAAGGAATATTGGCACGTTGTGTCAACAGCAAATTAAGCCAGTAAGAAAGGGAAGCAACTGAGTCATGTGTGTTCAAAGAAGGAGCCATGGCAAGTCACAGAGGATACAGGGCAACTCAGTAACAGAGCAGGGATGTTCTGCAGGGGGAGGAGACTATTTTTCTTTGAAGGATGAGTAATAAAGTTTGTTGCAAAAGGTGCTCAACTGTATTGGCAGTGAGCATAAAACTGGTGCTGTTGCACTCACTCTCACAAAGCTTCATCAGTATACGTAAGTAAGCTCTTTGTATCATGAAATGGCTTCAGCTGGATAGTGTTTCCATTTTTGCTTTATAAATACTCACTGTCTTCTGGGTAACAGCAGCATAAGCATAACATGTACCTAGTGGAACATTTTTAAATTAGCCTACCTCCTCTTTCAGAGATAAAATAAGTTTTCTATATTAAAAGCTTCAAGGTCACACAATGAGGGGGGGTACTGACCTCTGGCTCTTCAGCACTGAGTCAAACATGCATGTAATTCTTGAAAAGAGCACAGTATGCAGGTATGGAAGTTTTGGGCGCTGCCCAGCAAAGCAGAGGGTGTAAACTAGCAAGCAGAGAGTGTAAACCAGCAGCAGAGTGAGCAACAGCAAGCAAAGAGCACTAGGGAAAATTAGAATCTGACCTGAAAGATAGCTGGGCACTTTTTGCTGCTCTGGATTTCCACTGTGAGTGGGATCCTGGCCAAGCACTGTCTTTGCCCATCACTTACTGCTCTTCCCATAAGGAGCTCATGTATTTGGTGTGAAATTGGGGGAGGGAAGTGAAGAATTTTGATCTATAAGGGTGTTATAAATGATTATTAGCCAATTGGATAAAAAGAATAAGTTTTTATTTTTCCATTTTAAAATCTATCTGGGACAGCCACGGAAACAACATTCAAATGTTGGGTGAAACAGAGGACTGACAGCAGGGCTGCTATCTCGCACTGTTCCATGTTTTGCTGGGGTTTTAGTCAGAGTTCTTATATTGTATTTTGTGCCTAGCGGCGGTGGTATTGTGTCCTCATATTCAAATATAGTCTTTTCACTTGGTGATGAATCTTGAACAGATTTTTTGGCACTGGGACACGTCTGAAAGGATTTTTCTGGAATCTTCTTTTTGGATATTGATTTGTCCAAGCTTTGAGTCCACCCTTGATATTATCACTGATGACTTGATGTTCTAGGTGCTTGTAGTGGTTTGAAAGCAAAACAAGTGAGAGGCTCCAAGTCAGAAATACAATTTAATAAGAAAAAGAAAGGGTAAAATAAAATCA
>JBBMKD010000115.1:29436959-29455359 GCA_037834095.1 Argya squamiceps
AAGGGTTTCAGTGTATCCTTAAAAGGAAGAGCTGGGAAAAAATATCTTTATTTGAGAAAGAAATATAATGCTACTAGCCATAGAAAGTAGAAATATAATGCTCTTCTGAAAATCATGTGTAAGAGGGAGAGGGAACAGAGGGTGGGTGAAAGTGAATGAGAAGGCTGGGAAGGGCAAGTGGGGACAGGACACTTTAAGTGATTTCCTGCTTAACCATGATGGTAATCTGTGTGTCACAAATCCTCTTTAGATAGAAGTTTAAGTGAAAACGTGTCTGAATAATATATGTGCTTTCTTTCAAGAGGATAAATAGTCTCAGAAAAAAAAAGTTGTGGGTTTTTTTGGGCTGTTAGAAGTGGTTTATTTTCAAATTCTGAGGCCTGATGCCATTCTTGTTTACTCAGCTTTCATCTTCATGAAAATTGTTTCACCGCCTCTAACAACTTTGCTCCTGATTTGCACCCATGTCCAGCATTCCAGCCAAAGAACAGTAAAAAGATTTAGAGGGGAGGAGCTGGAGCAAACCCAGTGGTGAATAAGAATGTCCCTACAAGCTTCAGAGACGGAGCTTAAAGCAATGTAAAGCATATGTCGCATCCCTTGCCCTGTAAGCCAGTGACCTCAGAAACTCCAGTTTATACACCTTCACCCTTCATTTGCTAAAAGGAAAGGGAAAAGATTATCATGGTGCATTAACACGAAGGCTATGTGTGCAAGAGGCTCAAGGGAGATTTATCACCTTGAAGCTTTCTTTACAAATAGTCCTTGAAACCATGGTTTGGGAGGGGGAAAGTCATATTTTCCTCTAGTACCAGATGGAATAAACAGCTTAGATTTTTTTTCTGCCCTTTTTGTGATCCAAGGAGAGTACGGCTGGTCTTGTCTGAACTGCCTCACTGAGGCAGTGGTAATATTGACTCTGATTTGTTATTATATATCCCTGGAGTATTTGCTGAGGAAAAGGGGGGATGTTGTCTCCTCCTTGCCCTGTGAGGGACAACTTTTACTAAAAATCTCTGGGGGGAGTGGATCTGTTCTGAAAAACATGGTATGGGGTATTAGGAGCAAAGAAGAGACTTCTACCACTTTCAAGTGCTTTTGGGACAAGAACATAATCCAGCCCAATTCAGGCTGAATTGTGCATGCATGCTGAAGCCTCGCCAGCACGGCTGGCAACACTGCTTTTTACCAACAGCCTGGTTATCAGTATGTGCTAACAAAGACCTTGTGCCTGACTCCAGTGAATGATTAACTCTGTGTCTCTGTCGGCCATGTGGACCATATGCCTTCGCAGGTTAGTGCTGCCTGCTCTGGGAACACAGTGTTCATTTCCCTTCTCTCTCTTGACTCTGTCTGACATGTGGCTTTTGTGCTGCTTTCAAGAAGGCTTTTGCTAAAGATGGCCTTGTTGAAGAGTGAGGTTTGCTCCAACATGCATGGGAGTCACCAAAAACCATAGAGGCCTTCACATCTGGTGACACAAGTGTTATCAAGTGGAGAGCTGAGTGAGTGGATGATCCTCTATTTCCACAATGTGCTTTGGCATGGCAAATGATGTCACAGGTTGCACACAATCCCTCCTGCTCATGACTTTGAGTGGCACCTGTACCCTCCCTGACAGACAAGGTTTCTCTGGAACAGATTTACTGCTGGCAAAACTTTAGGGAACATGTGATGAAGAGAGAGTACAACAACAACAACAACATGAATGCTATATTTGAGTCACACAGAAAAGGACATGCAGGACTTGAGTGAACACAGGAGCAGTAACATAATACACACCTCGGAAGTGATCCGCTTTCAGTGCGTGAGTAATTCTCCTGGAAATGGCACAACAGAGGGGAAGGGAGGCTGCTGACATGTATCTGCTTTCCTTCTGCTTTCCTGTGACTACAAACACCATTCAGCAAGCCTGTGTGAAGCTGTGTCAGACTAGCAACATTTCCATGCTGTACCTGAAAATTATGCTTTAATTTCCAGTACCTATGCACAGTAAACATTTACATAATATAAAGGAAAGTGGGGAGATGCCAGTCTAAAGTCTTCCCTGTCTGTTCTTCTGCACATGATATGTTTTTGTGTGGCCACACATAATCCTGCCCATTTCCCAGATGGCCATGCTCAGAGTACTCTGGTGACAATGGGATGTGATTTTTGTTAGGACTCAGTGAGGTAACCACCTTGGAAACTGAAATTCAGGTTAGCAACATTGTTGGACACATTTGACAATATTGTGTTTAAGTGACAAACAAGCCGTGTTTCAAATGCAGTGGCTTACAATCTCCTTCAGTTGTGAAGATGCCCAGTTATGAAATTCCCCCTTCATGTGAAGCCTCTCATTTTCCACTGGTGCTTGGTCCTGGTAACTCTCCCCACGCACTAATGGCTCTGCCACTTCTCCCCTCTTCAGGCCAGCTGGTGGTCCTCCATGCTCTCCATTGTCACTGGGGGCTAGGGAGAAGTAGACATAGCTGTAAGGATGAACTCCCTTTATTAACTGCAAAATGGCTCCCATGGATCTTTCCCATCCTCTTTCTTTGGAAGTGAGAGCTGCCTGCCTGTCTGCACACCCAGATCTTGCCAATGTGTTTATTGCACTGTGAATGGCCTAAGTCCCTGACATGTTCCATCCTTCCTTCCTGCAGCTATTACCACCTGCCAGAACCTCCTTTTTTCTGGGAGTTTCCTTCTGTGCAGTGTGTCTTAAAGATGGCAAAAGAGGTGCTTGCCTTTGTCCCCTTGCTCTCCCTATGGGGTTTAGCAGCCTAGGTTGGTTATAGGAGTCCTGAGCAACCCAGCAACCAACTGTGAGACTGCAGTATCACAAGGTCAGGTTCCCAGCTCTGTCTCAACAGAGCACTGGCACCCATGTCTAGATTTTCAGTGTGCGAAAACTCTTGTTGGCTACTCTGCAGATTTAAGGACTGTAGGGAATGAGGGCCAAGGCCAGGTAAAGCCAAAAGGGTTATCTGTACTTTCCAGTATGATAGATAAAAAGTGTCCATTTCCCTTCCTGGGATTACAGTGCCATGCTTGCAGATTCATTCATGCCATCAACTTTTTGCTACCAGTACAACAACTTGGAAACAGGTCTATTTTAACTCTTACTGTGGAGATAACAATTCTCAGACACTAAAACCCACCATGTGACCTCTGTAGAGGTCTGCAGAAGTGGCATAAGATGGAAGGACCTGGAGGGGATAATATTGTAAGGAGGCATTGTCATGAGGTCTGTCAAGCTAAGAGTGTCACACAGTACTTTGGTATTTTGGTGTTTTCATCTCCTGCTCTGACATCCTAGGTGTATATGGAAGCCACTGGAACTAAGAAATCTAAGTCCCTGTCTATTTCACTCTGGTCTCAGGTGCTTTCATCTCCTACGTACTTTCTGTGATCTTTATCTCTGTGGGTACATTGTCACAGCCAGGACTTGGAGAGCATGTCCAAGGGGTTTTGTAGTGACGGTGCAGCTACACTCAGGGCTGAGACACACCATCACCCTGGCAGCTGGGGCACCTCTAAACAGAAATCACTAAGCAGGAATTGCATGAAAGGAGACAAGTGTTGGAGGCCTGACTGCCCATCACCATGCATTGATTGCATTTTCTAAGGAAGGAATTTGAGTACTTTAGCTTGTTGTCTGGAGCATCTCCGTGATGAACAGGTGATTTCTGATGATCAGAAAGTGTTCAAGTACTACTAAGAATTCCAGGAGAAAGACATCAGATGACTTGGTCCTTGATGAAAGTCCTCTGCAACGTTTAATTTCTACATGGTATCATGAATGTAGGTTGTATTGATGCCTAGAGAGGACCAGAGACTAGCATAACTTCTGTCAGTGGTGGCCTTTGGAAATTGTGTCAGGAAAGGCAGGTTTATCTGATATCTGTCTAAAATCAATATATATCAAATAGCATGTTTGAAGGAGAAAGGGCAAGGCACTTATCTGAGTAACACACTGGCCATCACAGTGAGGACCAACACTGTCTGCTTTCGACTCTTATGAATCAGGCAGGGCAAGAGTTGAATTTACATCTTCTGGTTCTGCTGTAGGACTGTTATGGGTGTGGGGAAGGCCATCAGCCAACCACTTGGATACTGTAAGTGGTGTAGGACACTTGCTCTTTGGGGCTCCTAAGGCAGTCAGCTGTAACTAGTATCATGGTTGCCTGCCACAGACAAATAGTTTTGATAAGGTTTTTTCTGTCTTTAGAAGTTTTTTTGGTGCATGATTTGTAAGCTCCCATGGAGGTAAATAGGAAACAGGTAAAAAGCTCAGAATTCTTGGTGACAACCAATTTTCATAGAGCAGGCTCTTGATAACAGCTGTGATCATGAAGAAAAATGTGAAAACTTGATTCATCAAGTATTCAAAAACATAGAAGAAAATTCCACCTGTACTTATTTTCTATTTGATAATTTCAGGTCTACTCCATGATCTTTCAGGAACCAGAATGATGGCACAGATATCTTCAGTGCTAAGCTAAAGCCTTCAGTGCTGTCAGGCTGATGGTTTGTCACACTCCAGCTACAGCCCTGACTGTAGCTGTAACTTGTCCACATAGCCCCACAGCCATGCTCCTCAACAGGATGGCTGAAGCTCCCCACTGAAAGAACAAGCCAGTTAAGCAGCTGTGACTTTGATTTCAAACACAGCTCTCAGTATTGGCTGATAGTCAAAAGTGCCTTTTGAACAGCTAAAAGAGTTTCACATGCTTAAGCCATGGCTTTAGGAATCTTTCTTTCATAGAAGTGACACCTACAATGCCACCAACCGCAAAATCCCACCATCCTAGCTGAAAGTCTCACTTTGGTTTTCATAAGTGACAGCTGCTCTGGCTGACCAAAAGTAAAATGCATAGATTTATAAATTTATTTACAGTGGATGGAGGATTTTCTTTCTTTTTTGCAACATCTGTGAATGATCAGTATCAGGATTCTGTCTGATTGCTGGATAGCTAGCAAATCCAAGTTGGAACATCTGTGCATCAGATATGCATCATTGCTGATCCATCTGCAAAAGACATCAGATGTCAGTTGATTGATTTGAGCTTGATAGGGCTAGATAACCAAGTAGTAGGAAAAGAGAAACTACAGGTACACTGAGAGTTTTTGAAGCTGAAGTCTTATTTCCTGTCTTCTTAATACCTGATTGCATTTACACTGGTCACCACCATTCTTCATTGATTCATACTACCCACTTCCTATAGCACATACACATGCAGTTATTGCTCTTCTGTCTGCTTCTTTATTGACTTCAGGAAGCGCAGACATGCATGATGATGATGATGAAGACTCTTAATTTTTAGTTTTTTAATGTGCTGTGCAAGGGGATGTGGCCTGGCTTACGACTTTGTATCTGTTGCAGCAACTACAGTATCCCTCAGTGCCACAAAATCAGCCTAGACCTGGGGCTTGTATTGCCCTTCCAGAAATTAGTGAAGGATTCAGCAATTATCACTTGAGTAGCAGGTCTCCAAAGAGTGCCTGAGAGGAGAAAATGAAAATCTGTCTCACCTTGCCCTACATTGCATCATCATGGGAAGTGATAGCAGCACTTTGCTGCGAGGGTTTCAGGCAGATGTGACCACCCAGATATGATACAGGCAACAAAGTTAGAAAGTTACACCTTTATACAGACATCTTTCTAACTCTAACTCCTGTTGATGTGCCACATCTGGAGAGCCAGCAACCAAATCCTCTGCTGAGATTATGTCATGCTCTAGTTTTTTATACTGCTCTGAGAGCAATGAGTGTAGAGTGTTTCTGTGCAGGCAGTACTGTTAAAACCCTGTTTCTGAGAAAGAGAGAGATGAAGGCTTGCTTTAGCAGCCCTGTGGGACTGTGTGACTATTATAGCTGACAGAGGGTATCTGCCACACAGTTTAAAATCACAGCCATCAGCCAGCCTGTTAAATGATCTTCCCTCTGCAATTCAAGGGTAGCTTGTTAGCATAGTACTTCAAACTTCCCAGTACGACTGTGATGTCTAAGTAAGTGCTTTGCAGACTGTATTTTATTCCTGGTTGGAGCAGAACAGTCACTAAGCAGCTGGCTGGCCTAGCAGATGAATCCCCTCTTCTGCAGGCATCCCCTGCGTGAGATTACAGCTGTCTACATGAGAAAGGAAATCTCCTCCTTGAAGGCTGTGGCTCAGGTATTATGCATGAGCTGTTTTATTTGCATCATGCCATCTGGAGGAAAGGTCTTTCTGCATCAAAAGAAACCAGCAGACATTCACAAATGAGGAGAAAAGAGTGGATCTCATAACTATGTATAAATACCTGAAGAAAGTGTGCAAATATCTTTGAGCTAATTTCCTTTCGGTAATACCGAGTAATGGGACCAGAGTCAATGGGCACAAATTGAAACACGAGGGTTTTTTTCTGAACACCAGGAAACATTTTTCTACTGTGGGGGTGACCAAGCAACGGTGCAGAATGTCCAGAGAAGTGGTAGATCTCTGTCCTTGGAGATATTCAAAAGTCATCTGGACTCAATCCTGGGCAACTGGCTCTAAGAGGCTTTGCCGGACCTTGGCAGTGATTCTGTGACAGTGAGTGAAGGATCTCTTTAAGATCATCCTAATGTAAGCATGGTCTTCACCCAGGTAATGGGAATCCACCAGCTCAGTGGCACATGGCAGTGAAATGCCTTACCCATGGTCATCTGTTAGTAGCTTCCTCTTGTGCAGCTTCTCTCTGTTGTAGACACAGAAGTATATTAACAAGGACCCACATTTCACAACCATGGGAAAATGAGTCTCTGGAAAGTTGATATGGGGTCATTTAGGTGTAAGACAGTTCCAGAGGCCAATTCACTAAGCAATACCACTTAGTGTGTGAGTTGGTTACACAATGTTGTCCTAGGGAATAAAAGAAGCAGCACATTCCAGCTTTTTCTCCTACAAAAAATCTGTGACATTCCCTTTTGCTTCTGTCCTTTATGCATGGGGGCAATTTAACTGCCAAAAGTGAGATTGCTGCAAGTGTGCCTTGCTCACATCTCATAAATCACATAAAAGTAGAAAAGGAACAGAGCTGGAAATGTGTCTGAATAATCAGCAGATGAAAATCCTTTTACAATCTACTAAACTTGAAATGCAGGGAAAGATTTGGTCAGTTTTGTTTCAGAATTAAGTAATTCTGTGGTATAAATTAAATAAAAAAGCCAGCAAGAACATTTCTCTTCCACTGTGTGGGGGAAATATGCTCCAGATGCTTGCAGTCTGTTGGCAACAAGCAGCAGTGTGATGGACTGGATGGATTTTGAAATTATGCCTCCAACTGATTTAAAGAAAAAATGATAAGATGTTCAGCAACTGGCTGGGTGGAAATAACAATTGGAATGCTGTAACTCAGACCTCAGAGATACCTCTTACTGTGGTTCATTTGGGGCAATTTTCAGAGACAAGACCCAAAAGCAGCCATAATGTTGAGTGATCTATTCTCTCAGGGTAGTGGTGGATATAGGGGAAATTTTCCAGTGATTGCCTGGTCTAAGACCTAAACCATGGTTCTAAGCATACAGCACTGGAACTGCAGAAGAGCAATTACTGCTGAGATAGTTTGCTGTCTGTGGAAATCAGCCTTGACTCTGAGAGCTTTTGGGAATCTTTGCCACAGCAATAATCTTCTCTTAAGGAAGAACAAAGGAACTGGGAAAAACATTGCTAAGCATTTAAGACATGAAATTTCCGAAGCTGATACAAAAGGGAATTTTGTCTCAGAGCACCAGCTATGTGAAATATCAATGCCATTGTGCAGGGGGTTTCGGCCTTCTAATGTTACAGCAGTTTGGAATTCTGGTGCAGGATCAGCCTAGCCTGTGCATAATCGATGGCATAGTAAGACCTGGGATTCTATATTGTCACTGGTTTTTACTTACAGAGTACCTTTAAGATAACTGTGTCCAGAGTTAGCAGAGGTTTTATGGCTAAAAGACATGCAAATGTGCACATGGATCGGTGTGGTGACTTTGAGGAAAAGCCCTCTTACTGCTCAGTAGACTACTGCAGTATGGATGTCCCATTTCTGCAGTGGCTTCTGTGGCAATTGATTTCTGCTGAACTCATCTGTGCCATTCACACTTGCAAAGGTGCAGCCACAATTTTTTGTGAGATTGAAAACTTTTTTGTACTATAGTTATTGCATATAACTCTATGTTAGAGTTATATAGTTATATAATCAGCCATCTTTTCTATTAAAAATATAATTTCTAAACTCCTGGTTTTGCTTACACCAGCACTAGATAATGATTGTGACAGTGGCTGCCACAGATGTATCAAGATGCTTGACTACAATGCTTCACTTTGGAACACTTTTCATCCTCACTCAGGATGGCTCCAGGACCATGTCCATCACAACAGGTATGGAGGGGGGCAGCTCTACCAGCCTTTGAACTAGCTTTGTTATATCTGTACCACACTACTTGTTTATTTGAGATTCATCCTGCTATCTATCAAGGATCTTTGACTCCCGTATACTTCCAACCAAACTTGAACACCTGGCTGTCAAACAGCATTCCTCAACTTTTCTGAAAACAGAAGCTGTAAAAATATGATCCATTCTTTCACATGGTGTCTTCTATTGTTAGAGTGAGGTGACCAATCCCAAAAGCTGGTTAGACTCTTTTGACACAGCAGGCAGTTTGCAAATATGAATTCTCCCAGCTTTTTACCATATGAAATAAGATCTACCTATGGAGGTAAAAACAAACAGGCAGGACAAATTGTGAAAGTTTCTGGAGGCCAGACCCTGTTCTGGGATGACAAGCACTGCCTTAAAATTAGACGACAAGGGGAAAACCCAGACTAGGTCTCCATTGCAAATTTTCTTGAAGGGAACCAGAGAGAGCAATCCTGTGGAAATCTGCTGAAGTCTGTCCTCTTGGACTGTGCTGGTGAGCAACAAGAGTGCATTAAAGCCAGAAGGATTTGAATCCCAGGCGAGAAGTGACAAGGTTTCGTTCAGTCCCCAGGAGTGATGGGGAGAATCCCAGGAAGTGGGGTGTAAATTACCTGGTTTCCTCCACTGGGGTCTAGCCAAGAATTTAACACCCTTGTTTGTGTAGAAGAGGTCCTGCAGTGCTTTTAGTGTCTGTAAGGGCCCCCATACTGCTGCTGTCTCATGCAAATGAGCTGAAAGAGCACTTCTGACCAAGTGTCATGAATCAACACTGGCCCAGGCTCCCCAGGAGAAAAATAGTCAGTCGTCCAGTCTTTACTGGGGGTCTCTCTGTAATTTATGGATGCCTGGAGGGATATTTCTTAAGGAAGTGCAATCTCCTCTTTCGTTTAGAGTTACAGCCTGAAGGCCATTTTTAGAACTACACAGGGACACATCCTGTGCCAGCACAGGAAGGACAGGATGTGTCCTGGCACACTGCATCTCATCATGGTCCCCACTACAGGCATATTAGCTGGTCCTGATGAGCAACTGGAGGAAGTTTTCTTGCAGGATGACATTTTGCACAGCCGCAGAATTGTTACCACAGAGGTCTATGCTTTAAGTGATGATGATTTTTTAAGTGATTTTCTTAGGTAGAAAGGCTGACCTGATGTAAGCTTACTGTAAGGAAAATCCCTTTCATATATAATTGATGTGTTGATACCCACTTCCATTTAGTCAGCCTACAGCTAAGCCCTATCAGCCTATAGTCACTTCAGGGGGCCCCATGCCTGGGACTAGTGATTTTGCTGTGTGTACAAGGCATTGAGCCCAAAATCACAAGCCCTGCCAAGTCTGAGGTGCTATTTTGGCAGGAGTGCCAAGCAGAGTGGAGGAGCAAGAGTTTGGGGAAAAGAAATCAAGAAATCCCAGAGCTAGCAGAGCACCTTGAGAATGTGATAAGTGCAAACAGGCAGAAAACTACTTATTTTCTAGACAGGATCAGGAGAGCAATCTTGTGGATGATGCAAAAGATAAAAAGGCAATGCAAAGACTGGAGGAGCAGCAGATGCAGCAAGGCTGCTGAGCTGGTGTGCAGAGTGTTCAGGGGGCAAAACTGTTAGTTTTAAAACTTTAAAATTTTAAAGCCAAGCTCTGGCACCACAGGTTTTGTGACATGCAGAAAAATTCTTGTGCCCTAGTCCCAAAATACAGAATGAGTATGTTGGGCTCTTTCCTTTCCTCACTAGAGGAAATAGAGATTCTGCCAGAATGCATTTGTCTGAATTCTCATCTAGGCAAAAGCCATATGCAGGCTGGAGTAGGGAACTATATAGGCTGGTTTCTTACTCCAGCCTGTATATAGCTTTCAGAGGCCCAGCCTAGCAATAATGAAAATTTTGTTCAGTTTCAACAAATAATTCACTGTCAAACACTTGGAGAAACAACACAACCACTTCCTCCTTGAACTTCCTCATCTATCTGTTCTTCTGACTTGACAACGACCAGGATAGATCCTATAAGACTTGGTGGTCATCCAACAAAACTTCAATAAACTTTTAGACAGGAAATGCTATTGTCTTTGATATCACTCCTCCTCCAAATTTTCATATCTTTAGGACACAGTCTCTGTATCGTTGATGTTGAAACATTTTCTGTCCACTTCAGTTGTATGACTGCCACTCCATCTCACTTCTGCATCTGTGCAGAGACAGACTGACACATCTAGATACTGATTATTCTTGCTTTATTGTCTTATTCCTTGATAATAGAAGGAAGCACAAACAAGAAGACAGCAGAGGAAAGAAATGTCCTTTAACTGGATTTAAAAATGTTAAATAGGACCAGGAAGTTAGAGTCCAGAAAAAAATAGTGCCTCCCTTATTTCTTGTAAGAGAATAAGTCAAGTTTGTTTCCTGTGCCGAACCTACATGATTTTATTTGAGCATATGGTCCTCTTGACTTTTGTGCAGAGCTGTGAGAGCTGGTTTACAATGGCACTGGATCTTGGTACCAGTCTGCACTCTTTGTGTGGGCTGAATTGGTACCAGTCTGCACTGTTTGTATGCAGTCTAGACATTGCCCTGCTATTGGGTTGTGATGTTAGCAGCTATTGAGCAGAAGGACCCAAAGGCAGATGGTTCATAATGTCTAAGAGACACTGAGGCCTGAAGCCTCCCACAGTGGGGACAATCCCATGAAAATGGATAAGGGGAAAGAGAGCATCCTAGGAAAAGTATGGTGCTATGCTTTAGGATGAATCCACAGAAATTATAATGCCATCTTCTGGGCATAATGTCTTTATGGATCAGAAGAAGAGGAGAAGCAAACAACAATACATACCAAATCCATTTATCTGCAGAGAAAGAAGACTGGAGTCAATGCTGAGTGCTGTTCAAAACCTTGTCTGCACAGTATCTTGTGCAGATCCCATCTGTACATAGGTGTGCACCCGGGCTGCAATTCTGTGCAGTCTGGGCTGGGAAAGCAGTCCTGGTTCTTTATGTGAAGATTCAAGAAAGCAGATGAGATGAGCCTATGAGCTTCTGATAAAAACTGACCCTATGGCCTGGGGAGAACAAAGGTGTACCAGGTAGCTTGGCTGCTTCTCAGGTGTGGAGATGAAGTGGCCTAAGAGATTCATAGATGTCTTGCTTTGGATCTTGCATTTTCTAGTGATGGCTTAAATCTCCCTGTCTGTCTGAAGGAAGGCTACAGGCCTCATGAAATGTCAAAAGTAATTCTAGCAGATGCCTCTGAAGATTAAAAAATGAGGCTTTGGTTTAAAATAGTTGCAGATAGGGTAATTAAGCAGGAGTGCTGCCCACCAATGGAAGGCAAATAAACAGGGTGAAGTAGCTTCAGTGCATGTGCCTGGGATCAGGGGAAGAATGTGTGTCTTGCTGATGATTTGGCACATATGGCTCAGTACAAGGTCTTTAATCTTCACATGGTTAAGAGACATCCTTAGGAAAGAACTGTCTCCCTATCAACTTCTCTCCTGAATATTTTTACATGTATTCAGTATTAAACACACAGACCAATGGAGGGTTCCATTTCCTTTGATTATTTGTTGATGGTTTGGGTTTGTTTTCTGCACAACAGAGCATTGGACCAGATTGCAGCCTCAAGTAGAGGTCTGGTTCAGCTGTGATAGTGTCCATCTGCTTCAAGTTAAGCACGCTTTCAAGAACCCTCCAGGTTTGCAGGAACATGGTCCTGCTGCTTCCATGTCCCTGGCAACTCACTCACTTAAAAGACACCACAATGATGAAAAAAAATTGGTTTATGTCATCATAGGGGGTGCAGAGGAAGTATTTTGGCCTGTTTATGTAGCACATCTTTAACACAGAATTTAGGGAGTAATCCTGTGGTCACTGAAATCCTGGACAGAGCTGTCAGTGGAGTGAATGCAAATCAGAACCAAACTGGCTAAGAAAGTTACAAAGCATTTCCAGCAGAAATGTTCATGGTGCCTGATAAGGTTTGGACAGTGTTTCAGGTCTTCAAGATCACCTGCTTGGCAAAATGAAGTGCAACAGCTGTGACTAAAGGCAGTTATTAGTCCCCTCCCCCCAAAAAATGCTGTTTCAGCAAATAAATTCAGCATTTAGAACTGTCAAGCTAGAGTTGTGCCATTTCTTGGAATAAGCAGAAAGCACATTTATTGGCTCTTTTAAATTTATCTTCTTTAATCCTGATGAAGAACTGTAGGCATTTTCTTCAGAATTTAGAGGGGAGAAAGAAAATTTCCACTTGACAGAAACCAAAGCAAGTGCTGCCTGAAAGAAAATTACCTGTGAAAATAGAGCTAGAATAAAAACTTAATTTCAGCTCTGCTATACTTGATGGGCTGACAAGAAACAGAAATCTTTACAGTCAAGTAAAGGATATTCACTGACAGGCTCATATGCAGCTATGTGGTCTCTTGAGAGAGCTCAGGGCTAATCCAGAATTGCATGAAACTTCCTCAGTACGCTGTTTCTTTAATTTCCTTGGGACATTTTGTAGTTAGTGAAGCAAATTGTCTATGGAAGTCTTCACAAGATCTGAGCTTTAAATGCCTTGAGGCAGGGATGGCCATTAGCTGTGCAAGTCTGTATAGCAAATAACCCAGCAGGATAAACTGCCAAGCAAGGACACATTCAGAAATCAGGTCTGAAAGGATGGAAAATACATGGCAGTTCTGTGGTGCCACAAATGACTGATCTGACCTTCACCACCCCAAAGAAAAATTCCACCCCACTGAAGTCAGTATCCTGAAAAACACCAAAAATAGTTTCCCTTGTGCTGGAGCTTCACTCTGATGATGCACTCTGGCTCTGCTACTGCCTCAGTAAATGCAAGCAGCGTTTATAATGTATTTATCTGGTTAAAAAAAAAAAAAAGGCACCTCTACGTACTGGTAAGACAACATTTTATAACAAGTTACTGTTGCTTTCATATTGTCTTAAACTCTGACATGCTTGCTCATGTTTTTAGAGCAAGTTACAAAACCAGGAAAAAATAAGTGTTATCTCTTGGAAAACTCCTCTCTACTTTGTGGAAAATCCTTAATTGCTTAATTGTAGTTGCTAAAAAATTAGGATAGCTTTTCTTCCTCAATGACATCCTGAAAAAAAAGCTAGTTTAATGAATAAACTGAATTAAATGCATATCTAAGTGATACAGATTTCCTTCAGTTGTTCCAAAGCAAAGCTGTCCTGATATTTCCTAGAAGACATAGAAATACACCTATGTAAACTAAAGATTTTACAAATTTTGGAGCTTTCCTGAGGGGCCCAGTCTTTACAGCTGCTTTCCAGATGGATGCTTATGTACACAGCACTAGGGTTCACCTGAGTCTTCAGGACTGATTTCTCCTGCATCTCTCCTCCAGCTCAGTGAAGGACTTGAGGAGGAAGTGCAAAGATAAGAAGCACTGTGTTGCATCCTTCCTTTCCAAGGCCTAAGCCACTGTTATTCTGCCAGTAGGGCTGAGGGCCACATACAGGCTAGCAGTGGGGCTCCAGTTCCCACACAGAGAGGGGGACTAAACCCCTAATTACTGAATTAAATAAAATTATGCATTAATCACATTAATTTTTTCCAATCCTTTGCATTTTTTCCTTCCAACATTATGGACTACTAACTGACTAACTCTTACTACTTTTTACTACTTTGCTAGCATTTTATTCTCACATTTTAAATAGTTTGGGTTTCGATTGCACTCTTATAAAAATACTTTCAGGGGAAAGCGGTTTGTAAACTCTCTTTTGACTCCTTCCAGCCTGGCTTCAAATGATCCTCTCCTTTATTTCGAAAGTGCTCAAGCCTAGCACAATTCAGAGTTCCCTGTTATGGTCAAGTACTTTCACTTCACCTCCTTTCAATGTCGAAGAGATTTATTTTTGTTTCGCTTTCTCTCTCCAGTCAAATTGAGATTATTATTATTAAGATGCATTTGGAGAACAGAATTCCACTCTTCTCTGTTTATTTTTGGCTTTTGGCTAACTATGCTTGATAATTACATGTAACCACTTCACTTTGTAATATATTTCCCATATTTCCCTTCCAGCTGACCTAACACTTTCATACAGTAACATATTACAAAGTTCACTAACCCTTTTTTATATGGAGATATAATTGGGATTCTGTGTTCATGAATAGCTGCAGGCCACATCAATCTTCTAAGCAAACTTCCTTTCAAATGCAGATAGAGTACTTCTCAACTTGATGAAAAAAGCTCCTTTTCTCCTTTATAATGTGCTTTATGATATGTGTTTCATAATTTTAAATAGCAAGAAACACTCATACTTAAATTTCATGGTCTTTAAAATCAGTTTTAAATTCTTGTTCAACAGTGGGTGAATCAGAGCTGACCTGCCTGTTAATGGACTGTGAATATAATTCTGTCCTGAACTCTGTGCAAACCTCTTTTGCAGCAGCTTCTCTCACTCAAGGTTTGGCTGTATGAGGTGGCTTTCTTTCCTGCTGCAGGTCAATGTTAGGTAACAAAGGCACATGCATAATCTGGAGGTCTCTCAGGCATGTGTGTGCGGTGTGACATGTACACATGGACATATGCCATCTGAATTAGCACGTGCAGGAGTTCTGGACTGTGGTGCTCTGCAGATCTGTCACCAGTAACACCCACTTGAGGGGACTTGTGCCTCTGACAGCCTCTCAGCCATTTCCACGTAAACGTTCTCATGGCCTGGGAAACTAATTGAAGTTAAGCATCAGCTGATGTACAAAAATCAACATCAGCAACAAAAAAACGCAACCAAAAAACAAAACAAAAATCAAAAAAAACCCAACCAACCAAACAAAGCCACACCCCCAAAACCCCAAAACAAAACAAACCTTCCCACAAATCCTGCCTTCCCCCCCAAAAAAAACCCAAAAAACCCAGAAAACAAAACAAAACCCCACCCAAACAACTAAACCAAACAAACCAAAAGATGCAGCCTGTGGTTGCACACAGCCCAGGTCACCTCTTGGCCCCACCTGTAGGCATACCTAAAGCTTGGAATATGAGTGTGAGCAAACTGCTTGTGCATGACAGCCGCTTCAAGCAGCTGCTCAAACTGTCCTGCTGTAAGAGACACAGCTCCTTGAATTAAGTATTAGCTAGTGTCAACTCAGGCCAAAGACTCTCCGTGGCCTAAGGCCCTGATCCAGAAAAGCATTTAAGTGCATGCCTGTCTACCCCTTCTGTACAATGTTCATAAGCACATGCTTAGATCTATGGACATTTTGAAGTCTTATTGAAATAATTTTACAAGGGACTGGGATAAACAAATCCTGGCCATGCTACAGACAGAAATTTATTAAATAAAAATGTTGGGTTTATCTCTTAGGTTTCTGCTAATAGAGCTAGGGTGTGGCTTTCTACTGAAATGTTGCATTGCAAGTAAAAATGACTTTGGAAGTCTCTTTAAGACACTGCCTTTGTCTTTTCTTGCTCCTGATTTTTCATTTGCAATTCACCACAAAGAATGCATTTCCCACCAGTTCAAAAATAAGGCCAAGCAGCATGTTAATCTGCATGGCCTGTAGGCCTATGGGCTGTATTTCAGAAAGCACTGTTACATATTTTGCTACTTTAAAACAAAAGGCAAACCAAATGGTCACACAGAAGGTACCTAATCAGTCTGCCAGCACATCTCTCTGCCATGAAAATTTATTCTTATTCTCTACAGATTGCTCAAGGTATTGTATGAATGCTATCTGTCTCTCCCGCCCAGACATACATATGACCAAATGTGTGCCTGGCTTACAGCATTCCAGGGCAAAGGAAATGTTATGTTTTATACTGGGCTGCTAAGAGTAGTGTTCAGAAAAGCTGCTTAACTATCTGTGACTGGTAGGAAAACTCAGTATTTGAAGCTCCAGTGTTGAATCAGGGTTCTTTTTTGGGGGGCAGATGAAGGAAGAGGTACCATCTGCACTTCTTGCTCTGATAATTACAGGAGTACCTGAATGGTTGGGAAAATGGTAAAAGTATTTTTCCCTGCTGTAAAAAAAATAGTTTGGGACAACAAATACTATTCATTGCATAAATTCCATATCCTTGGTCATATAATGCTCTTTGCTCTAAATGGTTGGCATGACCTAACAAAAGAAGATGCACTTCATGTATTACTCTGGAATAATTATCATCAAAATCCACAAGATTCAGATACACAGTAATGTACATAAAAGAAGAAAAAAACAATGAAGGGGTTTGGGTCTGCCTACTTTCTTCTGGAGGCAGTTAATTTGCACCAAAAAAAACAAAAGCAAAGAATGGCACCTTTTCTTTCTTTCAGCTGATGGGAAGTTTGCCATGGACTCTGAACCAGAATTTAACCTTGAGACAGATACCTGTATCTTTGGGGTAGAAAATATGTGTTTAGAAGTAAGAATATGGGAAAGCTAAAGAGACAGTGACTATCTGAGTCAGCAAACAGCCAGACATGCTTCTCTTGTGTTACTTTGTGCACTGTATTGTCACGTACACAGTTTTGAAGGAATGGTCTACATTAATAAAGAAATTATAGTGGTCTTTTAAGACCATCTTTGTTCATTCTGTGTACTAACCCACGGGTAGGTCAGGACCACCAGCAATTGAAAAAAAAACAAAACAAAGCCAAATTATAAGAAACGTAATTCAGCCGCTCAGGACAGTGAACATAGTAAGGTAGAAATTGTAAAATTACTATTACTGGATAGTATATATGACTAATATATTAATATAATATATATTGCTAAATTATATTAATATAATATATATTGCTAAATTAATTGCTATAATTAATCCATACTGTATTAGTAGATAACAGGTATTGTTATATATTATCATACTGAGAAAAGGTGGAAAAATTAATCATAGAGAATGACCTGAATAAAAGCAACACCTTATTCTTCTACATAAACAAAAAGATACTGCTTTGTAGAGTGGCATGCCTTTTACCTTCATTTGACCTCTATTGCCTTTTATTTAAGGCTTCAAGAAATTTTGGCTTTGTTGTTGGGAAATACTGATTAAAACAAGTAGGATGATGCAGGAAGGATTGTTCCATACAATAATGCCATACACCTTAGTCAGGCACAGATTTTTAGCATTTTAGTTTTAAAGGTTTACCCAGTTTAAGCATTAAAAGTGCTAACAGTTTTGCTATATATCAATTATTTATACATGTCATAATAAAATTATCACGAGGAGACTATTGACTATTTTGAGAGCTATGAAAGCTCATTCTTTTAATTTGCACTGGACTAAAATCTGGTGCATTTCTGGCTTTTCTCAGTATTTTTAAGACTGTGCTTAATAGCAAGATGTACTTTTGTGAAGATTTAAACACTAGGCTCCTCGGCAGGAACGGCTGAATTTGACTATTAGAGACTGATACATTCTTCAGCGTATTTTTGAACATCTAAGGATCACAGTTAGAGCATGGTACCAATAACGCCAAGGTTACAGGTTCGATCCCTGTTCATGCCGTTCACTGAAGAGTTGGACTCGACGGTCCTTGCGGGTCCTTCCGACTCAGAATATTTGGTGATGCTGTGAACACTGCTTGTGCAAAGCACACTGGACGCACAACTTTGGAATGGCCGCCCATGAAACGAGGAGTCAAAATAATTCAAGCCGACGGACAACAAAAAAGCCTGTGGAGAATCACAACATCCCATTTTATATTCACGTAACGAGAGCAGTAGGAAGGGCAGGGACACGGGCGTGCGGGCCCAGGGCGGACAGAGCCGGGTGCTGCGCTCCCTGCGGGCCCGGGCGCGGCGGGCTCGCCGAGGGCTGCGGGACGGGGGACGCGGCCGTCCCAGCCCCTCGGGGCCGGGTGAGGTCCCGGCGTGGCACTGCCCGGCTCCGGGACTCCCCCGTGCCGCCCCACCGCCCGCCCCGCTGCAACGAGCCCCGCGCCCTCCCCTTCCTCCCCCCGCCCCGCAGGGGACCTTTTAAGAGGAGGGGGCAGCGTCTGGAGGGCTTGGCAGGGGGATGGGGGCCACTTGTCAGCACCTGGGGATGGGGC
>JBBMKD010000115.1:29455881-29527325 GCA_037834095.1 Argya squamiceps
GGTGCGCCGAGCTCGGGCGGTGAGCACTTGGCAGCGGCACCGCGGCTTCCTGGGACTGTGCGGCACGGTGCTGAGACCGTGAGCCCATCCCAGGGTGCTGACGGGGGAGGAGGACCTCGGGGTGAACCCTAGCAGCATATTTTGCCTGCGCTGAGTGGGACGAGCCGCGCTGCTCGCCCAGAAGATACTGTCCGGGAGTGACTTGCTGCCACCACCCCACGCAGGGTACCGTCTAGTCTCACTTCACAACGCCGAGCGTGCTGGAACAGGTTCGGACTCTCAAAAGGCCATTTGGCGTAAAAACACGGTTGCACATTATTGTGAGGGTTTGCTCGTCTCCTGAAGTCAGCAGCTTGACTGCAGTAGCCAGGAGCAGCGTGCACTGACTTACCTCCGGTGGTTGGTTAGTACAGCAGAGCATCCCTCCTGCAAGTTAAGGGTGATGTTACGGCCAGTGTGAAGCTTGTGTAGACAGTATCTGTCACTTCTGTGAAAAGTCAAAAAAAGTCGTTCTGGATAAAAGTACCAAAAATCATGTAGGAAAAGCCTTCTTGAACTTACTTTGTGTTAACCGGCCATCTGTGCTGTCTGTTGGCATCTACTTGGACCGGACCTGCTTCTGGGATATGTGTACCACCACTTCACCTTCCCTCCCAGGCAGGGTTAACTCCACCAGCGCAGCTCTTAAGGAAACTGAAAGTCTTAGAAGTAAGTGCAGACCTGCTGCACTGGGGAGGTGCTAAAGCCATAGCAGGTTCACTGCAGTGCAGTTGGGAGAGTTTTGCTACTGGAGAAGGTCTGCTCTGTGACTTTACTCCGCTCTCTCACCTGCTCGTGCACCTACATATAGCCCTTGTTCTCGAGGCCTTCCTGCCTCTGTGGGCATGCTGGTTCCCCAGAACATCTTGTAGGATTTAGGGCATTATGGAATCAGCCATATGCCAAGTTACATGTGCTCCACTGGCGGTCTCTGCCTGAGCTTGAATTAAACAGAGTCTTGTGAGATGGTGTCTTTACAATTTGCTTGGAACCAGTTTGTCAGCTGGATTTGTAGGTGGCCATCTGTGACACTGCCATAAAGCCAGGTCAAGCCTTTGGAGCGGGTGCCCCCTTTTCCTTGAGGGCATAAGATGCAAAAGCCTGTAGGCTGGTACGAAACTACTGCAAGGAGCTAGTGAGAGCAAGGACAAAAAGAGCAGCTCCTAGGCAGGAGCAGAAGTCCTACTTGTGGAAATGGATAACTTCACAGTTTGGGTGAGACATGCAGGAAGTTTTTCTCAGGGACAATTGACTGGACTTCTGCCAGTTGCTAGCAAGACTGGAGGTGAAGTGTGTTAATGGTAGGTAATTATCTGCTGATTACTCTGTCATTAAAATGTGAGACCACCTGTAGTTCTGGAATAGGCCGGCTGTTTCCGAGGGTCATTAGGACAGTGGTAATAACCACACTGTCTAGGAATGGTAGCGTCTACCTTATTTACAAAGCTGGTGAGTTTATCCTTATGCCTATTTATGTGAACTCCTTAGGAAAAATATACTGTCTTGTTCCTGCATCACCATGGATAGCTTTTTAATTTACTTTAGTTCTTTATAGGATTCCTTTTCTTAACTCTCTTAGACAGGTCTAACTGTCTTCCTTTTGTCAGCTTGCCTCAGTCTCTGGCATGAAAGAAGTATGTGTGTTGTTGCCTGAAAAACTGCTATTTTAAGGAATGAGCCTATAGTACTTCAGAGAGCTTTCTCATCATGACTCCAAATTATAGTTAAAATAGCAACCAATAATGTGCCTTATCGTTCTCGAAAAAAACCAAAACGACATTGAAAACAGTTAATTCAAAATAAAAGTATGCTGGAATCTTTTTGGGTTGTATTCCAGATGCTAAGTAATGTGGTCTGGTACTGCTTTCTTTTTGCTTAATGTTGGAGTGTATTGGAAAAATCAAAGCCAGAAATCAGAGATTAATTGTGGAATGCTTGTAGTTGTAGTTGGTTAGTATTTTTTGATGTGTTGTTCCTGATAGAGAGCCAATTAATTTATATTATTACTTTTTCGCATATATGCCCTACAGCAAAACAAGTCGTCTGTTTTTAATGTGTGACTTTTTAGTTAAAAACTTTATTTTTCATTTCTGGCACCTTGAATATGTTTTTTTAGTAGCTGTAGCCAGTACAGTGTTTATCCCCAGTGAGTTCTGTTTTAAGTCTTACGCTGAGTTTGAGAGTGTCAGTAATGCAGGTGGGCAAGAGATCAAGATAAGTACTATCAAAAATATGGCCAGCATTTTTGTGTGCGTTACCATAGTTGCATGGGCACGTAACACAGTAAGTAAAATCTTTGCCTCAGTTAGGTATAAGGGAGCATGACAAGATAGAATGCCAGGATAGATAAGAGAGAGGGAGAAAGCCATATAGGGAGGATTATAGGGCTGCCTGCCTGCGTGAAATATTGCATGCTGTGTGCTTTGGCTTCTGTAGCAAGCAAGCCAGAAAAATAAGGCATAAGAATATTGTGGATTGAGAAACAGTGCAGTTTTGGTCTGAGATTTGAAGGTGTGGCTGTGAGGTCAAGCAGAATATCAGGGCTACTGAAAGACAGTGAAGCCACCGAGGGCACCTAATTGCACAGTGAGGTATACACTTTGTACTTTGAAATGCATAGTCTACATAGATGAGATAGAAGATGGAAGAAAGCAGAATTCATGCAGAAGTTAGTAGACCAAATGTAGATTGTCCATGTCTAGAGTTCCCATCCAGTTCTTCACTCTCTAAACAGCGGTTTTCCTTTCCCTCTGAGCCTTCATTCCCCTCATCACCAGAGCCTTCTGTCTTTTCTGTTTAGTTTTTTATACTCCCGTGCTCTTCTAGATGTTTGGAATGCTGTCACTAGATGAATTCTTTGCTCCTCCTGGTATTTTTCTGAGTTGTTTTTGGATGTTTGCCAGTTTTACTCTTGTTAGTATACCATTCAGCCCAATTTGAGCTAGTTTCTCTGAAAAAAAACAAATTACACTTTCTCTGATTTTCTTTGGCACTTCTCTTCCAGAAGATTCACTGCTGCCTTATTTCAAATGATGTATGATATCTGACAAACACAGTAGTATTTGTGTATTTGAAGACTATAGGTTGCATCCTATAATGGATCTATAAATTGTGCTGGAAAAGCAAGCAATTTGTGCTAGTTAAAATGAACAAAATCTGAGGCTTGGGGTTTTTCATGAAAAAGAAGGAGCCTCAGCTCCCAAGGTAATACCCTTGATGTGCACCATGCTTTTCCAGAATTTTTGCAGTGGCTGATACCATTGTCCTGTCGTGTTGGGGAAATGTTGTCTGTCCCTATGTGTCCCCATTGCACCTCAGTGGACAGTGAGTTTGTCCCCTGTGCAGCCTTGGTTGAGAAGGAGGCTTTCCAAGCGTTGTGGTAGGGAGTGGATCCCACAAGTCCCAGTGCATTCTCTGTGACAGTGTCAGCTTTTTCACCTGGGATGATAAGGCAAAGGAGAAGGCACCATGCCATGGTGCTGAGCATTCAGAAATACCTTGATCTGATGATTTCTCAGACCTTTGTCTGGAAGCAAATTGGGAGACCTGTGTTCTCTTGTGAGACTGCCACTCTTTCCCCTTGCTCAGGGTTTTTCCTATGATGAGTAATGGATTGAGTACCACCTATAAATTGTAGAGTGGAGAAATATGTATCTATGCGTCTTGATCTATGCTGCTGGAACGGAAAGTCCTCAAGCTGTACAGCTCAACTTCTGTAAGCCTCCAGGACAACCTTTTTTTTTTTTTTTTTTTTTTTTTTGGACAGCTGTGGAAAATGACGTTACTGAAAAGGAAAATTGGGTTATAGCACTTTTATCTACTGCATGCTCTCAGGAAAATGAGGTGCCACAGTGATGGTGTATGGTGTGGTGCTGAACAAGCCTCAGCACTGCTCCTGTGCTATTTCATGGCTACCTAGAGCACTGTTTAACAGCTTCCCTTTTATGGTATAGGGTGAGATTATATTCTTGCTTTTCTCTCTCTGAAGCTCCAGGAGGTGGGCAGGGAGATGGGTGTGCCTGAAGATACAGCAGGGGAAGACAGACCTGCTCAGGCACACCAAGGGCTTTGCCCCTTCCCCACTCACACAGAGCAGTAACTGGAGGCTATTTGCAGGGGTCTGGCACAGAGGCAGAGCAGGGCTGGCATTCCAGTCTCCACTTCAGAAGGAAAAGGAGATGCCAAAAGAGTGCAAGGCGCTAGCACGTCCAGAGCAGCTCTAGTGCCACCTCTTAGAGGGAGTGAGCTTTGTGACCTCCCCTTATACCATCACTTGCTGGTGCTCAGAAAGGTCTGAGTGGTGCTTAGGATGACTTTTCAAGTTCATGACTACTTCTTTTGATATGCAAGTGCCAGCTGGAGTGCTCAACTGCTTTGCTTTGTAATGTCAAGGTCTCCAGAACTGTGTGAAAATTTTTGCTATGTCTCAGCCTGCTTTTCTTCTGCCTGTGGTTTCACATGTTTCATGTTAACCCATGACACTGTGCTACAGGCTTTTAAAGGAAGACTTCACATACTCTGTGATGAATGCCTGATAGCCTGTTTTATTTCTTCAGAGGTACCACTGGTAGCTGGCAGTATTACTCTGGTTTTAGTATCTGATTGTGTAAGTTGTGGGAAAAAGCAGAGAAAAAAAAAAGGGTATAATGCTAAAAGCCTTTCTGCCTGGGCTGTGTGCAGTAGTCCAGAGCAGTGCTAATGATCATGATAAAGTCTGGTACCGGTCATCTGGACTTGAGCCTTCTTGCTGGATTTATTGAGGAGCTGAAAATCTGGCTGTTGACCACTTGTTCTGTACAATTCCTTGCAGTCGTAGCTGGATTTGTGCACTCCTACATACATAATCAGACTTCTGTGAAGAGAAGGAGTACTGACCTCCTTAACCTCATGTCTGTTCCAGGTGCCTCCTCTGTCTTTATACTTTTAGTAGATAGAAAGCAGCACTTCTGGTCCTTCCTCCTTGCTGCCTCACCACTGCTTCCAGTTCATGTCTCACCACAGTGGCACGCATTTTCCCCTTCTGACTAATGTTGGGGGGGAACCCTATCTCATTTTCCCTCTTGTTTTACTTTGCATATTCATTCTCCTGTATTCTTCCCAGGTCTGTGTTAGATTTTTATTCACCTGTTGCCTTGTATTTTTTGTACCCCCTGGCGCTCTTCATGTTTGTTCTCCCTTCTTCTTATGGTCTTCAGGAGATTTTTTGTGCTCTGTAATTCAGGTGTACATTCCAGGACCGTCCTATAGGATTGGGAGTTGTAGAGTGGTGTTGATATGCTGCAAAACAGTCTGAAGAGCCCTTTGGAATATATTTGGTTTGTACAATGCTCTTGGGCACATGGTGCAGTTCTTGGGGCTCTTCTGTGCAGCTCAAGGAGTTGGACTTCAATGATCTCTGTGTGTCCCTTTCAGCTCAGGATATTCTATATTATATAGTCCATGTAGATGAAGTGGACTGGTGGTAGCACTTTACTGAAATGCTGCCTGATCTGTGGCCTGGTTTTTGTGTACAGAGCTGCTAGAGAAGGTTGTTTGGGATGAGCCATTGCAGCACAGTCTTTAAGATTAACCTTTCTGACCCTGAGTCTTTAGTGTCAGAAATTTATAGGCAATGTGCTTCCAGTAAATTCCTCCAAGCAGCCCATTCTGCTTTTGGCAGTCAGGCAGGCTTCTTAGATCAGCACACATGCACAGTTAGCCCCAGTGCTGAGGTTAGAGTTATATGCTGGCTCAAGACTGACCAGATGTTTGAGAGCCTCTGGAAGCCTCTTCTCTTACTTAGACATGCAAAGGCTACCTCTTCCTGTCTGTGCAGACAGACACGGCTTGTGTCCCTTGTTCCAATGGGTACTGCTGCACCAGTAGGGTGCTGTGGGTGATGAAGGCTGTGCCTGCTGCTGGTGCAAAGTGAGTTGGAAGGATTCAAGCAGGATCCATGTTGTCCCATGTGCTCTTCTGTCCTATGGGAACACCACAACCCTGTATTGAGGTATCTCAGGTGATGCTGTGAGGTGTATTTCCCAGCAGAACAAATTTAAATCTGATTCTGACTTCCTCCTGATTCTGACATTCCTAAGCTAATTTTAAAAAAAAGATGCTTTTTTTTTGTTCCTCTGAGTTTATAAGTATATACCCTGAAACCACAGGCCAAGTTTGGCCTGCAGAAAAGTATTTTCACTTATTTTCCAAGGTATTGCACATGCTTCTCTGCTACTCAAGAAAGAGTACTGGGCTGTGAGGGGTCTTTACTGGGTGTCTGTCTGCCACGTACAAAACTTTATTTCTGCCCGCTCCAGCAAGTGTGCCTGCCAGCTGTGTTTTGTGTTACTAATTTTCTTGGTGTCTTGCTGTTGTAGTATAACCCCAGCTGTCAACCAAGCACTGCACTCATTAAATTTCCATTCCATGTAAGAGAGGTTGCAAGACAGCACAGGAAGGGTAAAAGTGTTGGGTTCCAATAATGACAACTTAGTAGCTAAAGCAAAAGTCATGCAAACAAAGCAAAACACAAGCACAGCAAAACAAGGAATTGGCCACTTCCTGGGGCAGGCAGGTGTTAGCCATCCCCAGGAAAGCAGGCTCCATGACGTATAGCAGTCACTTGAAAAGACAAACCCCATCATTCTGAATGTCCCCTCTCCTCTCCCCGCACCCTCCCAGGCTTTTTGTACTGAGCATGATGCTGTAGGGTATGAAATATTGCTTTGGTCAGTTAGGGTCAGCTGTCCTGGCTATATCCCCTCCCAATATCTTGTGCACCCTCAGCATGTGTGCTCACAGTCTTATGACAGGGAGAAAAGGCCTTGGCTCTGTGCAAGCACTGCTCATCAATAACAAAAACATCTCTGTATTATCAGCACTGTTTTCAGCACAAATCCAAAACTCAGTCCCCTATCAGCCACTGTGAAGAAAATGAACTTCACTCCAACCAAAACTAGCATACTCGAAGTAGGAAGTTCACCCATGATGCTACACCACCTTCTGACTAAGTGTCACAGCAGTTTCTTTGATGAAAGGAGAAGGTGATAGAAATCCTGCTGTCCTGCTTTGCTTTAACAAAGTGATGCCAATTTTTGACTTCATGAAAAGCAGAAGTAGGGTAAGTGTCATGGTGTGCTAGGGCTGTGCTCTGCTGCTGCTTTTGGTAGATACCCAGATGATGTGTCAGGTGATATTACTGTTGAGAAGATGCAGCGTTACCTTTCAGGAGGAGAAAGCCCAAGCCAATATTTGTATGTTTTTATCTAATGAAAATAGAATTTTTACCTCAGAACCTGAGAAAAACCATGGTCAAAGAGGACTTTATGTGAGCAAGGCCACTTTAGGAAAAGTCCATGCTGGCAAGCTCCTGAGCCGGGTGACCTGCTGACTTGGCACCATGTTTTCCTTAAGCCCCCTGCTGCAGCAGCCTGGCGTAAATGTGTGTACTTACTCAGCTGTGTCTCCCTCTCTCCCAGCAAAATGAGCTGAACTCCTTCCTGTGGACAATCAAGAGAGATCCCCCATCTTATTTCTTCGGCACCATCCATGTCCCGTACACGCGTGTCTGGGATTTCATCCCAGAGAACTCCAAGAAAGCCTTCCAGCAGAGTCACATCGTGTACTTTGAGCTGGATCTCACTGATCCCTACACCATCTCAGCTCTCACCAGCTGCCAACTCCTGCCACAGGGGAAGAACCTCCAGGATGTGCTGCCCCGTGACATCTACCGCCGGCTGAAGCAGCACCTGGAGTATGTGAAGCTGATGATGCCATCCTGGATGACCCCAGACCAGCGGGGCAAAGGGCTGTATGCAGACTACCTCTTCAATGCCATTGCTGGCAACTGGGAGCGCAAGAGGCCGGTCTGGGTGATGCTGATGGTGAACTCCCTGACAGAGGTAGACATCAAATCACGAGGCGTGCCCGTCCTGGATCTGTTTCTGGCCCAGGAAGCGGAGCGGCTGAGGAAGCAGACGGGAGCTGTGGAGAAAGTAGAAGAGCAGTGCCACCCGCTCAATGGGCTGAACTTCTCCCAGGTGAGGCGGAGTGGTGTGCAGGGTGCCAGGCTAGCTGCTGAGCTGGATGTCGCAGCAGCAACAGCATGGGCTGGGGTGTGGGGTAAGTGCTTTCTATGCAGAGACTTGTGTCTGCACCTTGCAGCCCGTGCCTTGGCCTGCGTCCTCAGGAGAATTTGCTAGCACAGGAAATCAGGCCAGAGATGAATTTATCCACGCCTGGCCCAGGAAAACGCTAGTTCTCTTCCTTGGGCAGCCTTGGACATGTTCCACGCTCAGAGACACTGGACCTTTGGATGTGTATTCTCTGACCCTGACTGGGCTGCCCTGCAGGAGCTCAGGACAGGCTGGGGCTCAGTGTCAAACTTGTTTTTGTAATAGCAAGTTAAAAAGAAAGAAGTGGTTACTTGGGGAAAGCAGGAGTTCTGTGAGTAGTGCTGAGAATAATTGCCGGTTGGAAAGCATCATAATGAATACCTTGATGCCCTCAGCAATAGGGGCCCAATACCCACATTGGGAAAAGTATTTTTTGTTTGTTGGAATTTGTTTTCCCTTCCTTTGTTATGAGGTGAGGTGAGGGTCAGCACAGCACAGCTTTCTTCAGGGAGTTTCACAAACTAATACAGGCTCCTGTGCAAATGCTTTTGTATTTGCAAACCTGTTGGAGTTCAGCATTGTTGTTCGTGCAGTGGAATCACCTCTATGTTGTCCATGTGTTGGATGAGGTGCTCCTTTCAGCAAAATACACCAGGCAGTAGTGTCTGTTGTTGTCTCTGCCCAGTGGGATCACAGGAATAACGTTGCTCTCTGTCCTGTGGTACCTTCGCTGCAGGCCGGTGCTGCTTTGGGGAGTGGAAGTGGCATTTGCTTAGGAATAATGAAGACCTGCATTTTGCAGTGTGGCCTAGTGGCACAAGATAGGAGGCCCTTTAGTCATAGGGCTAGGGAGTTTTGACTGTTGCCTGACTGTCTCCCCTGCATCCTGAAGCCTATCCTGTCACTGATGCACGGTTTGGAAGGGAAGGAGTGCAAGGTGAGTGCAGTGCACCAAGGGCAGGGACAGCAGCTCAGGACAAATGTCTGAAGTGCTGCTGCTCCAGACAACTGGAGTAGCAGTTGCTGGGGGAACCATGGTGCAGGGAATAGCACAACAGCCCAGGCTGCATCACTTGAGCAGCGCTTAACCGCAAGCAGGGCCTTTTTCCTTCTTTTCCATTGTTTGGAGCTGGGCAACCTCATTTGCATCTTCAGTCTTTTGTTTAACACAGTGTTTTGAATCCTTATGCAGTTGCTGTTTGCTTGCAACTAACCTGGGAATAGGCTGGGAAGTCCCTTCTTTTCCACCTCTTACCTGGTTGGGGATTTATAAACATTATGGCCCATGTTCTTCTTCTGCTAGCATTCCCCCTATAGTTTATTATGACAGAAGTGGAGCCATGGGCATTTTTCTCCACTGCCTTGTAAGAAAGTGGTAGGGAGACTGAGAAATGTTGATTGCAAATCATATCCCTGCTAAGCTCAGGTAAATGTTGACTCTTAGGCCTTCACAGCTTTCTTTAAAGAACAGCTGCTTTTGTGCTGTTTTGCGGATGGGATAGATACCAAGTGATCCAAGATCCTTGCATGGCTAAGGGACACAGAGCTGCAACATCCAGAATTGCACAGCCTTCTGAGAAGGCCAGAGGGACAAAAACTGCATGAGTAACTTGCCTCTAGTTGGGAAAATCATACCCTATGGTCGCCCCACGATGAGTGGAGGCATGCATTTGCATCATGAAGGCTGCAGCTCCTCCTGTGCCTGCTCACTTCCCGGGGAAGGAGTGTACTGTCCCTTGAGAGCTCCCTGAGGGAGCACTACTGTGCTGCAAATTCACACCTCCACTGCTGCCCACTACTAGATTTCCAATACAGGCAGCTCAAGGAAAAGAAAAACCAGGTGTAGGTGATTTCTGTGCTTCTAAGCCAATTTCACGTCTATTTCAGGAACTGACTTGTGAACTCTCATGACTGGCAATTGTGTAAGTCTTTGATTTAAGAGCTTTCTTGTCAGTTTGTTCAGGCAGTAGAGTTAATTATGTGTTTAATAGAAACCAAATAAACAGTTTGAAATAGGCTCTTTGAAAATTATTTTCTTTGGTGCACTGCTGTTTGGAAACCCCCGGTACTGGGCCACTTCTGTGGCTGCTTTTCAAACAAGCAAACACACAGGCATGACTTAAAAACTTCTGTTGGGGAAAGTGGAACAAACCCCATAAGGAACAGTCTTTGCACAAGAAATATCATAGAGTCACAGAATGGCCTAAGTAGGATGGAACCTCAAAGATCACTTAGTTCTGTCCCCTCCACCATGGCAGGGACACCTTTCACTGAGACCAGGTTGCTCAGAGCCCCATCCAACCTGGCCTCAAACACTTCCAGGAATGGGACATCCACAGGTTTTCTGGGCAACCTATACAACTTTACCAGTCTCACAGTAAAGGATTTCATCCTAATATGTAATCTAAAGCCACTTTCTTTCACTCTGAAGCCATTCCCCTTTGTCCCTTGCAAAAATGTCATTCTTGTAGGCTTCCTTCCCATGTTGAAAGGTGCATTATAGGTCACCCCAAAGCCTTCTCTTTTCCAGGCTGAGCAACCCAACTGTCTCAGCTTTTTCCTATAGGAGAGGTGCTTCTTTCTTCCAATCCATCTTGGTGGCCTCCTCCCGACCTACTCCAACACATCCATGGTGCTGGAATTCCAGAGCTGGATGCAAGATTCCAGGTGGGGTCTCACCAGAGCAGAGGAGCAGAATCCCCTCCCTCCCCTGCTGCCCACGCTGCTTTGGATGCAGCCCAGGACACGTTTGGCTTTCTGGGCTGGGAGTGCCCATGGCTGGGTCATGTCCAGCCTCTCACCCACCAGCACCCCCAAGTCCTTCCCACAGGGCTGCTCCATCTGTGCAGCCCCAGCCTGTGCTGATACTGGGGGTTGTCCTGGCCCAGCTGCAGCACCTGGCACTAAGTCTTGCTAAACTGCATGAGATTCCTGTGAGCCCGCTTGTCAAGCTTTGTCCAGGTTCCTCTGGATGTCATCTAGGGAGATGCTTTTTTTCTTACAGTAGAATTACAGACTATTTATTTACTTAGCAGAGAAGCAAGTTCAGTGGTTTCAGTTTGTTTCTGCACAGGGTTTGCTCTTTTTTTCACATCCAAAATTATTCATCTGATTGGTAAGATAGACTCCCAAGCCACTTCCAAACCATACATTGTTACTAGCTAGGTTCCTGTTTTGAGCCATTCTGTTGAACAAGGCCTTGTTGGTGTATATTATTGCAGGCAAAGTTCTGGAACAGTTTGTTGTTGTCTCCCTGGGCACAGTGCTTAGTAACTGCAAAGTACAAACAAACCCAAATTAGCAGCTTCCTTCTTGTGAAGAGAGAACAGTAAAAAAAAAAACAAACCAAAAAAACACATACAGCAGCCAACAGTGCCTGTCAAGGGGCTCTTTTTCTTTGGCTTTTTGTACCAAAGACTTTTGATTTATGACTATCTTATTTTACCTTCCAAATCTCTCTATTCTTGCTCAGCTCAGGCTGGCTGCCCACATTGCTAAATCAAAAAAGTATAATTTCTGTTCAGTACACTATGATGTGTGCACAGTCAGTGAAATACTTTACTGCCTTCTCAATCCCTCTCTCTTCTTCCAAGTTCTGTGCAACTTCAGGACTATGGAAAGATTAATTTGTTTCCATGCCAGGGCCATGGTGTTTATTTTTCCTCTTTCATGCTGTTTCCATCCTTGTTTGTCTTACACACTTGCTCTCCTACTCCACCTTATTTGCTGGGTAGTGCCTCTCTTGTTGCAGTAGCCTGCATAGGTCTCATTCCTAGCTGCGTCTGGGCTTTGTAGCTATGTGTGATCTGCCACTGCTGACTTCCAGCATGGAGTCAGTCCCTCCCAGCTGTTCCTTTCCAGCTATGCACATGCTTACATGTTTCCTGTATTGGGGGCATTAGTGCTGCAGCCCAAAACAGCTTTGCTGTTGGCTTCAGTAGTGTCATGAACATCAGTTTAGTACTGGCTCAAAAGATGAGGAAGTGTTGGCCCTTGTGCTGTGCCAGGCACTTGCTTTGGTACACTAAGGTGTTCAGGCTGTATTCCTCACAAACTGGTCTCAGCTTGAACATAAGAAGTTTAGACTCATGTCTACCCCTTGTGTGGACCCATGGTTATGTGTGTAAACACTGTCCAGCCATCACTACTTCCTAGGCATGACCCTGGCCAGTTTGGCTTTTCCAATACTGGGACTCTTGGTAGAAGATTCTATTACCTGCTCTTGATTTGAGAATTGTTTCCCCACATGACTTTCCTGCGGTCATGCCTTGTCACAGCATTCTTCCTAACTGAGCATCTGAACACATTGCTGCATATTCAGACGTAGGCTTCAAAGCTGCTTGGGATGCAAGTCTTGTCATTTCCATCTTTCACCCAGTCCCTCATATAGCTCATTGCAGATTGGAAATGAAGCAAAATTTTCTACGCTGATAATTTTGTATTAATTGGGACATTATTTTTTTGTGTTTCTTCTCAAAAACAACCTTTGCAAGCAACAAAGTGCTGGGAGATTCTTGCTTTTCCCAGCACTTCCAGGTTCTGGATTATTAACATGACTGTAAGAGCTGTAGATTCCTGCTTGGCAAATACAGCCCTTCTGACATAACAGCAAAATCATTTTTGCTGCTTAATCTGTGTACCCTCTTGGGTGAAAAGGCCACCCTTGTATAAAGTTACTGTTTAGGAAAAGCCTGTATTTGTGGGGAAAGTAGGAAACAAAGACATCGTTGCTTTTTTACAAGTGTTACATGGTTTGTTGGTTGGTTTGGATTTTTTCCCTTTCTTAGGGGGTTGGAAGTGATGCCTTGAAATTAGGCACAGAAGATACAGTATAAAATTAGTGAGATTTATGCTAGTCTTCTCATTTCAAGTAAAGGGGGTTTTTGCTGTACTCGGTTGATCAGTTAAAATAGTTGTCTTTAATTTCTGGGCTGATGAGGCCAGATGTGGCAGTGTTTCTATTCACAAGACCTTGGTTCAGGCTCATCTTTGACAATCACAGTAATGGAGAATCTCAGAAAAAGCAAGGAAGAAATAGCACATAGTACACAATCTGCAACGAGGAGATTAAATTCTGTAGTTTAGGTCCAAATTGGGAGCACAGCAAGGCAAAGAGCAGTTCCTTGATGAAGGAGCTGACAGAGTAGCAGAACATTTTATTGCTAAACAAGTTGTGTGGGACACTGCTTCCAGTAACCTGATTGCATCTCCTGCCCCACAGGTGTAACTTCAAGACTTACTTTTTAGAACAAATTTGTTCAAATTTGTTAGAACAGCCTTTTTTCTTCAGATGATATGGGAACATCAGGGTTTTGTGCAGATGGAGTGGAGCTGGAACAACTGAATTTATCCTATTAGCATCTTTGGCTGCTGGAGTCTGTGACCTAGATTTCTTTTTGTTTTCAGTTCGTGTGTAAACAAACCTGCAGACTCCATGTCTGGACATTAGGGGTGGGAAATGGGCTGGCTGGTGGGAACCAAAATAACTAAGGCTATGTGTATCTATTGAAATAATTACAGATTAATTAAGATCTTTTTAACTGTCTGGGGATTTCAGGGTTCTTTTCTCAGTGAAAGTGGCATTCAGTGGTGATATGCTGCTTCTACATTCAGAAAGGTGGGGAGTTGGTTTCAAACAGTCTGGACTCTGTGGTAGGGCGTTGAAATCCCTTGCACTTGCACTCTGTATGCCTGTCAGCTGGCTGGATTTTCCCATTAAAAATGCTCTTAGCTCAGCATGTTGCAGCAGAAGCAGAAGACGGCAGGTGGCAAACGTAGCTTCCTCTGTCCTTGCTGCTCTGAAGGAGGTTCCTTGTAAGTGTCGGGTTGCCAGCTTTACAGTGTGAGCAGGCCAGTGCACTTTTCTTTTCCACTCAGTGAGCAAGGGCTGCGCAATGAAATGTGTGCACTGCTCTGAGAGCTCTTGTTACTGGGTTATCCTGCTTCTGGCAGGTGGAACTTGCCACTGCAACCTGCAGAGGAGCATAGCCCTGTCAGCAGGCTGAGGGGTGCCAGGCATCAGTGCCCACTTGAGGTAGCACACAGAAGCTCTGAGCTGAATGCTTTTTGGAACAGCTCAGCCAAAAGTAAGGAGTGTGGATCAGAGCAGAGGTATGGCTTAGTCAGTTGTTCAGAAATTGGGTGCCCCTATGTGAAGCTTTGCTCTGCACATTCTCAAATTCTGACAGAATTACAGTGATGGATCTTGGTAGTCTGATACTGTGGCTGTGTCAGATGCCTGATCCCAAGAGCTCACTACTTACTGCCATTACAGAATCCAAAGCATAGGACTGTAGCTGCCAGCTTTTCCCTTGGACAAAAAGGTGACAACCGGTCTGGACACCTTACAGGCACATGCCTGTAGAAGTTGTGGAAGACAGCTTCCTTTCACACCTTAAAATTGGACTGCATTCCTATCACCCTCCTGTCCAGTACTGGTGAGATGGTACTTCTGGCCCAGACTGGATTGCAGGATCCATGGCGTTCCCATCTTGGCTCCTGCATCCCAACTGACAGCATTTCTGACTCGTGGTGGTTCTGAAGACTGGTTTTTAGTTTTCATCAACAAATTCACATGAAAAATATAGCCCAATTTTAGTTTCCATCTGTTTGATTTTGTGAGGGTTTGTATTCCACTGAAGAGCCTCTGCTGTACTTGTGCGAGCATTACAGGTATAACCAGTTTGTCCTTTAATGTTCTGTCTGTTGAGCCTATCCCAGAAGTGCACATTTTCTGCGTGTTGACTGTTCTCTAAGCTCTTCCCAGGACTAGCAGCATCTGTCTTGTGACATGGCAGTCATGTGTGTGGTTGATACAGTGGTATTGTCACTGTCCCCATCTTTCCTTGTTTATGCCTCTGTGTTTGGCTGTGGTTCTTTCAGGCACAGTTGTTTGCTGAGCACTCATGCTTGGGGCTGTCAAATTCCTTTTTACTCACATTGCTTCCCAGGGTAGAAGTGTTGCTGTTGTTGCTGGTCCAGTCCCTGTTTGCTCCCTGGTCAAGGTGAACTTGCAAGTCAACTTGCATGTCCTTTCTCATCTGCATTTACATTTTTAGGTCTTCTAAGTACTGTTTCTGTTCCCCATGTCTTCAGTATGTGAAGTGTTGGTTTTGTATTTCTCTCAATTCCTACTGCCATACACTCTCTTGAGAAAACTATGCATGGGTGCTGTTGTCTTTCTGCAGAAAACTTGCGAAACACTATCAAGATTTTTGGAAAGGGTATTGTTTCTATTATACTTGTTGACTGGAAGTGTCTATATCCTGTGATTATTTGCAATAATGTTCATGAAGGCTTTTATTAGATAATTTGAAAGACTGATTGCAAGTAGGATGAGGCTGAACGTAGTTTTAAGATAATGGTCTCTTTTTCTGACCTAAGGCAAAAAGGAAAGAGTAGGAACAATTTTTTTTTTTGATAATACAAAAAAGATTGAATTCCTTAATAAAATTCTTATAATCCAGCAAGCTTAGGAGCTATATGCACATCCCCACCAGATATCATCCATTTCCAGCATGCCTGGATGAAAGATGCTGAGACACCAAGGTGTGTGAACAATTTCAAAGGGATTAGACAGATGGTTGAAGGATAGTCACACCAGGGGATCTCGTACATTGTCCCAAGTGCACCTCTAGCTCAAGACGTCTCTCAGCCCCTGACAGCTTGAATTGAGGGTAGGTGTGAGTGGAGGAGTTGTTCTGTGGGTTGTGGGCTTCTGCTCCACTGGGCAGATGTGGAAAGCTTCTTCCCAAAATGTGCTTGGAAGCAGATATGTAATGGGTCAGCTGAAGTAAGCTTGGCAGTGTCCCTGCTGGAGCATTCAGATGCCCACATGTTCTCCCTTTTCACAGAATTTATCTTTCTTGAGCAGGCAGAGGTCACATGTAAACAGACAAGTATGTGGGGAGCAGTTGGCTGTGCAGTCTTAAACTAGGGAGAAGTTTAGGAAGGTTTATCCATGGATCTTGAGAACAGTCCTGTCAATTAAGACCAAATATGTAACAGTGTTTAGTCTGCAATTAACTGTGTTGTCAATCCTCTCCTACTGTTTGAGAGAAGATTTAGGTAACTGACCCTGTTCATTTCTCAGTCTCTTTGTTCTTAACAAGATTAGCAGGATTGCTAGCTTCAGCCAAAACTCAGATTAAGCTTTGAAAAAACCAGATACACTTACTTCCATGAAGTCAAGTCTGGTAAATGCATTACAAGACTGTTCTAGCAAATAAATTTTTTTTTTTTTGGTGGCAGATTTTATGTTTTTGTGTTTTTGTGTGACCTGTTCTGCTTTTTGAGTGTGTTCATTAGCAACACATGGTGTTGGAAATTGATTTGGATCTCACTCACTCAAACCCTTTGTTTCTCTATGGATCAGTGTATCCCACTCCCTCCATATTCCCCACAGCACCATGTGAGAAAAATATTTATACTTATTTTGCGACCATCAGGCTGTCAAACCTCAACTGGGTTTGCAACTATGCATCAAAGCCGGCTGAATTCACTGTGAATAAATCAGTGTTTCCAGGTGCTACTTGGTGCAGACAGCAAGCATTATCCCATTCCCTCCAAGATAAAAGCTGAGATTCTGGCTGCCTTTGCTGAGTATGTCTGGTGGAGAGCTGTGGTCACATTGGCCACTTGTGAGAACTGTAGGGAGATTCTCCACTGAGACATGTTTTGTGGCGAGAACACCGTGCCTTGTTGCTGTCTTGAGAGCACCCCATGTAGAGTTAGGCCCTCTGCCTTTCAGCTGGCTCATTGGGATGTCACACAGGATGAGCCATCCTACCTCCATCAAGGACTTGAGTTTCATGGTGTGTGTCACTTGGCTGAGTGGGGAGCCTGCACAAGCCTTTTTTCACTTCTGCTTCAGAGAAGTCAGCGTAGGATGGCATCATACAGTAGTTCCTTGTCTTTGGTCTTCCATCATCTTTTGGCATTTTGAAGAGCTTCCTCCAAGCTCAGGAGAAGTGTTTGTGTTTATCATGGGAACATATTGTATAAATAACACCAGATGCTCTCAGTAGCAGGAGAGCTGGAGCCCTGCTCTGGAGGTACGCCAGCACAGTGGTGTTGAAGACTCTGGTACTGACACTACAGTTCCCCTGATGCAGCATAGGCCAAATTTTCAGTTTTGTCAAGTAAAGGCTTTACCTGTGTTTGGGATACTGGACTAGCTGCCTAAATATTTTAACCACTGAGAAAATTTAACCTAGACCTTGTCCTGAACATCTTCCTGCCTCTCCAACTGCAAACTGCAAAAAAAAAAAAAGGGAGTCCTGGCTCCTGCACACACCTAAAGAGCCAGGGTGAAAAACAGGTTTTGGTGTTGGTTTGGACTTGTTTTGCAGAGGGGAGCTGGCTAAATCACTCAGATGCTCAAAATCGACAGGTTTCTTCGCACATTTTTACTTCTCTGCCATCTGAAATGTGGGTAAGTTATGTCAGAATCCATTGGTAAAGAAAACTAAAGCAGCTTAGCTTTCCATGGTTATACAGGATCAACACAAAGCTTCCTCTCCCCGGTGTTTCACTAGACATCTCACTCAGGGCTATGCAGCTTTGGGAAGTGTGGTTGCTAGCCTAGACCAGAGCTGTCTCAGCAGGAAAGACATGCCCTTAGCCCCTGCTAGACAGACAGATATGCTGCTATTCTGAGCTTAGTTTTCAAGCTCCTGCCTTATCTGGGCCAAAACAGCTCATTCTGCTGGGAATGTACAGAAGTTTGAGCACCTGACCACAGAACCAAAATTTCCAGATTACAGAATATTCAGCGTTGGAAGCAACCCACAATGATTATGAAGTCCTGCTCTTAAGTGAATGGTCCCTGCAGGGTTGAACCACAACCTTGGTGTTATTAGCACTGTGCTCTAACCAAATGAGCTGACTGTTAGAGCCTGTTGGTCACCTGTTGTAGCCAACGCCTATAATCTTACAAGAGCTCCCTCGACTTCCATGTATGACTGAGGAAATTCCTGCCTCTGGAGTTTCAGTGTATGCCCCAAAGTGCAAACATACCAAACTCCTGGGTAGCTCTTTGAGAAAGAAACTAAAATCCCGTCAGTGTTGGTATATTTGGCAAATTGGTCTCTGGAAGTTTTTAGGGCTGAAATGTCTGTACTTAAATAGTTGCAGATGTCCTGAGATGAGGTGTATCTGTACTCTCCTTGAGACCAGAGTGAGTAATATAGACAGGTAATAGTGACGTTCCAATAATATAGATGTTCCAGTCTTGTGTTGGCCACTGCATTTCCAGTTTCGCAGCAGGTTGTATATATGGCTTGACTCTGTAAAATACAGGCATGTCAGGAGTGCGTGTAAGCTTCTAACAGAGGTATTTCTGATGAAACAAATCACACCGTACAGCCTAAGTCTGAGCTCCTGTACAGTCTCTGCTGCTCAGCCAGTGTACAGTAACTTGTTATGCTAGGGAAATTTGATCACAAGTTCCACCCCTGTGTGAATTTTTAAGGCCTGTTTATAAAGATAAACGGACTGTTGTCACAGCTGGAGTCCTATGGGATAAGCTGCGTTTTTGTAATGTTCAAAAGCAAAGTAGCTACAGCCTTGTTTTCTAGGAAGGATGAAATGGCGAAGGAAGAGAAGGTGACACCACCTATATTTTTATTTGCTTTGAAGCTGTTGGTAAGTCAAAAGAAGAACACATGGAAGGCTCAAGGTTTTAGTTGATCAGCAGGGGATGGAAGTACCTGTTATCAGTATTGCACAGTGCCTGGGTGAGCATCTCCTTGAAACTCTACCAGAAGAGAATAAGAGAAAAATTATACTCCCATTTAGGTACTTCAGGTACTTCAGCACTCTGAGAAAGCTATTCACCTAAAACACATATGTGAATAACACTGTCTAGAAAGTTTTGTTGCTGTCTTGGACTGATGCAATTTCAGACCTCATTTGGGTTAATAAAAAATGAATGAATCATGGAACTGAAAAGGATACTTGCTTAAGTACAAATAATAATGACTGAAATTTATTTTTATGTGAAAAGAGAATATATAGTCCCAACCAATAAGATGTATGATTAGTGCTCTAAGGGAAGTCAGTTTTTTGAAATGGAAAATTATAGGCAAATAAAGTAGAAGGAAGAACTTCAGCATAAAAATGGGAATGGGAATTGGGAATTGTTCAAGAATTCTAATTGGATCCCTGAGAAACCACAATTCTGCATTTGCAAAGACAAATTTTTTAGTTTTAAAGAAAGCTGGTTTGGTTAACAAAGGACATTAAAGCAGCAAAAAACCTCAAAATGCAATGAATAGAAAAATAGAGCAAGAAACATAAGTAATCTGCAAGCAAAGGCAGGCAATTGATGGGGAGCTGAAGGGTGCCAATGGAGAGATTTTGGGCAGCAGATTTGAACAATTAAGAGGGGATTCTTTAAATGTATCAAGGATTCCTGAAATCCTAGCAATGGTTTGGGCTCCATACTGACCAGGAGTGAAAAAGCATATTGAAAAAGCAGTGGCAGAAAGAATCACTATTTATTTTGTGATGTTTGGAAAGGAGAAGACTCCGTATTTGTAGCTTGTCATAAGAGAATGTTTTCTGCATTGCTGACAAATTGCTTCCAGTAATTAGGAAAAATGTTAAATGTCACTGTTTTTAAATGTTCAAAACAGTGGTTAACTTTTATAGACAAAGCCAAGGAGCTCTTTAAATCATTAATTGCACTTGAAAAAATTCTGGGGAGTGGAAAAAAGCTACTGTAAGAGCATTATTCAGTTTGGTCAGAGCATAGAACGTCTGATGAGCAGCTGGTGAAGAATTGAGAGAAGACAGTATGGTACTAGCCAATTTTCCCTGAATGGTAAACTGGCTTTGTCAGAAAACTTCTTCATATGTGTATGATTTTTGGTAATAATTGGAGATACAATTACACATAACTTGGGAAGCTTTTGACTTTGTTCTTGATGATATTCTGATATAGGAGTACACACCAGACAAAATCAAAGTGGCTTATTGTAAATTGCCGAGAGTATATGTGCATTCTTACGAAACAGCTGCAGATGGGGAGTCATCCTCCACCAGTGAGTAGGAAAGCTGAAAAAAATCTCATTAAGAAGTACTAAAGATGTCTGTGTCTGGCCTTGCATTACCCAGTGGCTTTGTCAGTGATACAAATACTGCATAAGTGTTGGCACAAGCATGGAGATGCTTGGAGGGGATGTAAACAACAGGGCAGCTGTGGGAGCAGAGCTGAGTCACCTGAAAAGCAGGGCTTGTCTGGGGCTGTTCTGTGCAAGGCTGTACGTCTAGAGCAAAGCACAGACGTCGAACTAGCAAGACTGGAGGCCTTGTCTGGAATATCCTGGTGGTGCCACAGGCTTGGAAGATGCCAGTTAACATGACTGCCAAGCTCAGTAATTCAGCTGAGAGGCAACTTGCAGTCCTCAGGTGAGTAATAGGAGTAGGAGAGAAATGTTCTGAGGACCCTAGTCCAGGAATGCTGCCTAGTCCTGGTGTCAGCACTTCAGAAAGCATTGAAGAGCTGGATAAAGGCCAGGAAAGAGCTACACGATTATTCTGGGACTTGAGGACCAAGCTGTTATAACAGGAAAGTAAACAAACTTGATCTAAAATGTTGTGTGCAGAGAAACAGACAAATTGTTCCCTGAATTTTCTTGGGTATTTGAGGCAACAGGACCATATAACAAATGCTGTATGTCTAGTGGCCTAGATGTTGAGGAAACACACTATTATCAGATTCAATATAATTGGTCTCTAGTGAAGGCAATTAGCCAGTTTAACAAATTTTCTTAGGACCTAGTGGAACTGACATTATTTAGACTTCAAGTTGCCACCAGATATCCCTCTGAAACAGAAACTGTTTCTAGGTAGCTGCTGATTTGTGCATGGTATCAATGTACATTTTGATCCATCTGGCCAGTGACTGTGTTTACACTAATGTGAAAGCAGACTTTTTTCTTACAATGAGGCACAGGACAATAAGGTTTTGTAAAACAGAGGTACTGTGACTTCAGCAGGCAAGAATGGGGTGGCAGCTGCAGCTGCATATGCTCTTTGCTGCACATCCTCTGCGGATGCTTTTAGGAATATTTAAATGAATGTCAAGAAGAAGAGGTCTTGAGGTACTGGAGGCCTTTTTGCTAGCTCGTTCGAAATGCTCTCAGGCATCAGCTCTGTGTGTGTGTGTGTGTGTGTGTGTGTGACAAGAACCAAAAGACTTGTAGGTCTGCATGCAGTGCTGCAATGCCTGCAGAGAAAGATTGTAAGGAGCAGGCGCCACCTCTTCTGGACTCTTTACCTGCTTAGCAAGGAATGAAGTGGGACCTTAAGGCCATCATGCTGCCTGGAAGACACATTCCTGCTCAGGTTAGTCAGGAATGATACACTGAAGTTAAAGAGTGCCTTCATCTTACTAAGGCCCTGCTTTAACTTCAGTGGTTTACATCTGTTCCAGGTGCTGTAAAGGGCCCAATTCTGTCTGGCACAGGGTAGGGGATGGCCCCCAGAGTGTGGCCCGCACAGGGATGCGTGGCAGGCAGACAAAGTGTTCTGTGAACATGTGGTGTGACACTGGTCCCCTCATATCCACAAAAGCCCTTGCCATACTCTGTGCTGTTATGTGAGGGTCTGGGATTTTGGTATGTGATGACAGCCCCAGTTTGTCATTGATGTGTGGCACAGGGAGCACCAGACAGATGAAGAATGACTTAAAAAGCACCTGTGTTTCCAGGTCCCCTTAAATCAAGGCTGTCCTGGAATACTAGACACTTTCCTGTGTGCTCTTGTTAAGAAGGCTTGAGTTGATCCCCAGAGCAGTGCTTTGTGGAGGCTACTGGGACAGCAGCAGTGTCAGGGACCCTGTGATGCAAAGAGGTTGGAAACTGTGGTAACAGTGGTGATGGTAGGTAACTGAATTCACTCACTCCTCTTGTTTGTACTCAATATTTCCTCCCCAGCTGAGGTTTGCACTGTCTGAGGAAGCTGCAGCATGTCTACACGGTGGCACTGTAATTAATTCTCTAGGAGTAATCTTGTTTCTTTTGCCCAAAATTTGCTTGTTACTTTAGGCTTGTCCAGTTTGACAGCAAAAGTTAAAATTTCCAACTGACCAAAGGAATAGTTGGAGCTCATTACCACTATAGCAAATCTGCTTCTAAAATGTCATTGTGTTGTCACTGTTAGAGATAGCATTGCAGTTACATGGGGTTATGTCTGCTGTCCTCCCTGTGCTCAGTGAGGATTGGAAACATGGCCAAAGACATTGCCTTGCTCAGGTAATTTTCTAACAGGTAGTGTTTCAAGGCTACTGTGGTGTTTTGGGGACCTGTCTTGAGCATATCTGCTCCTTGTTTTGGTGGATTAGGGAAGATGGGTTGCCTATGTTGCTGGAGCATAATGTTTTTGTAATATCCAGGGATTGTGGGCTTGCAGGGGCAAGTCCATGGCACTGCTTTCATGTTCCATTTACCATGTATGACTGTGCATGTGCAGCTGAGCAGACATCTAAAATTTAGAGGAATTATGTCCTTAGCTCAGGAACCTAAATGAATTAAGAGTCTGGTTTAGTTGATGAGGTGGTATGAGGTGGTATCAGGTCATAGGTTGCACCTGATGATCTCAAAGGTCTTTTCTAGCCTAGTTTATTCTGTGATTCTGTGTTACTATGAGACAGGAGAAGCAGGTGTTTCCACATACCATTGTCATTAGGAGATACATGTTCATCCATAATTGTTGCTTCTGTGTATCCTTCTACCAACAGTATCTCTCTGGAGGGAACCGCCCTGCAGGCTCTTAGCTGAACTCAGAGCTGGTGGCTGTGGTTTGTCAGGGAGTGTGGGACTGGATGCTGGCATAGAGCAAGTTTTCAGGCAATGCAGTCGAGTGATGGTGGTGACTCAGTAGTATCTGCCTAATTTACAAAGTTGTAATCCCATGTGCTGCATTCTTTTCTGTTCTTGCTGTTAATACAGATACTGGGGATCCCTTGAGAGCCTGTTGGTTCAAACTAGTCTGTAGAACTGTTGCATGGCACTAGACCTCACCAAGTCAGGGCATTTGCCATATGATGTAGAGACAAAGTGGTCAATAACTTTGGACACAGTGTTAAAAGAAGGACTCATGTTCAATACCTACTTTCCCTTGAGCTGGGTTTTCTTCTCTCCCCATCTAAATAGCGGTGTGGTTTAGGGCAGATGTCACTGCTGATTGCAGAAGTTAAGTGCAACATTACTTTGTGCTCAAATGGTTGTATTCACAGCAACAACAAACCCCAAGGTGTGTGTGTGTAGCTGGAGAAGGAGAGAGATAAAAGCACAGGGATTTGAGTTACTCCCATTTTCTGCTTCAGATGGTCGTTCTTCCTTTTGTCTCACATCCAGGGCCTAGTTTTATAGAAACTCTCAAGTCAGGTCTGGTTTGCCTGGTACTGTGATGCTCCATATAATCCTGCTGCTGTCACTTTCTCCACTGCCTCTGAACTCCACCAGCATCATAAATTCAGTCCTGTTTCTCTTCAGCATGAGCTGAATTCTTTTTTCTTTCCCTCTGCCAAATTCTGGGCTTGTGCTGTCTTCTGGAGTAAGTACAAAGGGGCAGAGCTAGAACTGAGTTTTAACTGCATTCCTGCCTGGCTCCTTCTTACTGTTTAACATCAACACTTGGCCAGAACTCTGTTGGTTTGGTTTGGTTTTTCCTTTCCTATATTTTTCCTGGAATACACACTGTTATTCACAGTTGAATAGGTCTAATGCAAACCAGTGGAGTGCCTGAGCTCTGACTGTAATCAAGCAAGCACTTTTGCTTCATGTTTAAAAACAAAGGCAACCATTAAGCAAACTTTCCTGACTGTTGGGGGACAGGCATCAGCCCTGCAAAAGCATTGCTGTCAACTCCTTGCTGTAGTGGCAGCAAGCCTCCTGGAAGCTGGTGCCTGCTGAAGGTTTCTTGCTCCAGCATCACGTGCAGTATATGTGATGTCCTGGCAGATGGGTACAGGACTTGGGGCAGCTGGCCTCAGTGTGCATGCACCAGGTGGTGTCCAGCCTGCCAGGAGATGGCCGAGAAGGAAGCCCAGACTCCTGTCAGTCCGATTGCCACGACTTTGCTACACACTGCTTTGAAAATACCCTCTGGGCAGGATTGCGTTCCTGGCTGGATTTGTACATCTGCATGCTCTGCAGGTTGTACAGCCAGAGGTGCAGGGAGGGGTGGGATAAAGCTTAGGTTTCCACTCACTGACAGCCTCTTGTGAAGTGAAAAGGAATGCTCTTCCCTTCAGCTGGGAAATGGAGGCCAGAGCACAGACTGGTGATGTGTGTTCACCAGGGCACGTGCTGTACATAGGTAGTGCCATTCCACTGAAGCTTAAAGAGCTTCCCAGGGTCTGGTGGTCTGTGCAGACATTTGTCATCTTCTACCTGGTAGAGGGAACAAAAATGTGACTTGTTTCAAGGCTGGCAACAAGGCAGTTGCTCTAGTGCTGCTGCATTTTCTCAGTTATTTTCTTCCTAGCTGAGGTTCCTGTTTTTACATGCTCATCTGCGTTTCTCAAGGACTTTCAGTGAGCTAGAGGTTCTCCATATTGCTGCACTGTCCCAGGGCACAATGCAGTGCTTCAGTTCAGGGCCTTTTTCTTCCCTCTCTTTCTCCCCTTTTTTTTTCCCAGTCACCCCTGCCAGGCAGAGGTGCAATACTGCTGAATTAGGAGGAACATCTGCTCTGAAGCTGGGATCTCATACCAAATTGACCATGATCTTCTTCAGTCCCAGCATCTCTGCTTGCTCTACACTATCAGAGCTCAAGTGTTTGCACTGGCACTGCTGGTTTGTTTGAACTCCTGTTTGCTCTGTTTTCACGCAGAGCAAACAGAGCATTTTAATCCAGCCTGGCACTCCTAGAAACTAGTCAGTTTATCATCCAGGGTCTAGCTGTATGTCATAGAATGGAAACCTGGAGATTCACCAGTGTATGAGTATTCACATTAGGTATTGTAAGTATTACATTAGGTTTTCAAACGTCCTGTTTGGAATAGCTTACTCTGGTTCTAATAACGTTTGCCCTGGCCAGGATGCTTTCTTCCATCCCTTTCAGTCCCTAGAGGTGAGTTATTTCAGATTAGTTAGCTGATAGCAAGAACTTTATCCTGGCCACAGACGGTTCCAGCAGAGGATTTTATTGATGAGCTTTCATAGCTGAGAGTTAATATGGTTGGGAAAGCACTTTTCTGAAAGCTGTACTGCATTTAGTTTTAATGAAGGCAGAAGCTGTACTTGCCTCAGACTGGTTTGAGGAGAAGCAGTCATCCCTAATCTCTGCTATGACCTCTAATAAGAGTGGCAGGAGAAAATTAAGGTACGATCTTGTTGCTAAGACTGATAGGAATGAAAATCTGATGAAGTGTCTGTGTCTCAGAGAGTAGTGACTGAAGCCAATCTATTTCTCAGCTTCAGCTCCTACCAGAAAGATGATCTTACCATCAGTCACATGCCATCTTATTTAGTAGTGGCAGAACAGTGGTAGGAAACAACTCTATCCCAGCATGAGTCAAACAGCAAAGGGATTGCTAGTTTAGGTTTCAAAACTGCACAGCATGAGCAGCCGTGGGAAAATGGGTTGTGAAATGGTTGGTGCAGGAGTGGAGAGGGCTGAAGTCAAATTCCTCAAGGACAGAGACTGTAAGTCTGAGAGGTACTGCAGTCGTTGAGGAAGTGACAGCACATGATAAGTGGCACAACGGAACAGCTCCTAGTGTTGGCATCACTGCTTTTCCCACTGCTTCTTTCTCCAAGCTATTGCAGTGGCAGGCACTTAGCATGCCCTGTAGAGGTCTGGTTGCTCTTTAGTGTTTACATTTCATGCATATCTGCTCCTCCTCTTTTTATCTGATGTTCAAGCAGTGTGTAACCTTGCAGAATTTGGCTCTAAGTTTTTTCAAGGTGGTTATTCTTACAGCAGGCTCCGCTACTGAGATGTAGGGGTGAGTCACTTGTGCTTTGCTTCATGTGGCAAATGGAGTGGCAGCTACATAAAGCAATGCTTAACTGCAGAATTAAAGGCAAAGGGTACAGTTTATGAGAGAGATGCTTCACATTCTCCATCTCTTTTCATATATTACTTCAGGTTTTAGATGTCCAGGTCATTTGAGGTCTCCTGTGGTGAGTCTCACAAGTTGTTGTGGTGGAACAGTGATTTGCCAGCCATGAATCCCTTTGCTGATTTGTGGCTAGGCAGGGCTTTGCAGACTCACAAGAATGACTTGTGCTGGGAAGAAGCAGACAGGCTGGGGTATTGAAAGACAGGTATGGGGCCCATTGGATTTGTAGCCCCTTATGGTTTCTATTTGACTGCAATCTTATAGTGCTTTACAGCAAGTTCTCTGGAGAAATGTACCAAAGATTGCCTAGTACTGCATCAGTAATTATTAGTGGTGTAGCCTGTGATAGCAGAGAGCCCTCTTCCTGAGTCGTTGACAAAAGTATTTCTTACCTTTTAATTTTTTTGCTTTGTGCTGAAACGACTAGTAAATTTGTCCCTGATGTGCAGCCTGCTACGTTGTAGACTCTACTGAATTTAATTTGCAGTTCTGTGCTCCATCTAATCAGACATTACAAGGGATGCTCCAGTTATGCTTTGTAGATCAGTTACCCTCTCCTGAGCTAGCAGTTTACAACTGATAATTGCAAAAGACAATTTTTATTCACTTACATTGTTTCCAGTGAGTAGTGAAACATGAAATTCCTGGACAGAAATTGAACATAGCAGTTCCCATCATTGCAGCGCAGCCTGACTCATCAGTGTCAATTTTGCATTCACTGCTTATCTGTAAAAACTAGGAAATATGATTCTGGCTTGCCATTCAAAAATCTAGGGATTGGATTACCCAGATTACCTGTAGGAAACATATACTTCAATGGCTTACAAACCAGAGAAGGGTCCAGAGGTGACAGGCACAGCATAGTGGAAACTGTGTGCAGAAAATTGCAGTTAGGAGCAAGAAAATTAGAGAGGATGAGAGGAGGAGCCAGATATTCTCTTAGCAGTGGTATGCTGTGAGAAAAGATCATTGTATCTTCTACAGGAGAATGAGACATGTTAACAGACTTATTTATTTGTTGTCTCCATTGATCTTTCAAAGTGGAAGCAGATAACTTCCCTAGAAATGGGAAGAAAGCATGGGAAAAGGGACTGGTTTGGGACTGGATCTACAAGAGAAGTTTCCATTCAACCATCTTCCTTGTAATGTGATTTTTGTGTCTGCTGATCTGAATCTTCTGATAAACATGTTATTTTTTCCAACAGGTCATGTTAATTAGGTGAGCTGAATTAGTAAGTGTTGGCCTCAAATGTTTTCCATGTTTTGTATCATCTGTTTGTATCCTTTTCATGTTTTGTTTTGTAGCTTTTACTTTGTCTGCTAGAGGCAAGCAGTGTAGTATTTCACTAGGTAGTTGGGATGCCATGCAGCTACCAGCCAATGTACAGCTGATGGATCCCTCCAAGGCCTGGATAGCTTCTTATCCAGCTGTAGTCAGGAGGGAGAGTTGAACAAGATGTCGTCCCATAAAGGAGTGAATCAGAGTGCCACAAATGCTATTGCATAATCAGCTCACTGTAGTAGGTTCAGAGGATCAGCGTGCTGACATATCCATGTTAACTGCTCACATGACATAATCTTAGGCTGGTCTGGACCCTGCATTGCAGTGCAGCATATTTTGCAAGTGCCCTTCCTGTGCACAATGAAGCTCCCCTTGAAAAGATATGAGCATAGGGCACTGATGTTGTTGTAGGACTGGGGTATGTGAAGTGGGAGAGTAGGGATCAGAAGCTCCAAACACATGCTCTTGGTGTCAGAACACCTGGCTGCATGGTCTGTTCTCCCTTACCTCTGCTCCATGTTTGTCTCCAGTGATTAGTTCTGACACATACAAGATTTGGCATCCAGTGAAAATGAAAGAAAGCTGAGCCCAAAGGATCTGTTCAAGGATGCCAGGCAAAGCTTGCAAGACAAGGTGTAGAGTAGGAACAGGCTTTGATGTTCAGGAGAAGGAGATGGAGAGTCTTACTTGCAAGTGGTGGCTGGAGGCAAGTTTCTGCAAATGGGTCCTGTGTGCTACAGGGGGAGAGGGTGCTGTTGCTGTTGTGTTCCTGCAGACTTGCATATATCTTGTACAGGGTGTTTAGCGGGTGTAGTGCCCTGCATGTCTCACCCCTGCCCTGTGTCCTGGGCCAGCTCTGTGGCAGCACTGCAATTCCTGATTGCCATTTCTGTAGTGGGCTTTGACTAGAGTTGCCCTGAGGACCTGAGGTGTACTCTTCTACCAAAAGTTTTGTGAAAAGGCCAGAGAGGCCTAAGTTTGGAAGAAAACCATGAACATGTTAATGTAATCTTGAGGATGGTTTGAAAAAGACCATACTGTGACTGTTATGTGGATTTGGGTTTTGTTTGGGATTGTTTTTGGCAAAAGCATTATTTTCCATTGAAGAATGCTTGGGATAATATGTGATGAAAAAAAAAAAAACCTGATGTCTGTAGACTGAGAAATTATAACAGGAAGACCTGGCTTTAATTCTGAGACCTGCCATTGCCTTTCTGCCTGTCCTCTGCCTTCTGTTCCTTGTATAACAGCAGAATTAACAGTGCTGTGCAGAGCTGTCATGGAGATGTTGCAATGAATTTGCCAGTACTTGGAAATAGCAGTAGCAGAAGAGCTCACAGGAACAGAAGATGGTAGCATCCTGCTCCTGCTGTTGGCTTTCCTAAACAAATACAGCCTGGCCACATGCTCTAAGTTTGTTGTTTTTTGATCCTTTCCTAGCCTGAGAATCCAGGTCCCTTATTAGTAAAAAGCCATTTCAGTACCCTTTTAGGGAGGTAGAACTGGCTTGTTACTGCAAAGCAAGCTGAGGCGGCATGTAAGGTAGTCTGTCTGCTTTGAATGAGCGTAGATTTAGTTCCCCAGGAAGTCTGGGGAACTAAAGCAGTGAAGCTATGTTAATGTATTCGATTTCAAATATTTTCTTTCAAGAGCTAAGAATGTCTTTTTGGTTAAAAAGTAGAACGCATGCATCAAGATTACAACACATACTCTTTCCTGGACAGGTACAAAATCTGTAAACAACAGCCAAATAATTACCTAGGAAAAAAGCAAATACCAGAATAGGGTTATTTTGCTTGCTGTCTCCACTGATATATATGTCTTTTAATCTCAGGTGATGCTGCTTTTGGTTACATTGTTTCCTGTTAAAGGATTTAGTGAAAGTGGGTTTTGTTACTTTATGTTGGTTTAATTTTAGCAAAAAATTCATTAAGATTGACAGTGGCCCAGTATTGCAGAGACCCAGCTGTAGTTGGGTGTTTTGTGTTTTGCCTCTTAATAGACTTCTGTTTCTCCAGCAGGAATTAGATTGTCATGTTGAGAAGGTTTTATTCTAGAACACAAGCGCTTCAGAGGGTATTGTTGCACCAGTGATTTTACATACTTTTGTGGAGGGGAGGATAGGTGTTGTCTCCGGATTTCCTTATTTTCAGGGCTTAGTGAGTGTAAATTGAATTATTTTGGAGACCAGAACAGTATTTCACACTTCTGTCTCCAATGGGCCTGTTAAAAAAAACAGCAGGAGGGTAAGTGCCTTTAGGCTGGGGGAGAGGGTGTGTTGGTAGATACTGCTATGTGGCACGAAGACAATATTCTTGAGAGTTTTGTCTCGTAGGTGCTTTGTCTCATGGTTAAATGAGTTATGCTAGGTCATGGCAAGTTTTAGTTCGAATCTATGTGTGATGTTGATGGGTTTGTGTTTAGTGCAGGGGGTGACGTACAATTTCCTGTAGGCTTCTTGCACTTCGAAGAGCATCCCTTTGCTCCTGGATGTTTGCCAGATAAGTAAATATGTATTTGCTGAAGCAGATTTTGAAAAGTGTCAGGTAGGTTACAAGAACAATTCTTCTTAATCTCAGTATTATTTGGACTCTTATATTTCAGTCTGCATCTAAAAATCTTTGCTGGGATAACCTCAAATCTGCATAATTCCGGATTTTTTAAAAAGCTATTTAAAGGGCCCTATTTCTTTTCAGTGAGGCTGTTTGCTAGATGTTAGGTCTGAACGTCCTCACTGTTGCTTTGCCTGTGTTGTGACATCAATGTCACTGCAGAAGGAGTGTGAATAAGTGGTTTTCCCCGCTGTTAGTGCAATGTAACAGCTGAGAGTGCTGGAGCTGAGAAGATTGTGTCTCGCTGGTGTGGCTGTACTCTTGGCTGTGTTGCTATGTAACAGTGATGCCAAGGAAAAGCATCAGCATGCTTTCTGGCCTAGAGCAGAGTGGAGGTTGTGGCTTACTTTCCAAGTGCATTGCTGAGTATCTTTTCCATGGATTCTGCTTGCAGCCAAGATGGCAGGATAGACAAGGACAGGTGCAAGCAATCATCTCCCAGTGATCTCAGGTGCTGGCTTTTTTTGTCTTTTTGAAGACGTGTGCACGGCGTAACTCTGGTCAAAGGAGATTTGAACCTCACACTTTTTGTTATGATATAGCATTTTTATCACAGGAAATAAAATGGGAGGAAGACTGACTTGGGGAAGACAAGCCATGTCCTTGAGTTCTGTAGCTAAAGGGTCTTTCAACGCAGCCCTGGTAGCTGATGCTTATTTTCTCTTCCCACTGGATTGTTCATAGCTACAGGCCAATGAATAATGTTTTCTCAGGTCTGGCTTTCAAAGGTACAACTGAAAGTGTGTGGGAAAGGGTTTCTTTTTCCACTAGAATTTTCTCGGTTTCAGGAAAATCTTTCTGTTTTAAATTGCAAAATTCACTTTAAATTTATGAGAATATGAGGACTCTGACTTTTTTGTATGTCCAAATTTTTTAAATTTTTAATCTCATTATATTTGTATGTGAAAATTAAATTTTGTTTTAGAGGTACTGACTCCCAATGATTTTGAATTGGGCTGAAAGAGGCACAGGACTTTTGAAATGCAAAATGTTATGTGCAGGTACTCAATCATAGATTGATTCTCTTTGGACAGCAAGTTTTGAAAAACATCACTCTGATTTTCAGAAAGCTGGATAGATATGCATTGTGCTGACTTTCTGGGCTTGTTCTGAAATTCCGATAGCTTTGATTTCCTTCTGCCCAGCATTTTCAAGAGTGCCTGTTTGTTTGCTCTCTTGGCAGTCATTAAAAGATCCAGCTGTTCTATGCAGATTTCTCATGGGCTTTCAAATTTTTGGCAGTGTAAGACAGAAGGGAAAGACCAGAACTCTCTACCTGTGAATTGTTAGGTTGGAATTAGGAGAAGTTTTCTTCACAGAAAGGCTGAACAGACACTGGCTGCCCAGGGAGGTGGTGGAGTCACCATCCCTGGAAATGTTGAAGAAAAGACTGGATGTGGCACTTCCTGCTGTGGTCTGGTTGACAAGATGGTGTTTGGTCACATCTGGGATTTATGATCTCAAAGGCGTTTTCCAGCCTAGCTGATTCAGTGATTTCTGTGATTCTGTGATACACATTCCTGTTTGTGTGTGTGTGTGTGTGTGCGTGCGCGTACAAGCGTGTTAAGCTGAACCAGTGGTGTGATGGGACGTGGCACGTGTGAAGGGGATGTGAGAAAGACATGGAGTTAAGAGATAGGGTTTGGCAGAGACATGATTTGTCAAGGAGGATTGGAGTACTGGTAAATCAGAACTCTCTTTGTGAGACTTATTATTTCAGTGGGATGTTGGGTCTTTTTGACCTCTGGCATAAAGACTTGTTGATGGGACTCATCTGTGGCAGAGATTAGCGCAGTCTCACTTTCAGCAACCTTTTCTGGTTGCTAGAAATATCTAGAGAGTATGTCTCTGCTACAGGAACAAGTTGAGTGGCCTCTGAGCTCTGTAGGTATCTGTGAGTGATTTCTGTTCAGTAACTAAATTAACAGCTAATTCAACAATGACACTTGGTATATTAAGTAGGTTTATAAGATTAACTGACTGATTTAATTTAATAAAATTGAAATTGCAGGACCAGTTAAGGCAGTTATTAAAGTTCCTCATGGAGCTTCTTTTGCAGATGACTGTTGAGCTCATATGATGCAGATGATTTTATTATCACCAGATGTCATGATTCCAAGAAAATTATAACCACCACAATAAATAATCTCGAAGTTGAATTATTGTGTCATGCAAGAAACAGAAGCATTTCAGATCTCGTGGGTTTGCTGAGTTTAACAAAATTACCTGGGAGCGTATGCTTTTGTATAGTCTGTGTTCTCAGAAATTAATCTTTGGGAAGATTATCGTATTATGACTTTCTCTCTGCATACATTTATTTTCACTGCTCTAGATGGCTCTTAATTATTGTGTATTTGGTACAATATTTGGTGTTTACCCAATTTCAGGTTTGTATTTGTTGTGGTTTAATCCCAGCCAGCAACCCAGCAACCAAGCCCCAGGCAGGGGTTTGCTTATTCCCACATGAATGGGATTGGGGAGAGAATTGGAAGGGTAAGAGGTAGAAAACTCATGGGTTGAGATAATGATAGTATAAAAGGAAAAGCGAAAGCCACACACACATTCGCCATTTTCCAGGCAGGCAGGTGTTTCCCATCTCCAGGACAGCAGGACCCCTTGACACCTCACAGTGACTTGGGAAGACAAATGCCATCACTCCAAAGATCCCCTCCTTCCTTCTTCTTCTCAGCCTGAAATACTGAGCAGGATGACACATGGTCTGGAATATTCCTTTGGTCAGTTTGGGTCACCTGTCCTGGCTGTGTCTCCTCCCATCCTTCCAGCCACCCCTAACTTCCTCCCCAGTGTGGCAGTATGAAAAGTAGAAAAGGCCTTGGGTCTATGTAAGCCCTGTTCAGTAATAACAAAAACATCTCTATATTATCAACTCTCTATATTATCAATCTGTGCAGCACAGATCCAAAACACAGCCCCGTACTTGACACTGTGAAGAAAGTTAAGTCTACCCCAAGCCAAAACCAGCACAGTGTTACAAGCAGCAGTTGAAACCTTTTTAACAGGGAGACAGACACAAATGTGCAAAAAAGACTAGAGGCTGGAGCAACCTATCAGTCAATAGAACTCTTGTTTTCATTTCAGCAGCCACTTTTTCAGGGCTGGTAAGATCTAGTATTCTGGTATCACTTGAAACAGGAAAGTTCTGGGCAAAGTAGCCTAGAAGATGAGTGTTTCACAGATAACTGGGAAAATAAGGAAACAAATTTTTTAGAAAGCAAAAATCCCCAAATATTATGTCAGTTCAAAATGGAGGTGGACCTGGGGAATTCAATTGATACTACTATTGTAGGAAATGATGGTTTGAGACACCTTGCTTGGTTTTGTCCATTAATTCTAATATGGCTTATAAAAACAGAATTTACTTCCTTTTCACCTTTTTTTTTTTGTCTGAATACAGGTCATATATAGTATTGTACTTACTTTACTTCCTGAAATGAGCCAATTTTTTTGAGAATATTGAGAATATTCCTTAAGAATATAGCTTGACAAGAGTGGTTAAGCATGTGATGAATTAGACACCAGAAGCTGAAAAACTACCACATGTATGTTGCAACTCAGCCCTTTGTAACAATTTATCTGTCTATATTTGCTGTCTTCATGCCTGAAGATGCATATACTTTATAGCATGAGAACATTTTGGTTATAAGCTAAAAAGACTTGCTGAGTCTGTGGAAATTAAATTGGGGTTTTTTTAGTCCCAAAATGGTGCATAGAAATGAAGCTAATGTGTCTTAAATGCAGTGCTGGAGACTGTGCAGTGACCTGGGGAAATCCATTCCTCTGCTTTCCTTCCCATCCTAGCTTCACCTCGTACCCAACACACTTGCTGTTGCAAGCTGATGTCTTCTTCTTGTAGACCATAACTTGCTAATCTTTTTGTTAGTTAGCCATCTTCTGTAGGCAGGATGAACTGTGGTGATGCCTGTCTCTTTCCTCAGGCTTCTCTTGTCCTGACTTGATCAAGCCAGTAACTTCATCCTTTCCTGTAGCTTATGTTTCCAATCCTCTGAACAGTCTTCCTTTTCTCCTCTGGACTCTGAGTTTGTTTCTGTCTCAGTAGTGTATGAAACAGGATGCAAGAGACTGGCAGAGGCCTTAACAGAATGGGATAGGACAGCTCAATTACTTCCCAGTTGTTATCTATTACACTATTGGAAACTGCTTTGGCAAAAACATCATGTTGTTGATTCACAAATTTTGTAATGCCCTGCCACCCACAGATCCTGTGATGGTATGGCTACCTTCCCAATAATTCCTTGTGTTTATTTTTGTATTGATCCTGACTTTTCCTTCCCACATTTTGATTTGATCTACCTGAGATTATTGTTTCAATTTACCATAACTGTTGTGAAGTATTGTGCTATCTCCAAAGATGAAGTTCTGGTGAGCTTTTTGACCTTGGAATTAAAAACAACACTGAACAAAATGGAAAACAAACAAACAAAACAAAACCCCACCAAAATTTTTTCGTAATAAATCTTCATGTACTTAAATAGAGATCCAGGAGTTCACAATCAATTTTGTTCTTTTTAGTTCTTTAGCCTGTTACAGAAAGGCATGTTCAGTTTGCAGCGAGAGCCCCCATCCTGGGAAGACCTCATAAATTTTCTTGCCTAAACATACTGCCTGTTTTCTAAGTCTAAAAAGTCCTTTGATTTCTGTACCCTTTTGGTTTGGAAGCTCATGAAATATGACAGGCTTGAAACCCCAAATTTGTCAGAAATGTTACAAATGAATTGTAACTGTGCATTTATTCCATTAATGTAGTAAATCCCATAAGTGTTTGCTGGATGTGAAGTACTTATTAAATAATGTCAGAACATATGAAGAATAAAATACAGTGTGGAAGGATTGTGGTGTTTGAGTTCATTCAGCTGTGCTGGTTTGTGCAGTGATCCCGAATGGAGTGTGTTCCACAGTGCTGCACAAGTCCCAAGCTGTGTGTCACTGCAGACTCCTGAGCTGTGGTACAGCTGTGCCCAGGAGCGCAGGGCTGTGTGTGAGCTCTTGCTAAAGTCCATGTTTGGTGTGCATTGCTTGGAAAGAGAAGCAGCAAATGTTTTGGGAGCTCTAGCAGTGTGTATGAGATCGTGATATTTCACATCTGCAGAGGAGGGCTTTTGCAGTTGGAAGCTTTAGTGCCAGCAGTGAGCCCATGGTCCAAGTTTCTGGTAGTTCCTGGTGAGCTGTTTCAACAGGCTTGGTGCATCCATCTGGTCACTCTGTGAAAAAGGAACATCGTGGTGGCACTTGGGCTGTTTGTTAACTGTGGAGTTTTTTCCCCCTTTCCAGAGTGTGTACTTTCTGCAAGGCTTCTTTTGTGTGTTAGCTGTAGTGCTTGCCAACACCTTTAAAAGACACCCCATGCTTGATTTTTAAAGAGAATGGGGCTGAGGATTAAGGCCCTCATGACAAAAGCAGAGATGTTTTCTTGTGTCAGCAATTAAGAATTTAAAAGACTCTAAAAATCGTTTTACAGAAAACAACAATGGGACTCTCTCTCCACTGCCGCTCCTGCCCCCTCTAGTAACCTGTAAATGCCTAGCTACCATCCAAAATTAGGATAAAAGTTTCAGGGGACTTTCTGGGTTTAGCCAAAACAGTTACTGATGCAGCTGATGCATTGTTACTTAGTTCCCTTCCAGATGAGGGAAATTGACTGTACAGATTGGTGCTCATTTAACACTTTTTTCTTTGACTTGTTAAATTAAGAATTTGCTTCTAGGGTAGATAAAGCCTTGAAGTCTAATGAGTGTGATAAGAAAATGGAATAGACATAAGCAAGAAATGTACTAAATATTCTTTACAGTTTTTTTGAGGACTGTCCACCAGCAGGTCTGCCCTGGTGCAGAGTCCCTCATTATGCACAAATATCCATTGCACCATTTTGCAGCAGAAGCTGGAGGTAGGAGATGAAGATGAGAGAAAGACTTGAAAGAACAGCCTTGGACTGTCTGAGCATGGCAGAAAGGCTGAAGTAGGCAAATATTTTTGTTAAAAAGCAGTGCTGTTATGGACCATCAGGAAAAGAATAGAGCTGATACTGGTTCAGTCAGAAACTTACTGATGGGGGAGGATGAGAAGATTTCAAAACCATTTTAAAACCAGCAGAGCAGGCACATGCAGCCAAGACTTCTAAAGGAACTAGCACAGAATACTACAAACTGCTAGACAGAGTGTTTGAACTTTCATAGAGAACAAATGAGATCCAAGGAAACTGAACTAGGCAAACAGTCTTTAACAAGATAAAATCCATGTCCCTGGAAATTGTTAAGCACAAAGTTGAATTAAAACAATTTTCAGATGTTATGAAGGTCAAACATGTCAGCACTTATATGAAAAGCAGTTTTTCAGCTATTTTGAATTGAAATTGAATTAGGCCTTTCTGCTGGTAGAGAATTGCAGACCATTCTGTGCAGTGCTGTTGCAACAATTCCATCAGCACAGAAAAAAATTATGATAGGCTTAAAGTATGAATTAATTTTATTTCATGATTGTTTCGCATTGATTTTTGATGATGGTTTTCAAAATGTGCAGTCATTTTATGTGTCCCTGGTGTCCCTGGATGACTCCTCTTTCTGACCAAAATTTAAATTAACACTGTGCTACACCAAATACATCTTTGACACAATGTACTGAGGATTGGTCCAGTGGCTTTTGAGTTTCAGGAAGCCATTCAAGATAAAAGGTTGTGCTGACAAAATTATGAGGGCCTCTGGAGCAGAACTGTGTGATTGCTGAGTAAACTGAGAACATGGGTCTGGATTAATTGAAAAGTAAGTAAAATTGTCTCTTATGTTCCATCCTGGATGAAAAATAAGTGTGCTAAAATATTTTCTAAGGCCTCTGCAGAGTGGTGATATATTCCCAGCAGAGCTGTGTATGTCCAGCAAACAGGCTGGCAACACATTTATGGTTTGGACTGACATTTATCTGACTGTCCTTCTTGAAAAAAGAAGACTTCAGAGAAATTCCATTGCTGGAATGGCTTGTTTCCTAGCCAAGGATAGAGAATGAAGTAGTTACTTGCCAGGGTTTACAGCCTTCAAGTTTTGTTTTACTTGATTTGGACTGTTCAGGAATGTGTAAGTGGTTGGACATGCTAACTGAAAGCCTGCTGTATGACTTAGGTTTTCGCCTTTTGAGCAGTGGTGCTGCTGGTTTTGTGTTCGTGAGCTTGCACTGTTCTTGTGTGAACAAGACAAGCAGGACTGTTCTCACGTAGCAGTTCTGTCCACTTCATCTGAAAGCTCTCCTGGAAGGAATTGTCCAAGGGGATTGCAGTAGAGGCTGCGGAGGATTGGGGTTCTGGGTTTGGTACTGAGCTTTGATGCTGACCAGAGGACATACCACGGGAGTGAGTTGTTTCCCTGTGATCTCATTCTCACCATTTATGGATGGTTGTGCAAGCACTTCCTTCCACAGTGCTTCTTGTCATCAGGCAGAGAATCAGTACTGCCATGTCAGGAGAATCTGATACATCACCCTGCAACTTGAATTTCATACTGAAATATTGGCACCTTTTGCATCCAGGAGGTATGGAGGTATTGCTCACTATAAAAAGGAAATGTGACAGCACTTAGCATATGACCATCAGGAATTGACCCTACCCTTCTTCCCAGCTTTGGAGCAGTGGAAAACTGGGAACACTGAATTGAGTGAGCTCTTACTGGACTTGTCGGGTCTCCACCCCACCAATGGCACTTTCATCAACTCAGTGGCTTATTTGGATAGTCACACAGTCAAAGTGGATGCCAGTAGGTCACAAGCAAGCAGAAGGGGAAGACTGTGCCTGGAAGAGGCGGCATGGAATGGAAAAAGGAAGAGAATTTATAAAGAGCTCTGGTTTGTGCAGCAAGAAGAAAGGATTCAGCCAATGTATCTCGACCAGCTCAATGTGCTCATACAGTGTGAAATCCTATTTTTGAGTGCAAGAAGGCGAGTAGAAGCAATGGAGTGACACTATCAAGTGTTACACCTAACCTTCAGCACTGTTCAGCTGGAAGTATGTAGCTGGATAGGGCTGAATTTTTGGAATGTGGTTTGCATACACATGACAAAAGGCTTTAATGTTCTCTATGCTTGAAATTCACACATGCACTCACTGTAGTTTGGGCTCACAAAGATCACAATGGGGCTGATGTGCAAAGTATCCACTGATTTCTGAAATCTCTTCAAAAACTTAAATTTCCTTTTTACATTAATTGTAAACCTCTCAGCAGGTTCTGGAAGTGTGGCCATGTTTTGGAGGTTTTTTGGGATTGATATAGGAGCTTGAAATGCAGTTCTGAGGGATGGTGATTTCTTTCCATGTTTGATCTGTCACGAACAGATGTTACTCTATTTAAGGTTTCCTAACAAGATGTTTGATGTGAATTTACTGTTCAGAATCAAGTGCATTGAACAACACAATAAATATGACATGTTCTGGATGTGAAATCTCTGTTGTCCTGTTAGGTTTCTGTTTAGTTTCGTTAAATCTTGAATGGTGCAGAGCCTGGAAAACTGGCACAGTTGGGAGAAACACAAGTCTGGTTTTGGTTGAGGGGTGGTTTTGGATGAGTGTTCTTAGGGCAATGTCCATGAAGATTCCTACATTAGCAGGGCTCTTGTGGGCTTTTCTTCCCAGATGAAATACTGCTGTGTCTGAAAAATTTACGCAAGAACTAATACTGACATTTCTCTATTGTCAGTGAATCACTGTCATACTCATGTATAAGGAGGCAAAAAAACTCCCAAGTGTGGACTTGAGTAAAAAACAAGGTAATGCATCTGACAAAAGAGTAGCTGCTAGAAAGGAAGAGGAGGTTTGGAGTTAGGGTTGCTTTGGAGGGCAAACAAGCACGACTTTGTAAGCACACTCCCGACAGAATGCAGTGTAAGAGCATGGCAGCATTAGGGCGCACTGTGTGTGTGTCGTGGTACCCTGGTGTGTGTCGTGGTACCCTGGTGTGTGTCGTGGTACCCTGATGTGTGTTGTGGTACACTGATGTGTGTTGTGGTACACTGATGTGTGTTGTAGCACACTGGTGTGTGTCGTGGTACCCTGGTGTGTGTAGTGCTGGAGAAGGGCTGGATGGGGCTACCTGGGAGCGCTGACACAGCCTGGTCCACAGGGGCTCTCATTGTTAATAACTCTGGTGAAAGATTCCCTACCCAGGAATGATGCCTTGCTGGCTCTCAGACACCACACATCCTATTCTCCAGAGGCAACTTTGTGTCACAAACTGATGTTGGTTAGAAAGTTTACAGGTGAGTCAAAAATACCAAGAGGACGGCATTTTTCCTAAGATGGCCAAATGAAGAATTTCTCATGTTTATGAAAGTTTCTTTCTTGTGTGTGATGGATTTCGACACAAGTTTTTCAATTCCGGCTTTGCTTTTCTTGCATATGAGTTTGGGAGAAGTGGTTTAGTCCTTTCATGCATATGAATATTTTTAAAAACCCTGGAGAAGCTATATGTTGTGGGATATGTAGACTATTGCAAGGGGTGAAATATGCTTTATATTACTTACTCTGTGTCACAATTCAGAGTGAAGTAATCTCTGAACTCTTTTCAGCTTAATCCAGTGTCACAACACTGCATAGACACGCAAGGCTTGTGGACCTGCATCTCAGATTTTGACTGAAGAGACAGAAGCATAAGGAGCTCCAGTAGGTGTTGCTGACACTGAGAAGGTGCACACTTCTAACAATGTAATGATGCAGGAGGGAGGCATACTTCAGCAGATCTTTGGGGTGGGATAACACTAGTGAAATTTAACCCAGGACTTTGTATATGTTGTGTTCTCATTCCAATATAAGTTTTAAGGGTAGACTTTTTGTAGTACAAGTCTCATGCCTATGCTGTACAGACCTTCTTGAGGGTTTGTTGTTCAAAAAATGGAATTGAGTCACTTGGTCATGCCCGGGAAGGATCCCATTAGTCTGTATGCACAGCTTGTCAGAATTTACCTAGCTTGGTCAGGGTGAACATTTCAGCCGCTCGAATTATTTTTCCCTGAATACCTGCCTGTTGTTTTGTTTTTGTCACAGTTTTAGCAAGTACTCACTAAGCAACTGCTATTGTAAAATACTGTTTGTTATTTTCAAAATTGGGTTTGGAGAAAGATGATTCACATCCCATTATACCTTTGCAGTCTTCTGCACCAGAGCTTTTTGCTTTGGTGCTGAATGTTACAGACCAGAAGTCAATATATTCTTGCATTTTTCCATACAGAAAGTTGCTGGTTTAGTTCATACCAGTTGCACTGTGGCTTTTTCACATAATTTCTGAAAAGAACTGCCCTGCCCAGCCCAGGAAAACTACCCAGTAATTCACTTTGAGGCCAAAGTGTAACATTCCCATAAGATAAATCCTGACATCCTTTGTTCTTGTTTCTGTTCACTTCATCAGACCCCAGAGCCTGCCTGCTTATCTTGGTCCATTTTAATCTTGACAGGCAGGCTTACATAAGCACAGTGACTTTGCAAAAATTCTGAGCTCTTGCTTTTCTCAGGGATCTTTGAGCAAATGTTTATCCAGGACACTTACCCTGACAGTAAGTCTGTGTGACCATGTGCTGGAGCTGCTGTGGGGAAGGTGACCTGCCCCGGCCTTTAAAAAAATGATTTGACTATCTAGGGCTCAAAAGTGCTAAAGAGGACAGGGGTAGCTGTTGGAGCAGTTGTCTACCTTGTTCACAGAAATTATTAAGAAATTTCTGTTCAGTTGGTCTAAAAGGTTTGAGTTCAGAGACATTCTCATGGCTTTTTTGCCCCACAAAATCTTCCAATACCTTTTTTTCTTCATTTGTTCATTCCAAGTGGTAGTGATGGAGGAGACCTTTAATAAGGCTTCTTATTAAATAATTATCCAATTTGAGCTAGCATCCTTCTACCTTCATATCTTGATGGACTGCAGTTACGTTTTGATGATATAATGCTTTTATTTTTAAACATAGGTAGCAGGGGAATTTGAATAATAAAGGCATGTGATACAGTGGACAAGTCTCAGGGCTAGCAGAGGAAAATAAAGAATCTTTTCTTCTGGCTTTGGATGTGTTGAAACTGGCTCAGAAGTCCACAGGTTAAAATCACCCATATTTTGCCAGTGGCAGTTTACCTGATAAGAGATGTCTTGCAAGTTAGTTGAATTTAGACAGCCATTTAAAATTCCTGAGGGGTCTTTGTTGGCATGCAATAATCCTTTTCAAGAACAAAACAAAGAGAAAAACATGACGAAACCACCTAGATACTTTCTAGCCTTTTCCTCAGAAGTGCCAAACACTTGGCAGTTTCCTGATTGCATTGGCAGCAGATGGATTTTCCTGGGTCTGAAAATCAAAATATTTTAGATTTTTTTCACAAAGGCAGCTTAGTGTATTGGCTGAACTGGGGCAGCTGGTCATGTCCTAATGTGGACAGCCAGGGAGGTGAGTGGAGGTGCAATCTGGCAGTGGATCCAGCTGACTCATTTCAAGAGTATCATCTCAGGAGGTTCTTACTTTACAGCTGGTGGCTTGTAAATCCCCATCCTGCCTTGAACATGCTATTTTTTCTGTGTGGCTGAGCTCACAGGTACTATGAAGAACACAGATTTAGGCCTGTGTCTCACTATTTGAAAATTTTGTCAGCTATTCCTCTTAGAAAGCTTTTGCATTAAGAACTTCCAGCCTTTGATCTTCTTGAAACCAGCTAGGGACCATTCCAGCAGTTCTTGTTTTTGTTGCAGGTTTAACAATATGTAACAACATAGAAATAATGTAAATTCTCCCTTTCACCTCTGTACCCGTGGAAAGGTTATCTGGTGCTCTTCTGTGCTCCTTTGGGAAGCCAGAACCTTTTCTTAAAGATGCTTCTAGTTACCTACAACATAAACACTGGTTCAAAATTGTTGTTCCGTTTGGAACAGCAGCCAAAGTCCTGGCCTAATTGTTCTATTGAGTGGAAAAATGTTTTGTCAGTGCTGAATGTTTTATATGGAACATGCTTTCCTAGCTTGCAAAACTTCAGAAAAATCCAAGGATCTTGTTCCATGGTTAGCTGAAGACATATGATAACTGTCTGGGCTTGTTCATGGCCTTGCAAGGTTAGGTTGTTTACTGTATTAACCTTTTAGTCTTGATTTGTTCACACTTACAGGAATCCCACAAGTAATGCACATCAGTTTTGCAGAAAGAGGAGGAAGCATTTCAGCTGATTAAAAGTATGTGTTGTGAATTATTCCATTCCACCAAAGAAAAGGTGTACAAGTGCTGGTGCGAATATGTTCAGAATTCTAATTTCTAAAGCATGTTATTTCTGCAAGCAATCTGCCAAACTGTTGTTTAGTCCTAAGCTATACATGGCCGGTGATAGAGAGGACAAATCAAAATAATACTGGAGGCAAGGAGGGACTTGTAAGAATTTTGTTTCATCCAGTAGCACTCCAACGAGCACCTGTGAGCACTGAATGAAAAAACATGGCTGCTAAATCCCAGGTCATTGCTACCAAGTTTGTTTAGTTTCTGTAACGGTGGGTCAGGAAAATGAAACGTGCTTCTAAATCTTGTCCATGAAGCTATGAAAGATAGGTAATGTTCAGCAGTTTTACTAGCTTACTCCTTACAGTCACAAACACAGTGAAATGTCATAATTTCTACATTTTTTATATGCTTTCTACAGTCAGCAAGCCAAATTGTTTCCTTTCTAAGAGGTTTTTCCTGTACAAATATTAAAAAGTGTAAAAAAGTAAGTCTGTTTTATTAACTTCAGTATTTTAGTTTTGTTTCAACTACATTTAAGATTATCCACTGGAAATGGAGGAGGAGGAAGGGAATCAAAGCAAGTATTTTAGCAGAAGATTATTTAAAACAAACAAACAAACAAAATGCCAACTAAACCATCAGTTGCAGATGTGTAATTTAAAAAGTATAGCTAGTCTCAGCCCAGGAAACCCTAGTTTCAGGTTTTTTCTTTGCAACTTGGTTATTCTTTTAATCCAATCTTGAGATGGTTCTATTAAGTGTCTTGTGAAGTAAGTATAGGGAAAAAAAAAATTGCTACTACTGTACTGATTAGACAGTTCTCTAAATTGGAAAATGAGTATAGTTTAAGAGAAATCAGGAATAAATTAGTATTTCCTTTTCATTTGGGCCATTGTTCCCAATGATTTTGAAGCTGGACATTGCTAACTGAAGAAATGCTGAGTAGGAGACAGGTAGGAATTCTAAGTGTAGTAGCTGTGTCTAAGTGTAAGTGCAGTAGGTTGAAAATAGGGGGGATTTTTTTTTGCCTTCAGCTTTGCTTCAGGACTGTAGAAACCTGAAATTAGACAAAAGGCTAGTCCCTAGTTCCTTTTCTTGAAGTAAAAATGTATCTGGTGAAGATTTGATATGTGAAGGTTTTAGAAACAAACTTTGCTAGCATTTACAAAATCTTTAACAAAAATAGAATTTAAAAAAAAAAAAGTTTAATCTTTCCTAGTAATGTGCAGATGTGTTCAAGGATTTTCTGTACGAGACTGCACTTTGTGAAAGCTTAGGAGATTCCTGCAGGACAGGGAGGAATCCCAATAAGCTTAGATGGAGAGTTCTCAGGACTAGTGCAGCTGCAGGTTCATGGCCACATAATTAACCCTATAGCAAGATGGGAGCAAGTTCCAGCAAGGTCTTGGAGGTGTCCAGATGTGCATTACAAACCATCCTGAGAAATAGGAACAATTTATACCACTGCTGGTCTTATTCCACAATTCAGCACATAGTGTGGAGCGTTTATTTCTGCTGCGGTCAGTCAAAACATAAAAATTACATTTTACACTGTAATTACTGTAAATTACTCAGACAAAAGGCTATGTTTTAGTGCAGTCTACTACAAGTAAATGGGTTGCACTTCTTCCAGCACTGCTGCAAGTAATGTTCCTTTGAATCAACGTTATCAACCATCTTTCTACAATAAGAAGAGAATGAAAAATTCATTAATTACTTCTAAAGCCTTGTTTTTATAGCTCCTGGTTGGAACAGGGTTGGTTTGTGAATTCCCATTTAAATTCCAGATAACAACTGAAATCTTTCAGTGTTTTCTGTTTAGTCCTTGTAAGACACACTGCAAGAATTTGGCATAAGATGTGTTAGTGTGAGTTTGTTGTCAGCAGAGACAGAGATCAAATTCTTCACTGCCTTTACCTGGGTCAGCATCTTTTTGTCTGACTTCAGACAAACTGGATGTCATCTAAGTGACTTGGATGATCCTGCTACAGAAAAGGTGCTCCCTCTACTGCCAGCAATGCTGGCTTTGAGGAAAAAAACCCAAATACAAATAATATGAAGCCTATGGGAAATGTGTAACTCATAAGTAACCTAAAGTAGTTTCCATTTCCTTTGGTTTCATTGACTCCTACTGATTGTCTCTTGTATGCTGGGCAGGTCTCTCATGCAACCTGTCTCTGCTAGTGGCTTCAATCCAGTCTTTTTCACAGAAGTGGTCCAAGTCTGAGAATTTGCCTCATTTTTCTCTCTTCATTACTAAAGCAACAGTTCTGAAAGTGACTTAGACTGCCCTGAAGACTGCAGATAGTGGGTTAAACCTCCTTTTGCCATTTTCAGCCCATGCCAAAATCAGACTTTTGCCTGTGTGTGCAGGAGCTCCTCATGGTAGGTGGGTTCAGGCTTCCAGGCTTGGCATTGCCAGTCCCAACTTTCTATTGAAGGTTCACCAGACTTCTAAGAAGCTGCATCACACTGGAGCAAGAAATCCTGCTTTCTTCTCAACATTTCGCCTCCTGGATGATTACCATGACAAAGGAAGATTATTGACTTTGATAGTTGTGATGCTTTTGATTTAAGGCCTGCTTTGATTTGGGGCAATAGTGTTCATTGGCCCAGAGAAGCAGTGGTCACCTCCAGGTGAAGAGCAAGGAGAGAAACGTGCTTTTGAGAAGGAGGAGAAAAAAGGAAAGAATTGGCTGAAGAGGCTGAATGGAAGCTGTAATGGATGCAGTTAGTCTCTGGGAAGGACCCAAAAGCAGCCCATGATTCCTTAAGACAATTAAAAGCAAATTGTCCGGCTGAGCGATCCCAGAGCAAGGAAGATGTTCCCCAGACTATAATTCAAGGGGCTGAATGACCCTCAAAAACTGAGAGCAGAAAGAAAAAAAAAAAAACAAACCCGAAGATGAGGCAAATGATGGAACAGATGTGAGTGCTTTTGTTGGGAAGACTTGGAGGCTAGCGGGATGGCGATAGGCTAATTTGAGGCGAATAATGCCAGATTCCTTTCATATGCAGAATAGCGCTTTGATCCAGTGTGGATGAAAGTACTGAAAAGTGGAGAGGATGGCAGGGGGTCTTTTGTCTTTGACAAAAAAGGCATCTGCCAGGCTCTAACTCCCTTTTCCCCACCCCCTTAGCCTAGCAGGCCACTCCAACAATACTAGCAAAGGGGACAAGTGTCTCCTGACAGCTGAAGAGATCTCCAAGAGGAGAATGAGGTTTGCAGCAATATGTATACTAGAGAGCTTAATCGATTTTTTCCACAGTACAAAAAGGGAGAGAGTTGGGGGAAAACAGAGATCACAGTGAAAATGGGAGGTGGGAGATAAAAATCCCTTTCTAATAAACTTGTTACTTTTGTTCTCTGAATATATCTTTTCAGAAGATGCTTTGATGCTAGTATGAATACACTTAATGGAGCAGAGTAGGATAGGGTTGCTGGAGGGGGGTGTGAAATAAGGAAGAACAGTTTTGCAAGGAGGATGAATTTAGAGTGATTTCTGTGGATTCCAACAGGAAAGATCTTGGAAATAGTAAAACAGTGTAATGCAGGAGATATGTATGCATCTATCTTGCAGAAGATAGATGCATACTTTCTGTACCACCTGCTGGAGAAGCTCAGATCTACACAAATTCTTGGGTTTGATTTCTCAGCAAAAATGAAAATTTCTTTTTAACCTTTCCATATTTGCTGTTTTCTTAACTGCTTGGAATTACTAGGAATGAGAGGACTGCAGCATCGAATGGGGATTTCGGAAGGCAAACAATATTTGTGCCTAGCAAATATAGCAGTTTCAGACCAGCTGCTGATCTGGTCCCTGCTTCTCAAGCTCTGTTGACTTTCTTCAGCTTCTCACATCTGGTAGACAAGACCGAGATCCAATTTGCAGAGTTTCCTGGCTGGGGTCTTCTTTAAGCATCACTTTGCACCTAGCCTGATGTTTTCTTTGAGAAGTAATGACAGATAATGAGTTATCAACTTCTGAACAAGACTCATCTCAGTAAATGAAATCCTTTAAGAACAGCAGGTTCAGGAATCTTCTCTTTTCTTGACACCCTGACAATGTTTATCCATTACTATTTACTGAAGATAACCTTCTCACCAGGGCAGAGCTTTAAGCAACATCTGATATCACAAAAAGTTCCTGCTCCTTTACCCCCACATCCCCTTCTCTTTCTGCTGAGGAATTTAAATTCCCCCAAGAAAGTAGTAGTGATAGAGGAATTGAGAGGAACTATCACTTTGCTTTGAGAGGCTGTGCACTCACGCTGATGGCAAATTGTAATCCTGTGTAGTTCTTCAGTAGATGTGCCATCATCCCCCCTGCAGCAGATGCCCTCGTGCTGTTCAGACCAGCTGATGTGGAGAGTATTTTTGACAATGGAATTTCCTGTACTCCAGCTGTGCGAAGCCTGATGCATGAATTACTGTAACTCATTAGGGAGGGCTAATTTTCAAGGACATTGATGCTCTCTTGATTTCTGCCTCTTTGTTGTATCTTGACTTTTCTTGCTTCTGATACAGAAGAACTTCAGCTGCTGCTGCTGTCCTCAAAGGAGCAGGAACCCCCCCTGTCCCTCACAGCACCAAGGTAGAGGCACACTCTCTAGGTGGGGGACTTCAGGTGGTTCTTGTGTAACTGCTCCCTCATGTCCTCTGTAAGATGCAGGTCTAGGTCTGAGTGGGGAAAGACACTGCTTGTGGGGAAGTCTGAGCTGTCAGGGAACAGTCTGTAGTCCTCTATGACAAAGAAAAACAGCTGATGCATTGCTACAAAAATCACCAATATGGCTATGGAGTCCAAGGCAGGCTGCTGGATGCTCTGTCCCCAGGCAGCTGTGGTTAGGATAGGATGTGGGAGTCTTGAGCAGTGAGCTGGGACGCTTTGCTCTTTAAGATGAAACATGAACAACCTCATTGTAAAGGGTCTTCTGTGCTTTCCCATTTGGGCAGGCAAGGCCTTCAACTGCTGCCATCCTGGAATTTCTTCATATGTCCAGGTGCATACTGCAACTCTCACACCTCCAGCCAGAAAAGTGTATTCTTAGCCAAGGCCGTAGAGCTGCCAAAGCTGGGGCAGTTTTTTGTCATGCCAGCAGTAACATTAGAGATATGGAGGAAGAGGGGTGAGTTGCCTCTATTCCTGTGAAAAGTGTGCACTGATCCTCCATAGCTGTTGGTTGTTGTTGAAGTTTATGCTGTCCTTTTGGGGCAGATTTATGTAGCTCTTTGCAGTTTACTGTGTACTCACAGGAGGGAAGACACCTGTGTGGCTTGGCCTGGCTGCTGCAGTCCAGGCCCAGTCTGTTTGGAGGCAAGACTGAATCTCTTTCACCTGAAGCACATTGCAAGGGAGGAGGGAAGAAATCTGTATGGACCTGAGGACCTCTTGCATGCAGAGCAAATGACAGCAGGAGTACAGGCTGCAGGGGTACAGCAGAGAGAGGAAGATTGGCTTTTTTCTGTCACATGTCACCCAGCAGGCTGGTGTTTTCTCCCCAGAAGCCAGTTACTCTCTTCTAGTTTGTGTTTGGGTGAAAAGCAAGCAGTGAAGATTGCAATGCCTCTTTGATGTGCTCAGTCTACATTGAGGCAGAGCTACCTGACCAGCTCAGGAGGCTGTCACATTTCCTGACTGCTCTCTGGACAGGGACTGTCTGGTCATTGTTTCAAAGTCTGGAAAAGGACATACTGATTTAATGATAAAAAGTCAAGCAGATGGTGTCCGATAGCTTAAAAATAGGCCGTTCCCAGCTTTCAGCTGGACTGGCTGATTGTACATATGACATTTTCCTGGCATTACCTAGCAGTCATGGCTGTAGAAATATCGTATTTTCAGCATGGATTTGGCTTGTCTCTCAGTGAATGTTGTCTGGTCATTAGCAACCACTAGGAGTTCTCTGGAGCCAAACAAATGGAAAATGATGACTTTGGAGTATGATAAACCCCCCAGCTTGCATGCAAACCTTTGTTTAGACATAAAGTGATTTCAATTTGGTTTTGTTCCATTTACTTTAAAATCTAACAGAGGTCCTTTGCAAGATAGTCACTGCTTAGTTCGATGTAACTTGCCTGAGTGTCTGCATGGAGTTATTATTTTAGTTGAGTGCAGTTTGTAACAACAAAGTGAACTTACAAACATGAGATATGAGTGAATGTAGCTATTCACCCTCCTAGAATTAATGCTATGTTATGTGCTTTCATACTGGGTTACATACACAGTGATTTGGATCCAAAGAGGTAAGTCTAGCTGTAGTGGGGACAGTATGATTTCAGGTCTAGTGGAATTTGCACCTTTCTGTAGAATACAGATGGTTGTGCTGGGGGAGGGAAGTTGCACCTGTTTGTTTCCACATCTGCTCAGTAATCCCAAAATTTGGTTCACACAGTCTCATCACATTGAGTATGCTTACTCATGTGTGAGTTTTATAGTGTTGGCAAATACTTTCAGTTCTAGAGTGCCTTTGATGGTGTTTGAGGCAAATGTCCAGGAGGAGTTAATTACACTGAGAGTAACCAGAGCTTAGAAAATAATGCTCGCTTGAGTAATTTTTGAAAAAATTCAAAGCAATATATCTGAGCTTACTTCCTTTAAAAATAAAAATAATAAACCAATAGGTAGTTGGAAAGCTTGTTACGGTTGTCCAGTTTTGGTGTGAAAACCAGTGGTAGCATGAGTGTAAGCATGAAGAGATGTGCTCAGAAGAGATAGTAGTGTTTTACTTGCCAGGTGCTAACAGAAGACTTGTCCCTGCACAGGGGACTATACAGCTCCACGTCTCACTAAAGGTGCCCACAGGTATCCCATATTCAGCCTGGGAAGTTTCCATCCCAAGTCTTTCCTTGGCTTCCTGCCTTTCTGGGTGGGGCTTGTTGGCCACTGTCTGCAGTGGCTGGAGCATCTAACCAGAGGTACAAAGATTCTACATCTGTTTGGCTTCAGAGACACCTGTTGGTCCAAAGTGCTCTCTTGTCCCTTTCAAATGGGTGCTATTCTCATGCACTGCCTGAGGCACAGGGCAGTTCTATGACAGCCAGTGTCTGGGTCAGGCCTGGAGATCACTGCCTTGGGAAAGCCCTGCTGGAGGCAGCCACATCTGGATCTCCTCTCTTTATGGGCAACAGAAAGGTCCTTGGGGGTAGGAGCTGTGGCAGCCAGATAGTTTTCCTTGAGGCAAAGGGGAAGGCTGAGGAGGAAGGAATGCTGGCTGCACCCTGCCTGCAGAGGCAGTCAGCTATGAGAGGCTGAGTGCTGAGCAGCTGCAGGGAGAGCAGCTTCCCACATCCCCCAACAGCCACCACTCTTCTCTGGCCTGCTCCAGAGAGCCATTCCTGTTTGACACATGTGTATTGTCTGAGAGGAGACACAAAGCAGGAAACAGCAGCCTGTGAGTCTTCTTGCAGATGAGGAAGGGCAAACAAGGAGAATCCATGCTTAATTTAAGTAGGTAGCTGAGGAGCTATGGGGATAGGAGCCTGTCAGGCCCTAGGGCTCTGTGGTGGTCAGGCAAACTGTCATCTGAGGGAGCAAGATTGGCCCAGCTTCAGCCTGCCCCTTTGTATCATCTATATTAATCAAGTCTCAGGCAAAACCCCATTGAGTTAGTTAAATGTGGTGAGTCCATTCCCTCTGAGCATCCAGGATCCAAGGTGTGAGTACCTGTGGAGCTGTAGGAGACATGGGTTGGTGATGTCTAGACTGGCAGGCTCAGAGCAGGAGCAGCTTCAGAGAGCCTTCAGCAGGTGGCTGTGTGTCTGTGGCCTTCTCATGGGATGAAAAGAGAACTTACCAGGAACTCTGTCTTTTCCTCCCTTCTCCTCCTCCCTCAGGTGGTCTTTGCTTTGAATCAGACTCTCTTGCAGCAGGAGAGCCTCCGAGCAGGCAGTTTCCAGATCCCCTATACGACAGAAGACCTTATCAAGCATTACAACTGTGGGGACCTCAGCTCCATCATCTTCAACCATGACACTTCTCAAGTGAGTCTTGCCACTGCAGCCATCGTACTACACACATCTCCCTGTAACGCTTACCCCTGTAACACGTGTGCTCGTCTCTCCTCAGGCAGGCCCTTTCTGGGTGAGGGCCAGGGGCATGTTGCTGGCTCCCTGGCACATCTGCTTTCTTGAGCCTTCTGTTCCAGAAGTCTGCAGCACTTCAACCCCTCTCTTGCACACAAGCAGCAAAGGTGCACCTGGCTTTCCCTTTTGGATGAGTGCCGTGTTTGCTTTGGCATCAAAGCTCTATGAGTTAATCATTTACTTTCTTAAGGATCCTGTGGAATAGAGCTATCTTAGGTATGAGCAAACTTAACGCCAACAGAGAGCAACAGCAGGCTCTCTTGAGCAAATAGGAACAGAGAAGTGCACTGGTGACTTGGACGCTTATGTAAGGCTGGGAGAGTTACAAGCTTTTTGATGTCCCTATCAGTATGATTGTGTGCTGTGGACAAGGCCCAAAGAAGAGAAATGGGGTGAAACAAAGAAAAGATAGATTTAGATTGAATGTGAAGGAAAAGAGACCTTCTGACACCTCACAGACTTGGGTTTATGGAGATGGTTTCCTAAGTAGCACAATGGAATGCAACACTGATCTTTAAACCATGAGAAAATGCCCAGCAGGGACCAATTTGGCCTGTTCAGGCTGTTAGATTAACTAACCTCAGGCTGAGATGTCAGGCCTCTCTGTTCTTGTCTGTGAGGTATTGCCTGGTAATTTGTGCAAGTCAGTGGAAACACTGGCTATATCCTTAGAGTGCTGAAAGGGCAGGTGTTGATACCTGAGCTTTCTGTGCTGAATAGCCATTTTGCTGTGACCTTTTGATACATACAGTGCAGTGCTGTGGAGCTGCAGTCAACCTTTGCTTCTCTGGTGCCGAGCTTTGCGCGTGTGCTGCTGCCTTCCTGTCCCACACACCCACCTTCCTGCAGGTGCAGGCATCCTGGTCATTAACACTGCCTAGCTTTTACACCTCGCCTTCCATGTATAGGTATCAAAGCATTTCTCAGAAGAGACCAGCATTTTGAGAGGATGCAGATGCTGCATCACTATCCTGTGGAGATGTTACAGACTGCGGACATTGCCCTGAGGTCCTTGGAGAAAGCAGCTCTTTCTGAGACATGCATGTTGCCTAGGGAACAACTGTCCTTTACTTAATGTCAGGGGCTCCACCTCAGGGCACTCTCCTTGGCAGCAGAGCTGAATACTGAGAGTTTGCAACACTGTCAGTTTATGTTTTAAGCAGAACTTCTCAGTGCGTTGTATTTGACTCCATGCTTGCCCAGTAGATGACGACCTGCAGGCTAACTACCTTTTGGAAACATTCCATAATAGTCTCTGACTGGCTCCAAAGTCTCTTCATCTGCTGCAGCCTTGCAAGAGAAAGCACCTGGCTTATTAGTGCCTCTGCTCTCCAGAAATCACCACTTGCAGGCCCTTTAGTTAACCTACCCTGTAACTGACTGCCTAAAGCTACTTGTCAAGAAGCCAGGATTGCTGCAACAATTGCAGACCCACGTTTTCACTGGCAAGAGGTCAGGGTAGTGTGCAGCCACAGCTGTTCTTGGGGGCCCCAGGGGAGGAAGCCAGCATTTTAAAAGATACCGTCAGGACAGGGCAACTGGAGGTGGTAACGCGTTCTTTCTTGACAAAATCTGGCCCTTTTAAAGTTTAGGGATTTTTTTAAACTACTTTAAATTGCACAGTTATTCTTTGGCAGCCTGAGGGCTCTGATATCAGTCAAATTCTCTTAGAAGAACGTAATTATCATTATAGTTATGTCATACCTCTGGCAATTTAAGAAAGAGTTATGTAGCTAGTGGCAGTAAGGGGAAAATACTTTCTTCAGCTGAGCATTTGGGATTTAGAATCTTCAATGTTGCAAAATGAAAGTATTTGTTGTCTTTGAATCAAAAGAAGTCCATCTGGCTACCTTATGAAATGATATATGGAGAGAAATGAAGCACCATGCATCATTAGAAGTTTGCTACGTGTTTTTTTAGCTTGCTTTTGTTTTTGTTCTACTGGCTGTGCCTTCAGGGACGAGGCAGTTGCTATACTGTGTGGAACAGAAATGCCTGTGCATGATGGCTGGCTGTGAAATAAATTCCCCTTTCATGAAGACTTTTTTTTTTTCTACCTTAGGTCCCAAATTTCATTAATGCTACACTTCCAGCCCATGAACGCATTACTGCCCAAGAAATAGACAGCTACTTCCGGCAGGAGCTCATCTACAAACGAAATGAGCGAATGGGCAGGAGGGTGAAGGACCTGCTGGAAGAGCACCCAGACAAGAGTTTCTTCTTTGCATTTGGAGCTGGTATGTGACTGTGGTGCCATTCAATTGAGCTCATCCTTCCTGTGTCCTTTAGAAGCATTTTGCAAATGCTTGCCTCAGTTTAAAAGAGGGGTCAGCATTTTTATCATGGTGGACACGGAACTCAGCTTTTCCCTGATAGTTGTACCCTAGTAGGAAAACCCTCTGAGTGTAGGAGACTTTTTCTTCAGTGTGCGAAGAGCTCACAGTGCATGTGCTTACTGCAATATCTGTTAATTACAGACATATTTGTTGTATGCAGAGGCAAAGATACTGAGTCAACTACAGTGCATACACAGGAGGAACAGGTCATAGACAGGCACACGTGTTTACTTTCTGGGCAACCAGTGCAAGAGGAAAGGAGGAATAGGGAGCTGAGATGAGAGGCAGCACATCAGAGGCTGCAGTGGTGCTTGAATTAATCTTTCTAGGACATGTTCAAAAGTATATGCCAAATTGTACGAATCTAAGGGGCTCAATAAATGCTAGGGAAGAAGCAAGTCACAATTTTGCCTGTCTCTTCCTCCTGCAGCTCCTCACCTCTTTCACTGCGCTTCCACAAGGAAGTTGTGACTACTGCTATTTTGGAGCAGCGCAGTGGGCTCGGTTGGGGAAAACCTACTCCATTTTCTGCCTCTTAGCAGTCAACAGGACTCTACAGGCACATCCAGCAGCACATCCAACTCAATAAGTTTAGCATCTACACTTCAGACTAGGGCTGGATGGGGAGGGTACGAACACAATTGTTTTGCTGTGACTCTCATCCTTTGTTCTAGCGCCATGGAAAGGAAGAAGTTAGGATCAGCGTTAGAAAAGACAGGTGCTAATTCCCAGAGAAGTATCACATCCCCTCCTCCAGGAGCCATATGGCCTTTGGGAAAGGGGAAAACTGAGACTGGTGTCAGTCAGTATCCATGTGTGGTTTTTCAGTCTCAGTGCGTACTGCTTTAGTGAGGATGAAAGATCTAGACAAGGCAAGGAAAATATTTACTTAAACACTAAAAGCATTTGTATTCAGAGTCTGTGAGAATTTCTGTACTTGCAGCAGCAAGTTGTGGTTACAAACTTAGCATAACAAGGGGCCCAGTGTGTGAGCCAGTATGCCAGGAAAGGTGGCTGACCATGTTTATTCAGATGTGTGTGAAGATTGTAACCTGCTATCTTCCTGCAGTATCACTGCTCTGTGCAACTCCCTGTCACAAAGAACAGTGAAGCAGGCCCTGGTTGTGTAAATTCTGGTCATGTCTTTCTGTAGGCTAAGGCCAGGGTATTGCTGCACTCCACTGCTGGAGTTCTGAGCACATTTGAACCTGTTGCACGGATGTTTCAGATGAAAGCATGAGCCAGCTCCAGGTCCTAGTTGCGTGTATTGCAGGTAGCTACTCTTCTGTCAGAAGGCAGACATTTGGGCTTAGGTTACTGCATCACAGCTGGAGTGCTGAGCAGCGCGTGTGAGCAGACATACGTGTTGCTCTGACATGTCCCAAGAGCAAGATCCTTTGAGAGGAGAGATCTTCTTCCCCTCCTTGCTCCCACTCTGAATCCCAGTAGCTGCAAATCACATCTTTAGATGGTTTTGTGTCATTTGTTTCCCCTCCCATCAACTTCTTTATATTCCTGCCCTTCTGCCCCAGACTGTCTTCATTGTCATTGGTGTGCACAGCACTACCCCAGAGTCCAGAAGCCCTGCAGGAGCAGGACAGATCCCTGTCCTTCTTAATTTCTCAGCTTTCTTGTTCTCAGCTTTCATGACAGTACTAAATTCCTTTCCTGGAGTCTTGCTTTTCTTTTTTTTCCTAATTTTCCTAGTTTTCCCTTTTCTGTGTTCTGTTTGCCAGCATATCTATACTGCAGCAATCCCGGGAGCCTTGTGCCTAAATGAACACCCTTGATCTTTGGCTTATGTGTACATGGCTTGATCTCCAAGCACCCAGTGTGCTCTTCTCCTGCTTTTCTCACACTTATGAACCCAGACAGCTTCCCTGTCTTTTCTGGGGACTTTGGACTGATTTTGAAATTGTCTCTAATTACTCTCTGGCTTTGATACCAGTCTGTCCTCTGTTCTTGTCTGCTCTTCCAAATAGTTCTGTTCAAAGGATAGTGCCAGCCTCCCACATTTAGCAGCACAATTCTTGATTATGCCCTTGTTTGACTGCATGAGGTTTTTTGGTGGGTTTTTGTTTGTTTGCTTATTTGTTTTGCTTGTTTCATTTGTTTCTTATTAAGCATCTATTGTTATTAAGCGTCTAAATGAGAAGTAGCATCACAGGATATATTGCAGAAAACAGATCAATTTCTACAGAATTCTGAGGTTTCCTGAGTGCATATTGCAATTATGAATGCAGTCTTTCATTGTTTTCCAGCAAGCTAATTCAGCCTTTTGCTTATGTAGATTGCTGTATGTGATAGATAATTATGTGGAAGAGTTATTTTTATGCCAGCAAGCAGTGAAAATGAACAACTATCTTGTGATCAGTTTTAAGCATTGCTTGGAATTGTACTGCTGTTAATTATTGTGAAAAGATTCCAGAAAAGTGCTCATACAAGGCAGGTTAGAATGAGTAGTAGGAAAAGCAAGGAAAAATAAAAGGCTCTAGAGATAGAAATAAATCATGACTTAATGATGATTTGCCCTCTTCTGACCACCAGTGAAGAAAGTACCTCCTGGCAGTGGCTTATAAACTGCTGTACAAGGTTATATTAAAATGTAGTAGGATATTTAAGGGTCTCCTAGTTAGAAGGGGAGAGAAGACTTTCAGTTGTTTTCTTTCCAGATTTTTTTCACCCTGTATTTATTTTTAAAACAACTAGGCTTTTTGTAAGAAAAGTTTAATTTTTCCATTAATGAGAACCCATTGAAAAAACCCACTTTTATCATCAATTGTATATATGCAAACAAGATCATGGTTTGAGGGTGATTATGGGATTACATATACCTTCTCTTGTTATTTAAAGTATTTTAGTATTTTTATTTAAAATGGAGGAAAATTAGAAAATACTGATTTATTTATATTCTAACTGGATTGATAACATTTAGAGATGTGTAATACATTCTGCAAAGGAAGTCTTCTCTTTTTTCAGGTCATGATATAGCTGCATGGCTGTAGATGTTGACTTCTTAGATGGAATTGCATGTGGTAATTTGGGCCATAATCAATTTGATCATTAGATTCAGCACATTTTATGCCTTTTTTAAAATCAATCAAGCATACTCTCCCTCTATTCAAAAATGCTTCACAGTCAGAGCTCATTTCTGGAACTATTTTTGTTTGGAAAAATAGTGGAGCAAAATAGCCGCAAAGTGGAGAACTAAAAAATAACAGATTTTGCTGAAAAGATCCAAAACATTTTGCTTATGGCCAGAGTGCAAACAAGGAAAGTTTCAAGCCAAAATAAGTCTCTTAGAGGCAATTAGAGGAAAGCATGAAAAGAGAGAGTTGGCAATTCCAGCAGCATTCCAGTATGTTCAGTGAAGATTTATCTTAATTGTGGACAGGTCTTTATGTATGGCGGCACCAGGGTTACAAGCCAGGCCTACTCGCTGATGCCAGTAGTGGAACTTGTGAAGCAAAGCCAGCTATAATCTTTCACCAGCATTCTTCCTCCCATATGCATTTTAATTTCTCTGAATTCTTGAATGGCACATTCAGGATCTGGATGCTAAGCCAATATAAGTGATGGCATATGATTCTGCAGCCAGCCAGCCAGCCAGGTAATGCCATAAGTTTCTGGTTTGTCTAGGAAGGGAACACTGACATAGTGAGAACTGCATTGTCCCGCTGTACTGTGGATTACCATTTGTCCAGGTTTTACAAAGAGCTGGATGCTGGCTAAACTTTCTCAGAGTCAAGGGATAGTTGATACTGGCAGAGAGCTCTGGAAATTCTCTGATTCATCCCTCTGCTCAGAGCAGGATCATATAGAGAGAGCATTTTTCCTAGGACTGGAGTATGGGCAAGGATGAAGACTCCAGAATCTCTCTGGGTAAGATCTTCTAGTGTTTAATCACTAAAGGTGCTTTTTCTTATGTTTAAGTGGGACTTCCTGTATATCAGTTTTTGTCCATTGCCTCTTGTTGTTTCATGGGACATCACTGCTGGGAAAAGTTCTGCTCTGTCTATTTTGCAACCTCTCTCAGGTATTTAAGTTATGGCCCCCAAGCCTTCTCTTGTCCAGGTGGAATAGTCTCAGCCTCTCCTAGTATGACATATGTTCTAATTGTTTCATCATCTTTGTGGCCCTTTGCAGCACTCTCTCCAGTATGTCCTCATCTGTTTTGAGCTGGGAAGCTCAGGGCTACACACTGGATGGACCCAGATATATGTTACCAGGGCTGAGGAGCAGGGCAGGATCACCCCCCTCACTCTGCTGGCAACACTTCTCCTCACAGAGCCCAGGAGGCCAGTGTCTGCCTTTGCCACAAGGACACATTGCTGGCTTAAGGCCTTCTTGATGACCACCAAGATGCCACATCTTTTGCTGCCAAACTGGTCTTCAGCCAGTTGGTCCTCAGCCTGTCATGGTGCCTGGTGCTATTCCTGCCCAGGTGCAGATTTGCTGCACCTTTGATTTGCGGACCTTCATGAACTGAACCAAGTTTCCCCTCATCATAAATCCATACTGATCACATCCAACCATTTGCTTATCCCTGAAACATTTGGAAGTAGTCTGCAGGCTAATTTGCCCCACCACCTTCCCTAGGAACAGAAATGTGGCTGAGCAGTTTATATATCCCCAGATCCTTCTTCATGCCCATCTTGAAGACAAGAGTTATACTTGCTTTCTTTCAGTCCTCAGGGACCTTCCTCACTTGCCGTGATCTTTTGAAGGTAAGTGAGAGTGGCCTGTAGTGTCATTAAGCAAGCTCACACAGTTTCTCTGAATGTATCCTATAGGGACTTGAACATGGCTGGTCTATTTGAATGTTCCTTAACCTGATCCTTCTCCCCCCATAGTGAACCTTCTTTGCTCTGGACTTTCCCCCTAGTCATAGGAACCTGAGATTCCTGAAGGTTGATTTGACCACTAAATAAAGTAACAAAGACATTCAGTACTTGGCCTTTTCCGCATTCTTTGTCATCAAGTCTTCTGCCCCCTTCAGTGCTTAGATTATATTTATCTAGTCTACATTTTACTGCTGATGTTCCAGTAGAGGCATTCCTTGTTCTCATTGATATTTCTAACAAGATTCAACTCTAGATGGTTTTTTTCCTCAGGATGGTAATTTTATTCCAATTTATTCCTTTAGCTTACTTATGGTTGAAGGGCCTGAAGAATTAGAGAGGAAAAAAAAACCTGTTGCGGTTTTTATTATGTAGGAGGAAGCATACTTAGTGGCTTGAGATCTTGACTTTATTTTGACAGACAACCTGGTGAAGACAGGTTTCTAGGAGCCAAGTTTAAATTCCCTCTAGTCTCTCTTGCCTCTTTGAACAGTTAAGAAACTCCAAAGTGTCAGTTCATGAATAAGAAGTACAGAGGGATCTAAGATTCCTTATATCCCTATGGAAGAAATTACTGACTTCAGTGAGAAAGGCTGGCTGATTTGACAACCTCAGAAGCTGCTCCTCTTAATCTTGAAAACACTGGAAAATTCCTTTTTCTCTTAGAGTTATTTTTCCTGGTTGCTCCTAAAAAAACATCATTCTGAGGCTTTAAAGTATGGTGAATGTTGGTAAGCCGCTATTAACAAAAGGAAGAAAGGATGTTGGTGAGAACTTCTTCAGCAACCATTTCTTCTAATTACTAAAGGAAATAACATATGTGTTTATTTGGCATTAGTCAGACTGTATGGAGTCAAACCTCCAGGGGCTGACTGGTTTTTTCCCAGACAGAATGTGTTACCACCAATGGTTACCCCATTTTGCTGCAGTCTACCAAATGGCCTCCTTCAGCTTCTCTAGGTTTTGAGTCAATCCCTGTGATGTGAGAGGTCAGTTTTGTGTCAGCCTTAGGTGCCACATGCATTGGATCCATAGGCTTGTCTAAACCCTTTTCCATCAATCCTAATGTCATAAAAAGAAAAAAAAAAGCCAACCCCAAGAAACCCCCAAAAAAACGAAAGAACCCTCACCCCCAAACAAACAAACAAACAAAAAAAAACCTCAACGAAAACCAACCAACAAAGTAAAATTCCAGGAGAAAGTGAAATTGTGCTGAATCTGAATGGTGCATTAGGTGGTACTGTTTCCATGTAGAGCTGTTCAGTCTTACTTCTTGACATTTTCTGGAATCTGGAATCTGGAATCTTTAGATGCGAAATTATGCAAGAGAAGCAAGATTTATTATCTCTGGGTAAGAAAAGATGGGAGAAAGGAGCTGTCAGCAGTGGGTGTGAAAAGCAGTCAAGAGTGCTAAGACCAGTGCAGACTCTGTCCAGCTTGTGTGGGTGTTTATACCCATAAAAAAACCCCAAAAAACAAAAAAACCAAAAAAAACCAACAAAAAAACCCAAAGAAACAAACCAAAAAACAAAAACAAAAAACCCCCACCCAAATAAAAACCTGCCATGGGAATAAGAAAGTTGCTCAGGGAAATGAGATATCACTTTGAAATTTGGTAGGAATTCAGAATCCACCATGGAAAATTTGAAGCTGTCATCAGTATATTGGGAATTGGAGATATGGGCTGCACTGGGAATGTAGTTTTACCTATGCCTTATGTTCATGATAAGTCATGAAGGTAAATATTTGTGGATCCTAGAAGAGGTTAAAAAAAAAAAAAGCTGGAGGGAGGGGCAGGAAGACAACACAGTGGTAGAATAGATTTAAAAAACAGATTAAATTAGTCTTGTGGGGCCACCTCACTTCTCTCTAGGCTCAAAGAGCTTGCTGATTGCCTGCATGCTTCTGTCTCTGGAATGCAGCAGCAGTTTAACTTCCTTGGGTGGGTGGAAAGGCTGAGTGCCTGAAGGTGTGCCTGTACCTCTGTAATCTGAGAATCCCAGATACAACCAGCAGCTTTGAGACTGTTTTCCTTAGTAGCCTCTTTGAGTCTTCAGAATGCTAATGACAGGGTTTATTAGAACAACAACCCCTGAAGGGGAAAGATAATGTTGTGTGGAGGCAGGACTCACATCCAGTGCCCCGGGGTTCACATGAAGGGCACTATTCCTGACATCTCTGACACTGAAATGAAGAAAGCTTAGCATTTCTCCATTAGAGGCAGTAACCTCTCTTCAAATATATTAGTGCAGCTGTCAAAATCAGCCAAGCCAAAAAACTGTGCTGTTTCTGCTCAGGTGCTGACAGTCTTCTTATCAGTGCTGGATTTACCCATTACTGCCTTTACTGGGCAGTTAAGTAGGAAAACTTTCATCATGTAATGTGTGTTTTGAGCTCGGGGAATTTCAAATCCTTAGTAACTTTTTTTGCTGGAAAGGAAGGAGTGGTGTGTAATGGGAGCAGGTCCAGTGGCAGAGGTGGCTCTGAGTACTGTAGCTCAGATAGGACTCAGGTAATTCCTTCCCTTACTGGTAACATAGTGCTGGCTGCTGCCATGGTTGCTTCAGTACAGGTCTTCTTGTCTCATAACCTAAGGCTTTTTCAGTGGAAAACTCTCAGTAAATGGATACCCAGTAGCTAAGGCTGCCTGAATGTAAGCTGTTTCTCTTTTTTTTTTTAATAAAACAAGCAATATGGGCATGTAAACTTTTATTTTGTGTTGATTTAGTCATGAATTTGGTCTTATAATCGGTGGGAAAGGTTTTTCTAGCTTCAGTTTTTGGAGATTGTCAGGATGTTTAACTTTGTGAAGGGGTAAAAATGGGAATCCCCAGGACAAAAAGTACTCATGTCTTACATTTAAGTGGCCTAATTTTCGACAGAAACGGGTAGATAAATATCTTCTTATCTTTCACAAGAAAAATGCCTTCATTTTGGCTCATGCAAATTGTAACTCCAAATATTTCTTTTTCATGGTATTAGACCATTTTTCCCACATTGTGCCAGGCTACTTGCGCAACATCTACTACTTTAAGAAGTTACATAGGTGAGTTGATTAGCATCCCACATCACTTTTGAAGAAATGGAAGGTTATGTTTTTCCCTCCTGAGTGAATTCAAGTTTGAGGCACTTCGTTTAAGTCTTTTCATGTCTAGGGAAAGTACTTTCTTGGGCATAGAGAAGACCACTGTTTTGCTGTTATGCTGACCAGATTTTTCCTGTTTGGTTCAAGAGTAGTGAGGTATGATCCACTAAGATTTTGTACTAGTAACAGATTTCCAGGAAATCATTTTTTTGTGGATAAACACTTACCATGGTGTCAGTAGGATAAAACCTTGGGTTCAAAATTTATGGACTAATATTTCATTAATATTTCATCTTGTAGGTAATCACAGGAAGGATTTTTTTTCGGAGGTCTGCAGTCTGAAAAATACAGGAGGGCTTGGGAGGGCTGTTTTTATAGGATTTGACCTGCAAGCCTGCAGAAGTATTTTAATGCAACATCCTTATATTTCTACACCTAATGTGAATTCAGGGATTCTTTAAGTTGACTTACAGCATCACTGGTGCAACCTCATGCCCTTCAGACATCCCTTTGTCATTTCCTTCCCCCTGCAGTATTAAATTTGTGACAGTACCATGCCCTTTGTCCTTTGGTTTCTGTTCTGGTACTTGGAGTTTTCTGGACTTGGAAATACTGTGAGAAGCAAGAATGTACTAGATTTAGTATTACATGGTTTGCATTTGATACACTTAAATGGCAGATTTGGAATGCCGGCCACTTATGACTGATCCCAGTTTTCCATATGTTGCTTAGATTATTTAATGTAACTGTGCAAAATTTCCTCCTCCTGATTCTGGGAGAAGTGAAGAGCAAGCTCGCTACACCTGGTGCATCCTACTCCTGCTTGGAAACAGTGTCTTCCTCTTGAGAAGTGTGTGCAGAAAGCATGTGTATGAAGGAAACTGACTTGTAGTTTAATTGATCACATCAACTGCTTTCCTTCTCTTGCTTTGGAACATAATAAATGTTTTGTCTAGCTTTTTTCCTCCAGAACTGTACTAGCTGGGTTAAAATTACCCCAAGTTCTGCATCCCAGTGTCTACTTAAAAAGCATAACTGTGTTGATGTTAAAGGCAAAGTTAGGAAGAATGAAAGCAGATGATAATTGCCATAGGCATTTTCAGGAAGTTTCTAAATAATTGTAAGATTCATACCTCTATAACTTTTTGAAAGTATTCGTTTCAGTGATCCATAGAGTCTCTGGCACCAAAAGTCCATTTGAGTACTTGCAGTCCAAATAAACATCCAGCTTTATGATGTCCCCAGAGGCTGGACTAATTTGTGGTGTTTTGCGATTGCAGTGCTGTAATTCTCTGCTTTAGTTGTTCCCACAACATCTTGGAAGTCAGCAGTCAAGATCAGGTTTCCTAACAAACAGTTTGGTGTCTTTACATGTATGTCCAGTGATTCATTGTCTTGGGATGTTTGTAAATGGTGAGGTCTTGACATGCTTTTGGGGCGGATGGGAAGTGCCATCTTTCTACTAAAGAAAACACAGAATTACGTATACTTGGCGGTTTCCTTTTAAATGACTCTAAGAGGTCAAAGAACTTTATTTATCTGCTTGGAGTAGTCAATTTTATTGAAATTCAGAAAAGAGTATAGTTTTCATGAGTCTTACAGACTTGGTTTCTGTGAAAAATTAAAATTTAGTAACAGAAACAGAACCTTTGTTTTGCAATATTTCCTGGTTCCTTTTGCTAGATGCAGAAATACTTCAGACTCACAATGGCTCAAATTCGGGTTCAACAGTCTCTGCTGAAACACACATTCATCTAGATAAAAACTTACCTAAACTGGCACAGTTATAGAAGCAGCTCTGCCTGTGCTGACAGTAAAAGCTGCAAGCAGGGCACACAGGTTTCAGGGCAGCAGTAGTAGCCTGTGTTCTGCAGGATTGGATATGGCTACTGAGGAAGGTCAGAAGCACACAATGCGTGGTCAAGTCTGCAAGTGCACATTGGTCAAACTGCGTTGTTCTTTGGACGTATTGCCTGTTGTAGTCCCTGCATCCCATCTCCTTTCAGTGCAGATTAAAGGCCTGAGTCTTATTTTCTCTCCAGTAGAGTGCATGGCTGAGCTGGTCCACACAACAGCTTCTTAGTTTCTCTTTGAGCTTGAACACAGAAGAATAAAGATTCATGACTCCCCACCCCCTGCCAGAGTAAATTGACCTCTTGGAGGCATCTCTTCACCTAGTGGTGTGAGGATAATGCAGGGCTATGTACAGAAAGAAAAGAGCAGGCTTACTGATGGGACAGGGCCCAGGGCCTTTCTTTTGGGGTGCATTCAAGTGTGTTAGGCTAAAATAGAAAACAGGTGAAAGAAGCCTGTGCTCTGTCATGTGACTTATCATCTAAGTCTCCCTTGCAGCAGTAGCTGCTTGATCTTAAACCTTGGAGAGCGAATCTTTCCTGTGTTTCTTACCATTGTTTTTGGCAATCTGAAATCTCATACACCACTGAGTGCTTTTTGTGGTGGTCCCTAGTAATGAGTCAAATGTTCTGACTCTAGAGAGGCTTGTGCTAGGATCCTGTATCTCAAATGCTCACCTTTCTGCCTTTTTACATTTTGTGTTTCACTCAGTGGAACCTGTAGACCCTCTGGGCCAGAAACAAGCTCTGTTTCATAGAGTGCTAATGGCCCATCTTTCGGATAGTGAATAGTGCATCACCTAACACTTTATGTACCTAGCCTGAGTGGCTCCTGATTGATCATGTCTTGTGAGCAATCTAATATATTGTGCCTGTATATATTTGTATGCATCTGTTTTACACATATTTGTTCATTTGGTCTGTTCTCTTTTGCACAATATTAGCAAATCATTTTTTCACTCACATGCAGACATAACTCATTGCCTTGGCAACAATGAGCAAAGGCACTCTGTGAAAGTATGTACAGATAACTGTGATAAAAAAGATATTCTTATCACTGCATTAGATTAAATTAAAAATAAAGAGCCCAGCTACAGAAAATCACTCAAGCAGGTTGACTGATTGAAATGGGATTCATCCATGCTGCAGTGATTTCCTACATTCCACTCTAAATCACTGCTCTGAGCAAGAATGACTGAAGATAGATGGAGGAGCAGAGTGTTTAATGGTGTGGTGTGAGCAGCTATTCAGTAGCTCACTCTTGAAATGCATGTGACTGTAAGCTCTTAAACTGTCTAGAGGAAAATTATTTTAAGATGGTACACTGCCCTATGGATTGCTTATCTTTATGCCTTGTCCCTTTCCTCCTGAAAGATTTGGCTTAGGAAAATATGAGTTCAGAGACTTGGCACTGCTTTTCACTTCTGAAGATGGGATTTGGCTCATGCATCATTGCCTGCATGAGGTGAATGCCTCATCTGAACTGCCCCTATCCTTGTCAGTTGAGAGGCACTTCTCTGCAAGTCCAAGTTGTCCAACCTCCCTGTCACATGCCAGGAATGGATCACCCTTTGGAAGCACCCGTTCCTCTGCTGTGTGGAAGTAGGGAAGGAGAAATTAATCCCTCTCCCCTTCCCTTTCCACATACATCTCCTCTGTGTTAAAGGTGAGAGACAGAAACTAGATCTGGTGTCTTATATACCTAGTGTTTGTTTTACAGTAGCTAATTTTACTCAATTATAATATTTCATTACAGTTATTCCTGTTCCCTGCTGCAACTGGTCTTTTTTGCTGACATGAGGGAATTCTCAGTTATCAGTACCTGGAGCTGAGCCATCAGGAAGCAGCAGATACCAACAGTATTAGGTTAGGTTAACATAATGGTACATAAGCTTTACTCCTTCTAAAGACAAAATTTAACCTGAGTAGGTGCGCAAAATCCAATATCTGTGTGAGAAAATATGGTACCCAATTGGTGTGCATTTCAGTGTTCAGTTAAAAGGTCTAATTTGAACTAGATTGGTTTATGCCCTTAGGCTCTGGGGAAAAGCTCATGTTCTGCTCGAATGGTACCATCCAACTTAAGCCTTAAGCTGGTACATCATAAGCACTTTGTTGCTGTGGTGTGAGAAACTGGAATTTTTGTGCTCCAATTCATCCATCCCCTTTTGGAATGTAAAGTCACGAATCCCTTATGTTTAGTCTCCTGATATTCTCAGCACTGTTAGAATACTCTTTATAGCTTCTGGCTGTCCCTGGCTACTAGAATAATTCTGTTGGTTCTACTGCCACATATTTATGAACAGTATTATCAGAAAACAGTTTTTCTGGAGTTACTTACCAGTTTTAGCACTGTGTACATCTACAGAAGCAAGGGTTCTCTCTAATGAGTAATTTGCCAAAGGCCAATTTTAATTTATGTAGGCTGTTAAATGAAGAAACGTTTTATGAAAGCTGGATCTATGACAGAGTGTGCAAGGCTTTTGTTTTCTCTTTGTTCTCTCTTTCTTCTGCTTCGCAGCAGCCTGGTCTGATGACGTGTTAGAGTGATGGTGGAAGACATTCTGTAAGCAGAGCATCCAGTCAGGAAAGCTCTTGCAGCCTTTGAGTAATCATTTATTCACTGTGATGCCAAAATACAATTTTTTACCAGCTACCACATATGTCTGAGAATGGAATGGAGCTGTAAATCACAGAAATAGGGCAGAACTATCTAAGTCCTTCTAAAACAAAGTCCTTTTATCAACATGGCTGAGATCAAGTTTCTGGCCCCAGTGGCATATAATGAGGAAATGAAAGAGGTTGATCTAAATCATTGGCTTTCAGAGTGATTTTCTGTTCTTTGCAGTTGGATGATTCCTAATAATTTAAACATCATTAGTGATACTGAGCAACAATTCTGTGTCTTTATGATGCTAGAGTTTGTTGAAATGTGTCTGGATTCTGACCTTCTTTGCATCACCATCAGTGGTAGACTCACTGCTGCTCTTGCACAGGGGTTTCTGAACTTCATTCTCTTATTCCCTCAAGAAATCTGCGATGGCCTGGGAATCACAGAGTCAGTTAGATTGAAAAAGACCTTTGAGATGATAAAGTCCAATCTTTGACCAATCACCACCATGCCAGCTAGACTGTGGTGCTAAGTGACACATTCAGTCTTTACTTTAACACTTCCAGGGACGGTGACTCCACCAACTCCCTGGGCAGACCATTATGCAGCAACCTGTGGGACCACCAGAGTTATTGCCATCACATCTGCATTTTAGAAAGACAAAATGCAGTAATTGAAATGACCTTGGTAAATTTCAGCAATCACTCATTAGAGATCCTGTGTTTCTGTGGTTTCTGTTGATGGGGAGTGATAAAGCCCTGCCTGCCTAGAGTGTGGCACCCCTGTGATGAGAAAGGACTTTGTTGTTCTTCTCCCTCTTTCCATGTGGTGGGTGAGTTCTGATGTCATTTTTCTTTTAACTGCAGGTCACTTCATGGGCAACAACACAGTGATTGATGTTTTAAGGAGAGAAGGGTACGAGGTAGAGCACACTCCAGCTGGACAAGCCATCAACAAGTAATGCATGCTTTTACCTAGCTGAGCAGCCGTTGGGGATGTGGGTTTGTAGACAATTACAAAGTAGGAATGGCAGGTGGAACTATAACTAAGAGTGAGCTAGGCATTTTCTCTCCTTCCAAACAGTTGCTTTTCTCTTCCATGAGCTAGTTTGGAAAAGGGATTTTTTTTGGTTTTGCTTTGATTTTTTGTTTTGTTTTGTTTTGTTGGGTTTTGTTGTTGGGTGTTTGGCGTGTTGGTTTGTTGTTGTTCTTGGTTTTGCAGTGGGTTTTTTTGTGGTTTTTGGGTTGGTGGGTTTTTTGTTGTGTTTTTGTTTAAGGGATTTTTTTGTTTGTTTTGAGGGTTTTTTTGTTTTGTTTTGTTTCTTTGTTGTTCTTGTTGTTAATAAAGTTTCCGCCTTTGTAAGTTTTTAACTCTTAAATGAACAGCTGTAGAGTATGCATGCTTGGTTCATCAGATCTGAAGTTGTCTTGTACCACACAGGCTTCCAGGTTTCTCTTTCCTCTCTTTTATGTATTTGACTGCCCTGCCTTTTAAAAATCCCATTCTTTTATACTGCTATATTTTATTCTTTCTGTTTACTCTCTCCCAGTCTGGAATCTGATAGCCCAGAGTCTTTGCAAGCTGTCTCTGTGACTGATTGCTCTCATGTCCCCTGCTTTCTTCTGCATTTTTAAGCCAAGGTACTTGTTGTTCTGGTTCATCCTGCAGCTGTCCTTTGGGATATACACTTCCTGCTGTTTTTTATCTCTTACTGGATGCTTTTATCCACCTCCATGGTTTCAGTAACTACAGAATGCCAGATAATCTCCTCCTCCACTCTCTACCGAGAATTACTTGTGCTTTGACTCACCTCTTCCTGGAATTCTTGCCACCAGCTTAGGGTCTGCAATCTTTGCTTTCCCCTTCTCCAGATTCTTAGTAAACATGTAGCAGTCAAATATACTCGCTCTTCACTGCTAAAAAACCACAAAGGAGAAAATTGGAAATTGGTCCCAGTTGTGGTACTGTTTCCCTTTTATCTTCTGTGCGTGGCATGGTGTCCTTGTTTACATTTCTGTCTCTCCTCCCCCATGTTTCTGATATGGGACTCACAGGCAGGACTACCACCTTTTGATAGGATTTGTGCCGAGGGCACAGTATTGAGTCTTGGTCTGTGCCAAGGGCTTTGCAGGTGTGGTGCAAATTAGTAACAGCTGTTTCTCTCATACTCTAATTGCTTGTCTTTCTCTTTATGCCACTTTGCTGTTGTCTGAAAACATGAGATTGAAATTCTGGCAGGTTGTGTTTATGCAATGATTCTTGACATGAATGTACATCGTTAATTCTACATGCAGTGAAAAAAAACTGATCCAAGACTTAGCCCATGATTATATGAATGCCATTCCCTAACCCTATTTCTACTAGTGGGCAGGTAGTCTGACAAGGAGAAGCACCTGTGCTTAAGCACAAGACTTAATGATTCTATAACACTTGAATTATGCCAGAAAATCCAGTGTATCAGTGTTTACAGGGGTGATAAAAAAAACCCAAAACCAACCAAACCCACAACAGCCTGCACTGGTATTTTCATGTTTTTCCATTCTTAGCTTAGATATTCCTAAAACCAGCTGCAGCAGCTTCTTAAAGCTTGAAGAAAGATAGCTTAATAGGTACTTGAGAATACACAAGGGCAGACAACTGAAAAAATTTAGATTTTTACTCATCAGGAAGATTGGTATCAAGATTACTTGGAGTAGCTGGGCATCGTGTTCCATAACCACATCATGGGAGTTCATTGTGCAGCCTCTTGTGACTTTGAAAGCCCTCAGTTTGGCATCAATTGCATCTTAAACCTCTTATTAGGACTGTTGAACAGAGCCTCTTTCCTGGAGTCTTGATATTAAACCTGAGTAAGAAGATGGCACTTCACTGTTAACATTTCTGTTGATGACTTGGAAAGAGATTGAAAAATATAAAATACATTTTCAGAAAAATGTGGGTTCAAAGGAGAAGAGCCTTCCGTCTTGGAAGGAAGATTTCACTTGATTGTTATCCTGGGCTTGTTCTAGGAGCAAATAGTAGAGCAGCCTGTGGCAGTAAATCCAGTGTTGATCACATAAATGTTCAACTGTATCTAGGTGTTGTCCTACATAGTGCTGCACACAGTCAAGTCAGTACCTATGGATTATTTTGCTGCTCATAATTGAAACAGAATAAAAATGCAAGTGGTTGGACTGAGAGAATTTAAATGTCTGCTCTGGGGTCAGACACAATAGGTTTATTAGTTGAGAGGTCCTAAAATACAAGAAGGGGGAGGTCTGCAATCATCTCCTTTCCCTGCAAAATGATGTTCTGCTGTAGCAGCACAGTCTGCTGTGTCCTGTGCTCTGGCTAAACAAATAGTCCCTTGTGAGGTAAATTCCTATCTGTGTGTAGGAACCAACAAGCATGCAGGATAGTTATGCTCATTTTCCTGTAGCAGGCAGGGCTGCCTGAGGTGTTCTTTCCATGCAGAGCAAATGTGATGGATGCCCCTAGTTGGAGACAGAAAGGTTCCTTCTCCCTGGTGTCTCCCAGGCAGAGAAGGCAAAAGAGGTGCTCCAAGCAGGCAGTATTGCAAGGGGCAGTTTATAAATAGTACCAGAAGTACAGTCAAGCTCCTTCTGACTCACTTTGGTCTTCAACTGTTGTTTCTGATTTTAGAATGTAGTTATATATTGTAAAATATTCAATATGATCCAGTCATAATTAAGGTGCTTGCTGACTCTCCCTTAGCTGCTGTGACTGGAGAGGGAATTGGCCTGGAGGGAAGAAGGATGGGCTTTTAAATCTCTGTTCCTTTTCCAGTGACCTCTAGAAGAGTTGCCTGCAGGAAGCATTGCAAAGGAGGTTTGTTATATGGATGTGTCTATCAGAATAAATGTCTGGCCATGCAGGGTGCAGGTAATCTTCTACCTGTGTCAGTGCTGAACTCCAGCATGGTGTGGCCATGGGTTCAGTAGGGAAGGCTGCAGGCAGCATGGCAATCCACATGGGCAAGGTGCTACCCACTCTGTGACTTAGTTAAGGAACAAAAACAGTGAAGAGAAATGGTGAAAAATGGAATCATAGGGATTCCATTTTACACAGATTAAATCAGATTAAATCAGGTTGCTGGAGAGAGTAATGAGGGATCATCACTCTGTGAGGTGCAGTAAAAGTGGGGGTGATGTGAAGCAGCTGAGGAGGAGAGTTGAGGGGTCATGACAGTTCAGAGGTGATAAAGTGTGACAGAGTGTAACACCACAATGATTTTGAATGAGATTGATAACCCAAGGTCCATTCTGCAGCAGAGTCTCATACAAACTTGAACATGTGATCACTCTGTCTTGTTTTCCTTGCAGCAAATAAGACAAATTATCTTTTGGTTCCATCTACTCTCTTGATGTTTTAGTCCACAGTTTCATTTCCCCTTCTCCAGGACCTACTCTGTATTTGCTATCAAATAGATGTGCATACAGTGATGGGCTAGCTTGAAAATTGCACCCATGCTGGCATATATCTCCTTCCAGACCACCTCCTTTTCATGCCATTGGAAGCTGAAAAAGGAACACAGTTCTGGGAAAGTTTCATTGATTAAAGGCAGGTTTCTGCTTGGTAGTCTGTGGTTTTTAGTTACTTTTCTGAATTTCAGCCCAAGCCAGTCTGCACTTTTATTACAGAAGACTGTTGCATCTCTTCTCTTTATGAAGTAGCCATAATATCAGTCAGATATTCCTGCTAGGTTCTGTGTATATACAGAGTGGTTTGAGTTTGTGGTTTTGTCCAAGATTCTCATAAACAAGTGAAGAGGGAAAATTGTTCAAACAATGAGTAATGTGGGCCAACAAAGCCATGAGTGAATAGCACACTGCAGACTGCCTGCCTTAGAGTATAGATGAGGTGTTGCTTGTTCTAAGAAAAAGAGAAACAGAGCTTCAGTAATCAGGGTGGAGCTGATTGCTGTTTTTTTCTATTCACCTTCACAGGGAGCTGTGTAGTCATAGCCCTAAGAGCTTTTGCTGGGAACTCAACTCTGGGTTTCCAAGATTTGTCTTCTAAGACAGTTTGTACATGCACACATTCTCAGTGACATATCTCACTTGCTGGAGCTCCTTTGATATTCCCAGTAATGCTGCCAGCCTAATACAGGATCTGGACAGCTGGAAGGCTAAGGCCTGACTCCCACTCCCTCATTACTTGCTATAAATGTGTGAAAAGCTTGGCTCTGCTTATAAGAGAGATACAGTTTCTCAGTTTCCTCCCCTTCATGTTGACCTCCATACTTAGTGGGTCCGTAAAACCCACTAAGACCACCATTTCATGCTCCTTGGTGTGCTTTATTTGAGTGGCAGGACAGCATTACACCCTTTTGCAGATCAACACTAGAAGCCAGTGCCACAATGATGTGTTGAGCTCTGGTCTCTTATGTGTCAGACATGTCCTCTGACACAATGTTTTCTAAAGGCTGTACATTCACTGCTTTCTACCATCTGCCTTCATCAAAAAGAAAATGAGAAGACAGTGAACTTAGTGGCGCCAAAACTAATCTGCTTTCAGTTGATGCAGACTAGATGGCCCAAAGGATTCCTTAATCATAGAATCATAGAAAATTAGGGATTGGAAAAGACTTCAAAGATCATATAGTCATAATCCCCCTGCCATGGGCAGGGACACCTCCCACTAGACCAGCTTGCTCAAGGTCTTACGCATCCTGGCTTTGGAAAGTGCCAGGGTTGGAGCACCACTACCTCCCTAGGCAACTTCTTCCAGTATTGCACCATCCTCACAGTAAAGAATTTTTTTCCCAGTACCTGGCCTAAATTCATTCCTTCTTCAGTTTGTGTCTCTTATTCCTGTCACTACGATTCCTGACAAAGTGTGCTTCTCCAGCTTCCCTGTAGGACCCTTCAGATACTGGGAAGTTGCTATGAGGCCTCCATACAGCCTTCTCTTCTCCGTAATGAACTGATCTAGCTTTCTCAGTGTTGTGGTTTGAAAGCAAAACAAGTGAGAGACTCCAAGTCAGAAATACAATTTAATAATAATAATAATAATAAAAAAAAGGTAAAATAAAATAAAATAAAATAAAATAAATGCAGTAATACAAAGGATCACTGACAGAGTCAGAATACCACCTGAGCAGGGTGATGGAAGCAGTCCAGATGACGGGGTCTTCCTGAAGCAGTGATCCCATAGAAAGGTCTGGTAGCTCTGGTCCTCTGGGAATCCAGTGGGTAAGGGCCCCTGTACTCCCAAATCCCAGATTATATCCAAGTGAGAATGCTTGGCTCCTCCCCCTGGGCGGAGCATCTCACAATGGGATGATG
>JBBMKD010000115.1:29527425-29557999 GCA_037834095.1 Argya squamiceps
CCCAGGTGCAGGACCCTGGACTTGGCCTGGTTGAACTTCATGGGGTTTGTACAGCCCCACCCCTCCAGCCTGTCCAGCCCCCTCTGGATGGCATCCCTTCCCTCTAGCAAGTTGGCTGCCCCACAGAGCTCGGTATTGGTGGCCATCTTTCTGAGAGTGCCTTTGATCCCACTGTACATGACGCTGACAAAGATCTTGACTAGCAATGGTGGCAGTACTGACCCTTGAGGGAGACCATTCATCACTGCTTTTCATGTGGACAAGCAGCTGTTGACCACAATGGTTTGTGTGCAGCCATCCAGCCAGTCCTTTATCCACCAAGCAATCCATCCATCAAATCTATGTCTATCTAGTTTGGAGACAAGGATGTAGTGTGGGACAGTGTCAAATGCTTTGCCTAAGTCCAGGCAGATGATGAGAGTTGCTCTGCCACATCCATCAATGCTAAGCCCCATCAGAGAAGTTAATAAAATTTAACAGGCATTGTTTGCCCTTGGTATAACCATGCTGTCTGTTACCAATCACCTCTTTGTTTTCTATATTTGTGTTCCATGTTTGCCATGCATAGTATTCAGGAGCATCTGCACCATGATCTTGCCTGACACAGCAGTGAGAATTTTACTTTCTCCTTTTTAAAAATGAGGATTATGTTTGCCTTTTTCCAGGTGTTGGGAGTTTCACCTGAATGCCACAAGTTTTAAAAAATGATTGATGGTAGCTTAGCAACTTACCCACCAGCTCCCTGAGAACCCACAGATGAATCTCATCAGGCCCCATGCACTTGTGTACATTCAGGCTCCTTAGATGGTCTTGAATTTGATTCTCTCCTACATTGTACTTAGGGTCTTCATACTCCCATTTGCCTTTCCTGACTTGGGCAGCTTGGCTGGAACACTTGCCATTGGGTCATTAAGAACTCCAGCCTTCTCTGGGTCCAGCATGCAATCAGGTTACTGTTAATGGTGTACTAAGCCTTTCCCTTCAAAGGCGATAATTTTCAAGCTGTGCTTCTGTACCCATGACCACAGTCTGCGGGCTGGCTTGTTCCTTACCTTCCCCACCAATGAGAGTTGCTGATCAGAACTGGTTTCATCAGCTGGTGTGCTTTATTGTTTTGTTTGCCCCTTCCCCTTGTCCCCCAGGTGAGTTTGCTCAGGGCAGGAATGTTGAAAGGAATAATCTGGTCTGTGTTCTGCAGCACATCAGACTAGAGGAGTGTGGTTTGACTGTGACTTAGAAGTGATTCTGTTTTTGTCTCTTTCTAGATAGTCAAGCTTAATACCAAGAGTTGCTCCACCCTTATCCAGGCTGCATTCTTTCCTCTGATGCAGACTGCCTCTTTTCCAAAGATTTTTTTTATGCTAAAGAGCACTATTTTGGTCACAAAATCAATACTGACTAAAGGAAGAGGGAGCAAGTATACAAGGCAGAGAAATGAGCATGCAGGGAGAAACATCTATTTTATATGTATGTGCCTTGATACTGTCTGTTACAGGATTTTGCCTCAAAGCCCTTTTAAATGTTATCTGTGTTCTCTCTTTCTTCCAGCCAAAAATCTCCCAAAACCTTGTTAGCCTTTTCATCATCACACAGTCCCTATGTCATGTCCCATGAGCTCCCCCTGCACCCCCAGAAGGAGAAGGAAGAGGAGGAGGAAGAGTTCCTGCCTCACCTACTGTTCCCTGACAGCGTTGACGTGCTTATGAAAGTAGACAGGAAGTACAAAAAGAAGAAGAAAAAGCAGAAGAAGCAAGGACTGCGACAATTTAACGACCTCTGGGTTCGCCTTGAAGAAAGGTAGCTAATAGCTGGGGAGGGGAGGATGGCTTGTCATGCAAACTGAACCTTAACTTAGATGGTTTAATACAGATCCTCAAGCTTCTGCAGGGGCAGATATATCCCGTGGACAGGATCTGACCTTCTCCACTGCTGTGATTCTTTCTGAAACATTTGCACAAGGTTTCTTGTGCTTTTAGTGGCAAAAAAGCTTTCTCTTTTTTCTTTGCATAGTTAGATTTGTGGAAAACTAGGCATAAAACAAGTGGAGGCCTTGTCTAGATCATTCTGCATTTGGGTTTGAGGGATTGTGAGCATATGGCAGTCCTCTCTTTCATGGAAGGCTGGGTCCAGTGGTAGATGGTATAGATCAAAGCCTTTGACCATTATGCAAAAGCTGCTGCATATGAGGAAACTATCATTCCTGGCACATATTCTCCTTGCACTGGGGCAATATTCATGCAGTATTTTCAGCCTCTGTATTCCTTCAGCCTGAAAAAATGACAGCCTAATTGATGGCAGAGTTTATATAAAAAAATTAGTGTGTTGTGGGGCAGAGGTTCACACATATCCCTTTCTTTTCATCCAGAAAAGCTTACTTACCTACAAGAACTAGAGCAACCTGGGAAAAAAAAGTGCCAATTTCTCTCTCACTACCTATACTTGGGCCTGTGGCTGAATGTATACCTTAATGTTTCCCTCCTGTGAGATAATACACATGCCCAAATCTTCTTTCTTTTGTACTTTGTGTGTCTGTATCTCTGCCATGCTCGGGTTGAAGGCATTAAATTTTTGTGATACCATAGACAACCAGACAGGCTGGGGTGATAGAGAAAAGTCTGACAGTTCTTGAAATAGAGCCTGTACATTATTTGGATTTTTCTCCTCTGAAGAGCTTCTTCCTGCTCCCCAAGGTATTGAGTATAGTGGGGTTCTCCTACGCCTTTCCTATCAGGTCCCTGGATCCTAATTGTACCACTGCTATGAGTGATACATGGATCAGGCTGACCACAAGTGACTGCAGCAGCTGTTCTATTTGAGGCATTCAGCCATTGTCAGATTTTTTAGACCACATTCCCTCCTCTGCTCCTTGCTTCAACCTTATAAGTATTTGGGAGACAAAGAGAGACAAATGCTGATGTTGGATGTCCTCTGACAGACCTACACACAGTCCAAGATTCAGCAATGTAACAACTCCTATACTGATTGCACTTGATTTTGTCTCTTAGTGTACCATTTACTTTCTATTAATGTAGTTGATACTGGCTGATTATTAATGGATTTTGGGGGTTTCTGTTGATAGTCTGTTTAGTTGAAATGCTAAGGAATGTCTGTCCTAATCTCCCACACTGCCTCCATAGTGCCATGTTCAGTGCTCCCACAAAGCTCAGGAAGTCAGTGGGCAGTGACTCTAAGATACCTGTGCACTTGCAGTATCAGGCCTTCAAAAGAAGAGGGAAGATGGGACGATGTGCTACTGTGACCAAACTGAAGGCACGTTAGGGTTGCATACTAGATTTCAAGTACTGCCAGGCAGTAGTGAGGCAAAAGCAAGGCAAATGATGGCAGCCTAGGAAACTGCTGCATAAATGTGGGAGCAGCAAATGCTGCTTTTCTCTTCTTCTTTGTATGTTTCCTTTCTTCCCCTACTATTTAAGTCGTCCTTTGTGCTAGAAACCTACCCCAGGTGAGTGGTACTAGGTGACAAATTCATTGTAGGGGTGAGTCCTTAGCAGCAGAGAAGAGCTTATACTTCTGGAGATGGAGATGTTGCACGGCAGGAAAGACAGACAAAGCCTGGGAGATTGCTGTGCCCTGTAGCGGAGGGAAGGCAGCTGTCCCTCAGGCAGGAGCCCCAGCCGTGCGCTGGGCTTCTTGTAAAGCACGGGCTGTCTGCTGGGCTGGGCTGACAGCCCCACCTCGTGGCCCACCCCTTCCCAGGGAAATCCAGCACCTCTGGACTCCAACTGGCCTGTGCAGGGCATGTCTGACTTGGAGTCTCAGCCCTCACTCTAAACATTCCTCAGGGTCTGCAGACACAGGTGAAGCTGTGGGGCTTCTTAGGAATGGGCCGTTCACAGTTTTCAGGTTTACAGATGGGCTTGATGACCTCAAAGGTCTTTTCCAACCTGCATAATTCTGTAATTCCTCGTGTGAGCCTGAAAATATGAAAGGTGCAGCTCGAGTGGTTTAATAGTGTTGTAGTGGACTTGTCAGAATGGCCTTGGTTCGTGCCCCTGTATGCATCAGCTGCTGGCTGCATTTCCTTAATGTGCTGCCAGCTGGCTTCTCTCTGGCTTTTGTTCAGATCTTCTGGGGAGCCCTTTGGGTAAAGAAGAGTAAAGTGTTTTTAAAAAGGATAGTAATTGCCATCAATTTCCCAAAGCTTTTTTGCTTAGTGGACTGAAATAAGACAAGAATGGTGCACAGCAGCTGAGGATTGCGTGCAGAAGAAATTACTCCGTTTTTGTATTTGCCAGGTGGACTTGCTTTTAGTTTTGTAAAGGTTTGTCTTCAGGTTCTGCACAGCACCATGCAGTCCTGGGGGCTATGTCAGTCGCACAGCTGTGGTGTCAAGTATTGTTTTCAGTCCATGGCCAAAGAGAGCAACATCCTGTGTAGTATTTAACCCTTCTGACTCTTGGCCTGCTGTGATGTGTGATCTCCGCCAGTTCAGGTCAGTTGGCCTTAGCAGCCTGGAGCATAAAATTTCTCTCCTCCATCATCTATTGCCATTATGGGAGCTCAACTCATGTATGCTCTAATTCACTTCTTCTTCATCACAATGTCAGAGTACTCTCTACCACTGAGAGATACTTTGGGATGTGATGATCTGGGATGTGTTTTTGGAAGCCATTCTTCCTCTGCTCAAAGTGTATCATGTAAATCTTTGTAATTCCTGACCTGTGGAAGAGATGATGCAGTATAGAAACAAGGTGGGTCCACACTAAGGTACATGAAGCATGGCTGAGGAAGATGTACTCAGAAAACAGATGCCACACTCCAGCTGTGCTCATCAAGTGCCCTTGCAGTGACATTCCTCTGCAACAACGCTTGTTTTGTTCTTATCTATTTTCTGCTTAGCTGACAGGGGCTAGGAGTGTGGTTATCTTTCCCACCTGACTGACTGTGTAGGAGCAATGGGCAGGCGGGGTAGACTTGAGACAAGGCAGGTATTTTGGTACTGTCATCACCCTCCAGTCTTTTCGCTGTTCCCCCTCAAGTCTACTTCATAGTTTGGCTGAGTAGCACCTCATTCTTGAGGGCTGGTGTGGGAGCTGTCCACATGTGTGAGGAAGGGACAAGGCAGCACTGCGATTTAGGAGGCAGAGAGTTTTGGTCATTGTGTAACTTGTACAAGAGACCATTCGCATGGACTCAGAAAACTGACAGTGGATCACAGATGCTGACCACCTCCTGCTCTGTGGCTGTTGGCCAGTTTGGGCTGGGTAAGGACTGATGTTCTTCTCTTGCCTTGCAGTGCTACTGATCCCCCTCCCCGGATCCGCATCATTAATGGCTACATCACGGTGGAGCCCCAGCCCCGGGGCCACGGGCGGTCCAGTCACACACGCGCAGACACCAGCAGTGCTCACCAGCTTCCCCATCCTCTCCTCCTTCCACTACTGACTTTGACTTTGCATAAGGTAATGCTTCATTGAAACACAGGAGGACCCAAGCTGCAAGACTCTTGCCTTAAAAATCAAAAAAAGAAACTTATGCAAAAGAAGAAATAGAAGACTATGAGTGGGACACCTATTCTTCGGAGTGTTCTTAAACTGCCTCCTTTTCCTGAGTCTGGATTATTAACTCTGTTCTCGTTTGACCTGTCCAATACAGGAGAAGATATTTTAATGAAAGTGTTATTTATCCTTCTCTTGCAGAAGAATGATTTCATGTTATCTCACAATACTTTGGGGAGATTGTAATGCCGCTGTAACATAGCTGTTGTTTAGCTGTTTGAGCCCATCTAAAGTACATATTTTTCACCTTCAGTGCCTTGTAAAAAGATTTACACACCACTGACTTGTTTATTGGAACAGAATATTTTGATCATATGAGCACAGCTGGGAAAAAGAGTTGGAATTACTATATGTCTTTGCTGGTAATGCTTTAAATTTTGTTTGTTAGGGCTCCAGATTACAGATAAGGGTTCATGACAACACCTACAATAGAATAAAACAGTGAAGACTTGTGAACTGAATGTTTCTTCTGTCTGTTTGGTGCTATTTAAGATGGATCCCCCTGAAACTCTAGTGGCCGGGCAAGTCTCATAAGTGCAAACTAATGTACATTTAAGAAAAAAAAAACAATTCAGTGGGAACTTCACAAATCATAATGTTGGCGTCTTCCAAAAAATTTTCTCATGCACAGTCAAGACAATTCTAGAAAATCCTTTCAAGTTTTCTACTGAGATCATTGCTCAGACTTTCCAAATTGCTTTAAGTCCTTTGCTGTCTGGGTGAAGTAGATGTGTTGTCGACTGTTGAATATAAATAAACTTGGAAGTGATGATGTATTTTCTGTATTTGTAGAAGACATCCTCTTGTGATCACAATTAACCAGATTTGTGAGCAATATTTCACCCCTATCTCTTAGCAAGGGTTTCATTGCCTGGGAAGATCTCTTAAGTTTCACCCGTGGATGAACTTACAGCCAATGTGCTGAGTTCAGTAACTGGGAAACATAGTAGTCACTTGCCCGGGGGAGACAACAAACCTTCAGGTTTCCTTTCCTGTGCCTTTACACATCCTTCAGTGCTTCCATTGCCTGTAAAAAGTAGTTCTTTTTCATAGCCTTCTATAGCACATTAGAAGAGGAACAACAACAGTTCCAGGTTTCCTAACAGGCTTTTCATCTCTTGATCACAAATTTCTGTCCACTTTCCCAAAGGGCTGAACCTCAACACAGTCTGTGTTCACTGAGGAAAGCAGAGAAAGGAAAGTCTAAGTGCCACAGTTAGCAGCAGCATTGTGAGGACTAGAGTAGAAGACAGCACCATCTCATTGTATATTCCTTCTTACACATAATACTGCACGACTTTGAGTACCTGAATGCATTCTGTCTTCCTTGGCTTTCACAGCAGCCAGGCTGATGATGTGTTCTCCCTCATCTCCCACTCTCTGGTTGATCTTTTACTGATCATAGACCTGGTGGGGCTAGAGCTTGTTTACCTTGACCTAAATGTGACCTGAAGGAAACAGATTGTATGAAGTGTAGGTTACTTACAAAAATCCACTGCAGGCCTGACAAACTGGGCACATAGGGTCTTTGGTTTGGTTTGGTTTGGTTTGGTTTGGTTTGGTTTGGTTTGGTTTGGTTTGGTTTGGTTTGGTTTGGTTTGGTTTGGAAGGAACCTTAGAAGTTTATCTCATTCCAGCTCCATTGTGGATTAGGACAGCAACAACCTTCCACTAGACCAGGCTGCTCAAAACCCCTGAGCAGCCTGTTCTGATGTCTCATCATCCTCACATACATACTTGCCTATTGCCCAGCACATCTGGCCACCACAGATGTCACACCAGAGTGTGTACTGCACTTAGTAATCTCTGCCTTGGTACTGCCTCTCCTCACACTGTCCTCTGTCCTTAAGAACTGCGTGATGGAAGTGTGTCCAAAGAGCACTGCAAGCCCTGGGAAAAAGTGGTTGAAATAGTTTTTGTTTCTTTTCTCCATTGCAAGGCTGCTGTGTAAAATAGCCCCAGGCTGCCTTTTCTCTTTGTGTTCTCCTCCATGGTGGCTCCTGAGCTTCATCTCTATAGGGGTAACTGGGTTGAGTGAAACAGCCATCACTGTTTTTCTTAGGTTGGCATGAGGAAAGAGTGGTTATAAAATGCTCTGAAATAACAAAGACCTGAAGTAGCACTGTGGATAATTCAGTTCTGGTGGTGTAACTCATTTTGTAGCCTGTTTCCAAGTGCCTGACTGCCAGAAAAATAGAAATGTACTTAAACTGTGATGAATTGTGTGCCTACAGAGGCTGCACCCTGGGGATCTTTCTGCAAAGTAATCTAATAAAGATGTTTTTGAGGGTCTCATGGACTTGGGTTCATATCTGTGAACTAAACTGGAGGGGGTTCCACTCCCTCATTTTTCTGTCCAGACCAGTCATTGCTGATTGTCCTCTCTGCTTCCCCCACCCAGTAGCAGCTGCATAGTACCAGCAGGAAGTCAGAGGACCAGCTTTCTACACATGGGCACCCAGTGGAGGAACTGCTTCTGTAGTCCCAAGAAAAAATGAAGCAGAGCTACTGCCTTTTTGCTGAAAGGTAGCCCTGAGATTAAAATGTTGGCCAAGATGTTTTCAGCTGTCTTCTAGAGGGGATTTGTAACCAGAGCTCCTCCTGGTGGCCTCTTAACCCACTCTGAAAAGTTGGCTGGGCAGACGTCCTCTCTATGGAGGTGGCCTTTTTAAAGAGATGGCAGTAATCAGATATTTTGATTATGTTCAGTTTAGCACTCGAATGAAATAAAATGCTGTGTTTTCATGTTGCATTGCAGTAGATATTCAGCTGCATGCAGCCACACATTATATTATTGTAATTTCCCACCTGGCTTTTTAGGTCATCCCAGGAAATGCATTTCCTATATCTGATTTTAATGCGGTGGAATGTTATAAGTATAAACCCACTTGGCCCATCCCAGAGCTTGGTAGCAGGCAAAGGTGTTCTCTGATATCTTCCATTGGTGGGTTTGGGTCTCAGCTGTGTGTGGAAGGCACAAGAAGTTTTGCGCTGGACTTTTGCAGCAAACTGGATAATTATTTTCCAATATAGCTTCAAGAATATAAATGCACACCTAAGTGGATAAAATGGACAAAGGCCATTAAAAGTACTGGAGCAGAAATGCTACAATCCATGAGAATCTTGAATATCAGTCTCCTGCCCTGGAGTGAAAGGCAAAAAGATATGCAACACAAGTACAGCAGCCCTCTCTCTGTCTTGAGGACTTAATGTTTCCGAGCACTTTGCTGCTGTGCAAACACCCCAGCCATGCTGGGGAACTTCATTGCTACGTAGACATCCCATGACCAGGCTCCTGTGGGATGTGTATGTACACAGGCTGCTTTCCCTACAGCACCAGTGCCAGCTTAAATGCCACACAGTGCTGCTTAGGGTTTTTGCTGTTAGTTGGCACCACTACCAATGGAACCAGGATACAGTAAACAAAATACTGCTTGGCAAAGGAACTTATTCCCTAGAAGGTGACTTAGGACCAGTGTCACTCTAGTGAAGTTTGTTCATGTGATACAAGAAATGCAGAGTCTTTGCAATAGAAATCACCAAAGATTGCCTAGGATGCATTCATATTTTGCCAAAGGATCATGGGCTGGCAGAAGAGCCTCTTCAAGTTTGCTTAAGCGTTTTCAAGCTTGATGCCTAAATTGTCTGGATGTGTGGAAGCTTGCACACACTAAAAGTACTACACTCAGCAGAATTCACTGCATTGTTTGTTTATTTATTATTGTGGGTATACTTGTCCATTGTGTTTTTGGGAGGTAAAACTATAATGCTGGAGTTATTTTCCATGGTAAAACTCAAATTTGTGGAAATAATTTGTTTTGGAATTCTGAAAACACTTTTTTTTTTTTTTTTACACTTTTTTTTTTTCTTTTTTCTTTTCTTTTCTTTTTTTTTTTTTTTTTTTTTTTTTTTTTAACCCCAAGAACTGAATAGTTATAAAGGAAATTAGGCAAGCAGAGCAGTTTGCAGAAGAGCTGGCAAATACTGTCTCAACAGTTCATCCTCTAGTCAGCAGGAATGGAAACTGATAATGTATCAAGTGTTTAGGTCACCACTGTGAATAAATACACAGGAATTATGATGTCAATGATGAAGTATTGAGATTGGTTTACAGCCTGAAAATTGACAAAAAAAAACTTTCTAAAATTTCAGCTGCATATTCTTCAAATACCCAGTGCTTTACTGAATTTATCTGTTTAGTCTAGTCTGTTTCCTCTAGTAATGTGTTAAAGCTTTACATCGAATTTCTTGCACCTGAATTTCATTAAAACTCAAATTTATTTTAAAAGCTCTTCATGTTTGCAGTTTGGCAACTGCATTTCTTAATGTGTAAATTCTGATTTTTTTTTTTTTTTTTAATGCAGAGTAAGTGTGCTGTACAACTGGGGGCATTTGTGTTTGTTCTGTGTGTGGAAAAACCTAATGCAATAGAGGTCTCTGTAGCACCTCTGCCTTGCTGCGCAGGGCATGGCTTGTACTGGCATGGCCCACCCCTCTGTCTATCCACCACTCCCACCTGAGTCCTGAATCCTTTTGCATGCTTCACAAGTCTCCTACTCACAATTTCATACAGTTAACAGATACCCAGAACTCACATACTGATCCCACAGGTCCCATACAATCACAGGTCCCCTCTGTTTCCAGCACTGCTCCTCTGCCTACTTGGTACCTCTGCTCACACCCAGCACCTTCTGCTTGCTGACAGGTACAACTTAAGGTTTGCCAGTGAGGTGCACCCCACACCTGCACACCATGTGTTGGCAGAAGATACAGACCCTCTTCTGCCCCTGGAAAATGGTGCCATGAACATGTGCCTGTGACTTGAGGTCTCACTCCAGCAGCTGGAGATGGGCCCCTCACTTGCTTTGTTCTCCCTCACAGTCACTGTTTTTCAGGATGCCCACTGTTCTTGTCATGGTGGCTAGTGGCAAAGACCACCACCCCCTATATTTAAGGAAAGATTTAATAAAGAGGTTAGGACCAACTTCATTGACCAGGTACAGGGTGTGTTTGGACAAGTGTACTGACCAGCAAACCAATCCCTTTTATACCACTTCCTGTCTTCTCCCTTTCCTTGTTTCTCCCCAATCCCCTTTCACTAAAAATTCTTGTGTAAATTTTTCTTAGTCACTGTACCTCTCCCCTTGAATATTTCAAATCCTCACAATCCTCTTTTTCTCCTCTTTCTTATCAGTTAGGAAGGTGGCCATCTCCAAGGCCAGGCCTGGGAGTTTCATTCCATCATCCATCAATTAATAACTAGAAACTTTTAATCCTTAGCATCATCTCTCTTATGTGTTGTCTGTCTGGTTTGTCTTCATGTATTCTTGCTCATCACTTCCCCTTTTGTTTATTATTTGTTATTATTTGTTATATTTTATTATTTTTATTATTTTTTATTATTTGTTATTTTTCATTTGTCTTTATGTGTTCTTGCTTATAATTTCCCCTTTTGTTTATTTTTTCTTTTGCACTGAATAGGTCCTTGATTAAGCTTAATTGGACAGATGCTCTTACCTTCATGTGCCTACAGCACAAGACATTTTCCCAGTAGTATGACAAAAAGACAAGTGATTTTTATTGTTGGCTGCTTGGATTTGAGTCACAGGAAGAGTTCAGGCCAGGGCAAGAAGAGTATCAAACTCACCTTAAAGCTTCCTTTGCTGAAACCAGCTCTATGTTGCTAAAAACCAAAAATATAAATGTGTTCCTGTCTTTGAAAGCCCAGCACAGAAGGAAAAGCTGCAGGTGATGCAGTTAAGAGGGTTAGCATGTGGATCTAATAGCTTGTCTGAACTCATGATGCAGTAGTAGCCACCAGCACCTTGCCTGAGCCCAGTGGAAGCAAATGGCATAATCTTTTTTTTTTTTTTTGCTTACTCATAGCTTGTGAATGATCTGTATCTTGCTGGAAGCTTGGCTGCTGGATGACTCCCAGAGCAGCTATAGGGATACCCATGTGGATTAGAAACTTGTTTGTCTAAAATACATCACTTCAGAATTGATACTGTACCTTTAACCTGCTTTCTTAAGGTTCCAAACTGTTTATTGGTAAGTCTTAAATGGACACTAACAGAATTGACCACTTGCAGCAGTCAGGCATTGAGAAAAGGGAAGCAAATACATGATGTATGCCTTCTGTGACAATGCCTGTCTGATCTCTGGGATACATCCTCCTGACCTGACCAAGAGTTTTCAAGGAAACTCTTGCATAGTCATTGATTGTCCATAATCCAGATGTTCAGCCATGCACGGGGATGCCAGAGTACCAGAATCTGCAGTACACCTCAGCTAACGCTAGATGTTGCCCATGTACTTCAGAAGCTGGCACTCATCATGCAAAAGGAAATGGGCTTGAGGCTTTAGAAGAACTACCTTAGGTACATAGCTATGGGTTTCCTATTTCAGAATTATTTCAAATATACTTATATACTTTCAAATATACTTATATATACACTTTCAAATATACTGTAAAAATATATTTCTGCCTCACTTTAAGTGGTGGTTATGTCTTCTCACCATTTTTCATATCTAGCTAGTCCTGTCTGAATGGTGATTTGAAAGGAAACTCTTACCTGCCTTCTTAAAATTTCCCCTTTTTTTTTTCAGTTTGTTGGTTTGTTTGTTTGGTTTAGTTTGGTTTGTTACCTCTGTATGAAGCAGTGCTATCCAGGGTGGAAATATGCACCCTGTAAGCGGATGTGGCAGAGTTGTTACTGAGCCTCCAGTACATCCTCACAGTTTTCTATCTTCGTGCTGTGTGTCTTGTTCTGTTTGTCATCTTGTTCTCTGCTGAACAAAAGAAAATATGTGGTTGAAACACTTGAAGCAGGATATTGGGGCACTTTGTTCAGATCCCTGCTCATCCAGGCATCATTTATCTGATTTAGATTAGTAGTTCTGCTCTATTTGGGCCTTGCTGTCTCTTTTCTTCAGAAGGAGGCTAGGGCTGCTTCATCCCCACATAGGGGTGTTACATTCTTAAATATGTATCTAAGTGCTTGAATGGGACTGATAAAATTATGTGGGAGAAAAGTACACTTAGAGAAACCCATTAGAGTCGTTACCTGTATTAAAGATGAGAAGTCTATCTCAGAATATTCAGCTCTCTAGAGTGTCATGTATTTATTTGGAGGAATTAATGGCCAGTGTGCGTGCAGTCCTGGCAGTCAGTTCCTCTGAACTCCGACCAGATCACTGCTCTTGTTCTTTTGAGGCATACCTTGAAGTGTTACCCATACCCAAATCCTTCAAAGTGCTTTAATCATGACTCTTTCACAGAAAATAAAACCACAGGAGCCCTGAATTCCATCCAATGATCATAGGTAAACGTCAGGCTGGCTGTATACTTATCACCCTGCTGTAGGAGACCCTGTGCTATTTCTGCCTCTTTACCTGTGAGAGAAAGCCACTTCCACTCCCAGTCCTACTGCCTTTCTTGAAGAAAATCCCTTCCTTTCTGTGTGCTGACAAAAAGTATCATCTGTGTTTCCTTGGTTTTATTGCTCTACTTCTTGGGATTTATATCACTCTTTGTTTTTATATCAGTTATTCTCCCAATAGAATCAAGGTGCTGTAGCTTGATTCTTAATGTTATACAGCATTTCAAACAGAGACCGTCTGGGTGATAAATCCATGTATTCTGCCAGACATACTCAAGGCCCAAATGTCTGGCAATTAACAAGCAAAACATACCTACCTAGTGCATGTCCTCCTGCTTACTATTTTGATTCATCTTGCCCACAGAAAGAGGTCCTTAGCAAGATAAGCTCAATTGCCCATTTGTCAAGGACCTCTGACTTTTTAGAGAAATCTCACCAGGTCATTTTCTTTCTCTGGACTGGTCTGTGAGTGGCTTCTCTGTAGTCAGACTGAATTAGAAAAGTCTACAGCACAGGTTTCTTCTGTTCGAAAAGAGAAAAGAGAAGATTTGACATTTAATTGCCACAAAGTTAGACAGCACAAGAGTGTTTGAACTGTTGTGGGTTTGTCCTGGCAGGCAGCTGAGCCAGACAGCCAGTCTTGCTCAGTTCCCTGCAGTGGCATGGGGAGAGAGTTGGAAGGGTAAAAGTGACAAAACTTGTGGGTTGAGACAAAGACAATATGGTAGGTAAAGCGAAAACTGTGTGTGCGAACAAAACTTCAGTGGGCAGATGTTCATTTGTCTCTGGGAAAGCAGAGTTTCATCACATGTAATGATTGCTTGGGAAGACAAATACAGTAAATCCAAATGCCCATGTCCCTTCTCCCTTTTTCCCCCTCAGCTTTATATGATGAGCATGATGCCATGCAATACGGAATATTATTTTGGTCAGCTGGAGTCAGCTGTCCAGCTGTGTCCCTTCCCAACCTTTTGTGCACTCCCCTCCTGCTCACTGGCCAAGCACCATGAGAAACAGAAGAGGACTTACATTGTTGGAGCACTGTTCAGCAGTATCTAAAACACATGGATGTCATCAACTCTATTTTCAGCACCAATATAAAACATAGGACCATACAAGCTACTAGGTAGAAAATTAGAGTTATTGAACAAAACCCATTACAACTATGGAGAACTTTGTTCTTTTTCTTTAACAGATAATATATGTTTCATTTTTAAGTAATGGTATCTAAGAAGCTCTCTCTGACATCTTTCTGTTAGAATGAACAGCACATTTGACAGATATTCAAATGAGGGGTTATGTAGTGCTGTCAATAATATCAGCAGTCCAGGAGAAAATCTGGTTTGTGTGTTTCCCAAACACACAAACCCAAGTGCCTTGAGGTTTGTGCATAACACAGAACTTCAAGACAGAGCAAGGAAGAGAAAGCAAGTTGTAAGCATGGAACTCTTGAATGTTGAAAGATTTAATAATGCTTTAAAGATCTGGAGTTGAATTTGCTTCATTTGTAGATTTAAAAACTTAGGGCAAATGTTATCTGAATGGTTGTTTTGAAGCTGTGATTGTGATTCCTCACTTGAGGAATATTCTTTATCATGGTCTGAGTGAGGATGACCTGATGTCACTTACTGGGAGCTTTTCTGCACTTGCTAACATAGCAAGATGATTAAAGGGCTGGAGCATCTCTCTACTGAGGAAAGGCTGGGAGAGCTGGGCTTGTTCACACTCAAGAAGAAATGGCTGAAAGGAGATCTCACCAATATCTATAAATATCTCAAGGGAGGGTGTCAGGAGCATGGATGAGACCATCTTCTCAGTGGTGCCAAGCAATAGGACAAGAGGCAACGGGCAGAAACTGATGCACAGGAAGTTCCACCTGAATTGAGGAGGAGATTCATTACTCTGCAGGTGACTGTGCATGGAACAGGTTGCCCAGGGAAGGTGCACAGTCTCCCTCACTGCAGATATTCAAGAACCACCTGGTCACGGTTCTTTGCCAAGTGCTCTGGGATGATGGTGCTTGAGCAAGGAAATCTCAGACCAGGTGATCCACGGTGGTCCCTTCCAACCTGAGCCATTCTGTGATTCTGTTTATAGTTACAGTGATCAGAACTGGAAATCTCAGTTCCTGAAGCAGTACTCTTTCTTGTGAAAGTTATTATGACTGATTAAATGTATCTCAAGTCTGTAATATTATAGACCCCTTCAGGGTTTGTTTCTTTCTACTGACAAGTTAAACTTCATGGTCTGTATGCAGGGGTTGAGGAGTGAGTAGAGAAGTGTGCTCAGAAATTTGTTGCACCTGCCTGTGTATAGAGTACTGAAGTGAAAACATCATCAAAGTGCTATGTAAGAAGTCGAAAGGACAGAGAACAGAGTGTTCTGCTCTTGGCAGCCCTGTGTGGTACAGAAACCTGGAAAATGTCAGCAGCTAGTCCCAAAACTGCATTTATGGTAAGGACAATGAATACACAGAGGCATAGAACAGGCCTGAGTTTGTAAACTTTCTCAGCTGTCAACAGTTCTTGGCTTTGGCACTTCTTTTCTAAGCCAGATGTAATTTTTGTGTACTTAGTAACATCTTATGGATTCCTCTTTCATAAACTTGCTCCATCTCCCTTTAGACCCTTGTAATAGTGTTTGCAGTGTGTTTTGTCAAATGTTTCCACAGATGTACTTGTTCCTGTATGAAGAACTACATCTCTATTCATTTTTAACCAGACTCTTGATAACTTTTTATGCCCTTGAAAATAACTGAACTGTTTTTAAATTAAAATGTCCAGAAGTAGTATCACCTTGAGCAAAGATATAATGTAGGATAACCTCTGACAGCAATATATTGTATTAGCTTTGGAAGCATTGGAACACAAGCTCTTTCATCCTAGTCTAAAAAATATGTATTTCTAAAAATGCAGCTTTATCTTGGCAAATTATATTTATTGGCTGGAAGCCCTTGTAGCTAGCACTGCTTGACATTCAAAATACGTAACACAAACTCAGTGACGTGGGTCTTTGTCGTATTGGAAAAGGTTACATGGCAGCCTGGAGGAACCTGGAGGTTCCCAGCTCAGACAGCTGGAGAAGGTAATTGGATGTCACTGGCTCAAAGCTCTGGCATTTTCTTTTAGGTCTGTTAGCGTTTTGGTGTCACAGTTCCTTTGTTGTACTACTGCTTCCACATCACAATCTGTCTGTTGGAATCCAGAGACCTTGCAAAAGACTTGTTGGAAAAGATCCACCTATATCTTGTGGACAACCCCCACAGGCAGGTGGATGTACAGAGGAGTCTGTGGCCCCTTGAGAAGCCCACACTGAGGCACGCTCCTGGCAGGACCTGTGGCCCTATGGAGAGAAGAACCCATGCTGGAGCAGATTTTTTGATGGACTTGTGATGAGTGTCTCACCCTGGAGCAGTCTTTTCCTGAAGGACTGCACCACAGGGAACGCTCCAATATTGGAAAAGTTTGTAAAAAACTACAGCTTTTGGGAAGGACCCACATTGGAGAAGGTAATGGAGGACTGTTTCCCATGGAACACACCCCATAGTAAAGCAGGTGAAGTGTGTGAGGAGTTCTTCCACTGAGGAGGAAGAAGCAGCAGAAACAACTTGTGATGAACAGACCATAACTCCCATTCCCTCTTCCCCTGTACCACAGGGGAAGGTGTGGAGGAGGTGGAGAATTTGTGAGTGAAGTTGAGCCTGGGAAAAAGGGAAATGTGAAGTAAATTTGTTCTAAGATTTGGGTTTTTTTCTCATTACCCTACTCTGATTTAATTGGCAACACATTAAGCTAATTTCCCCAAGTCAAGTCTGTTCCTTTCATGACAGTAATTGCTGAGAGATGTCTCCCTGTTCTTCTCTCAACCCATGAGCTTTTTGTTATATTTTTTTCTCCCTTGTCCCATAGAGGAGTGGAAGTGATAGAGCAGCTTTGGTGGGTATCTGGCATCCAGCCAGGGTCAACCCACCACAGGCTGGTACAGATTTTAAAAAGGTAGGTCTATGGCAACTCTTCAAATATTTGACCTTCTTTTTCAGGAAAATCAGAACTACCTAATCTTCTGTGATACATTAAAGACTATGACATAAATGCTTTAAAAAGAAACTTTTTCTCTAGTTGCATTTACTCCACTGAAACTCACAGATTTTTACTACCTTAGATGGTCTTCCAAGAAGGGCTAGATAATAACAAACATGAGATGGTGATTAATTCAGCTAATGCCCAACATTGCTCAAAAACATTTTTGCAAGCTTCATATAGGCCACACCTATGGTGATGTAATTGTATCCAAGATGTTCTAGGGAAGGGCTATTTAAATTATGTGCATAAAAAAGTTAGGTATGCTCAGATGTTTAAGGTTATTTGTTCTTGTATAGCTCTGCATAATATTTAATTCCAAAGAAGGAAGGTATTACAGAGCTATCCTCTGAGTAGTAATAAAACCTGTTTGGTTTTCTCCTATTTCTTAGAGTGGTTGTAGACTTCATAGGACTGTGTTTAAATGTGTAGGTTTTACTTTTCTGTATTTTGAAGCAATCAAATAAATGAAAATTTAAATTAGCTTTGTTTTACTATTCTTTGGAAGCTTTACTAATATCACTAGAAATGTGTAAGTTTTATTTTTTAGTCATGAACTAAACAGATGTTTCTTGCTCCCTGCATCCATTGAAACTTGTATAATCCTAGGAAAGCTGTATTATACACTCTGTAAGAAAACAGCCTTATAATGTATTTCTTCATTTCAACAGGTGTACTGGATGCATTAATTCCTAGTAACCTTCCTAAATTACACAGAGATAATCCTGAATTAAACAGCACTGATAAATATCGACAGGTGTGTCAGAGGCATTGTTACTGGGGTGTTGACCAAAGAGGTACAGAGTTTCTTCACGTACAAACCTGCCCAAGACAACAGTGTGTTTCATTTCTGCAGGTGCCAACTCTGCCAACAATTTTGAATGGTAAAAATAGGGACATTAGTAGTGGGACTTGGGTCTGAATAACCATGCCATGGGAATGGGTTTATCCCAGTGTACATTTGTTTATGATTACCTGGGTACATGTCCAAGTTTGGTTACAACCCCCAAAATTATATGGATTTAGTTACATTTTTTTCTTGTTGTTCACTTAATGCACTGTTGGATTTTTATTGGATGCAGCTGTAGAAAGCTTGTATTTATAGTTTTTAACCACTTGTATCCATTTAGGTTGATGGTTTGTACTCATGAGTATGACATTGACTTGCAGCATGAACAAAATGGGTTTGGTGCAGGGTAATCAATGATTGTGAGCTTGCAACTGCTAACTTTTGCTGATTGTACCTTTAAATAGATAATTTAAAATATTCTAATCTAACATAGAGGTATGTTTTTATCCAGACTTCAATACCTGCCTCACTGTCATCACTTAGATCTAAGAAGAGCTCGATACCCAAAAACATCCTAAGCCTGAGTTCAAACACTCATATGTACAAGTGTGATGTTTCTTACTAATATGTGAGGCTAGTTTTTATAGTTACTATTTGGGAAGTTCAGTCTGAACAAAGTGATAAACTGAAGGTATTTCAAACTGTTCATCTATCTTTGCTTTGTACCTGTGTTAATACCCGTGCATCCCATTCCCATGGCTTATCATGTTCAACACTTTAGTTCCCTTTTTGCTGAAGTAATTCTCATTGATGTTCAGATCAATGCAATTCTTAACCTCTTCCATCACAGAAAACAATAGAAATAAGGATTGTACTCAACTTTTTAGGCATCACTTAATTGACAGATTGGGACCTACTTAAGTGTAGTGCATTTTTGTTATATTTTCCCAGAAAATGGCAGTACTGCATTGACTGGAAATGCACACACCTATCCATAGGTTTCACAAGTTTGCCACTCTATCATAAAGTTAGACCATTTAAAAAAATAATTTTGTGACAATGGAAATAGTGGCTTTCAGTCAGTGTAATAACTTTTTCTGTATATAATCCATCTGATGCATTACTTGTGATGATAACGTATCTATCCATGGAACTTTCCTCCCTGCTATTCCATGTATGGTAATTATTCTCAGGAGCAGTCTCTGTGGCCAAACCTCAAGATTTTAATATCAGCCTTTGATTGCTTGGCAATATGTTATCTTTTACCATAGAATAGGCATCCTGGCTGTGAATGGCTGCTAGATTCTTGAAAGTCTGTGAAAACCAATCTTTTGACCATCCTGGTTACTTCCGCTTTTTCCGAAATTGAATGAGTTTGTACTGTAAAACAGTTGAAAAACAGTTTAGTTCCTAAAAAACTGTTAATGTGCTTCTTCTCATATGAAAGGTGGTTTGTTCAATGGTTTGGCTCAATCTGGGACATAGTGCTGATTCGATGAATTTATTCATATTCATATTGAAATTATTTCTTTGGTTTTGCAGTAGGTAATTACTTTCAGGAAAGCTAAGGTTACAAAGATGGATTCTTTTGTACTTAGGTACATCATAAATTTATGTGGTATTTAGAATCGTATTATCATATGGTATCCTGAGGTGGAAGGGAAGCACAAGGATTATTGAGTTCAACTCAAACCCTGTGCTGGACACCCCAAAAGTCATACCATGTGTCCCAGAGTGTTGTCCAAATGCTTCTTGAACTAGACAGGCTTGATGCTGTGACCACTTTTCTGGGGAGCCTGTTCAGTGCCCAACCACCCTCTGGGGTGAAGAACCTTTTCGTAATCTCCAACTTAAACCTCCCCTGACACAACTTCAGATCATTCCCTTTGGTTCTGTCACTGGTCACCACAGAGAAGAGATCGGTTGCTGCCCCTGCTCTTCCCCTCATGAGGAAGTTGTAACTGCAATGAGGTCTCTCCTCAGTCTTCTCCAGGCTGAGCAGACCAAGTGACCTCAGACACTCTATATGCCTTCCTCTCAAGGCCCTTCACCATTTCTGTAGCCCCCCTTTGGATGCTCTCTAACAGCTTAATGTCTTTATATATATATATACATATATGCATGCATGTATATATGTGTTTATATATATATATATAAAAATATATATATAATTTATATACCTGAGACTGCCCCCAGAACTCAAGATGAAGCTGCCCCCATGCAGAGCAGAGCAGGACAATCCCCTCCCTTGCCCAGCAGTGATGCTGTGCCTGATGCATCCCAGGACACAGCTGGTCCTCCTTGGCTGCCAGGGCACTGCTGACTCATGTTCAACTTGCCCTCAGCCCTCACTCAGATCCCTTTTTGCAGTGCTTCTTTCCAGTATCTCATTCCCCAGGCTGTCTGCACATTCAGGAATGCTCCATTTTAGGTACAGAATCTGGTACTTTCTCCACTTAGACTTCATATGATTGGTGATTGCACAGCCCTATAAATTTGTTCAGGCCTCCCTTTAAGCTCTCTCTGCTTTTGAGGGAGCTCCTTCCAATGTAGTAGCATCCGCAAACTTACTTAGTATAACTTCAGGACCTTCTTCAAATGTTACTCTGCTGAAAAATACTGTACAAAACACTTTTTAACCAGTATTTATTCCTCACTCAAAATTGCATACCATTATCTGCCTGCTTTTGCTTTCTGTTTTTCATGGACAGTGAGTGGAAATTAAACTGATTACTACTGATATGATTTTGCTGCATTCGTGAGACAACTGTTTGAAGAAAAACCTGATACCAAAATGAAGAAACCCAGTAACTCTGTGAAGTGAAATTCTGGGAGGCCAAGTAGTAATTTTAAATGGAGAAATAAAAAGAAGAGTATTATTTTCTTACTGAAATACCATATCTCAGATACCTATGGTCTTTGGAGGTCTTCTGTTATTTTTTTAAGCCTCACAACTTTTTTGCTTGATTTGCTGTATGTTGTATATTCACTTTCACTTATACAGCTGTCACTTTATAGAGGCATAATGTGCATCAACTTTTGTAAGTTCGTGTTTCACAGATTGAGTTATTAATTAAAATGCAGAGCAGTAACGTATCAGGGTGCTACTGTGCTCATCGTGGGATTTTTCTTTTTGGGAATATTCACCTGCTGCACAATCACTTGATTCAACCACATGATTCTGTGATTCTCTAGTGCTGAGACTTCTTCACTCCCTGTGGTCCACAGAGTTGGAAGGTTTCTTCCTGGCACAGGGAGCTCCATCTCATGTTAATTACAGAGCTGTTTATCTGTTAAGTGATATATGTATATATCTGTGTTTGGTGAAAACTTGCAGTTGGACAAAGAAGTGTAGCAAAGAATGTATATTTATATATACTGTGAAGTCTTTCAAAATTATCAGACACGGATTCTTAAAACATTAATTAGCAATCTTATAAGCTGAAGAGAAGAGAATTGTCTGTATTTCTGGACAGTAAAAATAGGGAGAACAGAATAAGAAAAGTGTGAGATTATTGTAATAAGGAGTTTGCATCTGTTTACGACTCTTAGGAAAATATAACTTCATAGCATAGGAAGTTCAGTGTTGGCATATGCAAAGCAGTGCTCTCATGGACAATGATGATCTCTGTTTGCAAATTTTACTTTACTCTGACTATTTTTTCATATATTGCTTATATTTGTCTGACTTGTTAAGATAAAGGCCTGGGCATCATGTGTTTAAAATTGATTTTAGGATACATCAAAAGCAAAAAAATGGTAAAGTAGAAGTAGCAACCAAACTCAATTTAATTTTAAGAAGAAAATGTACCTGGACTAAGTTATTCTATAGACCTTTCTCAGTTTCATTTGTAGAAACATAGAATCATTATGATTTGCAAAGACCTCTAGGACCATCAAATCCACCAGCATTGCCTTGTTAACCCAGCATTGCCTTGTTCACTACTCAGCCATGTCCTTAGGTACCGTATCTAAAATACCTCCAGAGATCATGATTTCACCACTTCTATGGGCAACCTGTTCTTATACCTGAGAACCCTTTCAGTGAAGAAGTTTTTCCTTATATGAAATCCAAACCTCACCTTCTTGTGACTGTTTCCTCTTATCCTATTGCTTGCTGTCTGGAAAAAGAGGCCAAACTTCCCCTGGCTACAGTCTCCTTTTGAGTAGTTGTAGAGAGCAATAAGGTGTCCCCTGAGTCTCCTTTCCTCCAGGCTAAACAATCCCAACTCCTTCAGCTGCTCCTCGCAGGACTTGTGCTTCAGACCCTTCACCAGCTCCATTGCCCTTCTCTGGACACGCTCCAGCCCCTCAATGTCCTTCTTGTCGTGAGGGGCCCAGAACTGGAGGTGTGCCTCACCAGTGCTGAGTACTGGGGGATAATTGGGAGAAGTGCCTTCCCGCTCCTTCTGGCCAGGAGGTAGGCCAGGAGTGGGTTCACCTGCCATGCCAAGAAACATTCTCTTTACATTTTCCCCCCATCTGTTAGGTCCTCTCCTTCTGCAGGGGGTTGAGAGGATGAAGGATCCTTCCCTTCCTGTGATCCTGTGATGCAGTCAGCTGGTGTGCTTATCTCAGGGGTGCCAGAGCAGGGCTCCCCCAGTCAATCTCCTCTTCAGAAGAGCATCTGAGTCCTGATGCGTCTTGGCCATTCTGTCTCCTCTCTTAGCTCTGACATGAGGCTGAGCAGCTTGTCTACTGGCTGAGCTAGGGGCACCTCACAGAAGCGTTGTCCCTCATGCCATCTAATACTGGTGACAGACTCTGGCCCTCCCCACAGCCTGAAATCCAGATGAATGTATATGTGTTTGTGGGAGGTCTACCTAGGCTCTCCACATCCTTTCTGGTGCATGCAAAGGGATCCGTGCAGGGATCTGACTGCGGCCACTCCCAGTTCTGCCTGCTTGGGGTTGGAGCCTCCTCTCATCAGAGTCCCAGCAGTCCTTACTTAAGGACTTCTCTCTCCACTGAGATTGAATTTTTGCCAGTTTCCCTATGATTCTTGATGCAATCCACTGCTCTAGAGTTTGACTGCCAGAGCAGTTCACCTCACGGATTGCAGATTTCATCTGCAATATCTAATTTAGGTAGAGAAAAGTTTCGGGGATAATATGGTACTTCATTGTTCCTAAGCAGCAGACATTGCAGGTCTGATGTGAAATACCCTGGGTACATTGGTTTGTGCTGCTGTGTGTCCCTGGAAATGGAGGGACAGTATAGCAGCCTGTTGCAAGGCAAACTGGAAAACTGAATGAAGTGCTTGTATCTGTTTCACATCTTCTGTTACTTTCAATTATATCACAGAACTGGGTGCAATATTCTGTGATTAAGCATAAAATGGAGGCATCCAACTGTACTCTTGGATTTATTGTACCTGTAGCTGGAAATGTGCTATAGTTGTTATAAAAGTTTCTTTTTCTTTCTGATGTCTGTAGTCTCAACTAATAAAGAGGCTATGTGCCCATTTATATAAATTTCTCTGCTCAGGCAGCATCAAGTACACAAGAGGTTATTGAATCCAAATTGGAAGAGACAATGAAATATATTTGAGATAATTATTCTCCTAATTATTTCTTTATTTGAATATCAACGTTTTGAAGTACTTTCTGCTGCAGATTTTAATATCCTAGAGTTAGTTCCACTGGAAAGCCACCAAGGTAGTCAGGGATTGTAACATCTGACATATTAACAACAGCTGAGACAACAGGGTTTGTTGATTTGCCTAGAGAAGACTCTAAGGATATAAAGTTGTTTGAGTTTGGGTTTTTTTTGCTTTGTCCTTTTTTTTTACCATGCGGGTGAGAAAATACTGGGATGGTTTTCTCACAGAGATTTTTAAATCTGCATCCTTGGAGACATTGAACACTCTACTGGACAAGTAGGGGCAAGTGCTCTGGACAAGAGACCTAATTTGATTAGTCCTGCTTTGAGCAGGAGGTTATACAAGATCCTGGAGATTTCTTTTGGACTAAAATATTTTATGATTCTATTGTTTGTGATTCTAATGGTATATTAAGGAACACAGTGACTTTGCTTTTAACAAATGTGGTTCCTAAAATTTCACAGCTGATCACAAAATTGAGGTATCTCAAGTTTTGTTTTTTACCTTGTAGCCTGTTATATGGCAAAGTATTGAAAATTATTTCCAGTATCTTTTCTAATGTGATGTTCAATCACACCCATATAGTCTGGCATTAAAATTTATTTTAAATTATATTTGTAGTATATTACCACTCAGGCAATTTACTAACAGTGATCAAAAGAATACCTATCCACATTAAATTCACATCTAGGCTTAGCCCTGACAATTCAACTGAACAACTCCAGGCTCTTCTGCTGAGCTGTAAACTGGCTTTTATTATCAATATTTTTGTCTGCAATGCAACCATCCTTTTCCTCACAAAGTATATTCACTCCATAATCCAAACAGCAAATACCTACCCATAAAAACGTGTTGGTATAAAATAAACAAAAAATTACATTTTGAGGAACCCAAAGAACACAGTGAAAAAGAAATGGTAGCTCACAATAACTGCCTTTATGGAACTAATAAAAATTGTTAATTGGGGAGCTTCTCAAAATCTGGCAATTCCTCTTGCCCCATGTAATTTTTCTCTTTTGTCAACCCTGATGGCAAAAAAAGTTGAAGGGAAACCCCCAAAGACTGCTTTTCGTAGAGAATTCTCCGTTTGTAAGGTAATGTGAAACAAAGAAGTCAAGATAATTATGTCTGCCTAATAAACAAAAAGGGTCAATCTGTTAATCTAAAACATATTTCTTAATTTTCTGAACATAAACCACTTTATTTTAGAAAAGAAAACCTGTGATGGAGAACTAATGAGAATCCAGTGGAGCGTAAGACTGTGATTCTGGAAAGTGTCTTGGTGGAAGAACATTAATTTTAAGACAACATAGCAATGCTGTTTGATTTTAATTACTGATGGCAACCCCTACAGACAACCCCCACTGTAATACTACAGTGAGAGAAAAAGGTGACATAGATTCTTGATACCTTCTGAGAAGGACAAAGAGGCAGAGGGAGAGAAACCACAGAAGCCAGATCTATGAAAGCCAAAGAAAGAAAAGCTTTGGAAGAAGCAGTAAGTGTACTGACATATCTGGTGAGAAACAGTACACAGTAGCACTCCTTTCCTGGTGTTGTGTATTGGACAGGCTACAGAGAATTCACACTCTTTCCCTGCCTACCCAGCAGGTGGCATCCCAAAGACACAAATCACATCAAATTTCTAATTTCTTCCTGTAAACCATAACTAAGAAACTTCTTCGATGTTTTGTCTTCACCTACTTCCCTGGAGAGAGAAGAAAACAGTTTTGTGACCAGAACTTTTGACTCCTTGATGTGTGACTTCTCCCTGTATCACAACAGTCGGCAAAAAGAGAAAAAATCCTCTCTGAACTAGGACTGACATTGTATAAATGAGCATTCTAATCTAATAACTTGAACAGGTATTAGTATAGAAAAAAAAGTGCTTCCTCCCAAAATGTTGTTGGGATCAAAAATGTAGAGTATTGCCCAGAGGCTTCAAAACCATGGCTTCAAAAAATGGTGTAGGATACAAGAAGACTTTGTTGTGGTTACCCAGGATAGTTTGCCTTTACTATTGGAGTAGCCTTCAGAAGAATAATTTCTGCTCTTTTGGAAACACAAAAAAGGGTTCTAAGTCAACCATGCTAAAATGTTTGATTAGGTAATTTCAATACTTGAGGCCATAATCCCCTATTAATTCCATTAAATCTATTTTACTCAGAAAATTAAAATCTACCTGGAAGCAGTTTCTATCATGAGGTTTACTGTCTGAAATCCATTCTATGTGAAGATTTTACAGCCCATTTATGCCAAACTCTAGTCCCTAAGCCACTTCTTGATTTTAAACTCTGAAAAACATTGCTTGTTAGTTATTTCTATGCCATTGCTATGATTGATTCTCAATGCTGTGTATTTCTAATTTTTTAAAATGGAATTGTGACTGCTTTTAAATTTTATTGTTAATGCCATGTCATTTTTAGCACAACAGGCACAAATTTTGTATGTATATGATGTACTTCAGAGTTGCTGGTTGCCAGGCTGTTCTTTAGTTGAGGTCCTTTGGTAAGAGGGGCCAGCTAAGAGAGAAAGAGTTCAGAGGCAGGCAACAAATGTGGTAGTTTGCAGAGCAGGCTGCACAGAATGGGGCTTAGCAGCTTGGCTTAGAAAGTCACGTGTGTCCTCAGCAGTGTCACATGTGTCCTGGTGCAGTGTCACTGCACCACACAGCAGCCCTCAACAGCTGCTGGGGTACCTATCCCACTTGAGCTGTTATCCAGTCAGAGCTCTGGTGGGTCGATGCTGCCTTCCAGGAGAGCCAAAGGGCTCTTGCTGGGAATGGAGCAGTGGGGAAAGGCTTCCTATGATGTAGGAAGTGTGCCTGTGTTGAGGAATGGTGTTGCCAAATGAAGAAGCTGTGGGAAAATGATCCACAGACTATGCAGGAGCAGAGATGTCGAAGAAAAGATTAGGCATGTCTTTTCCAAGATTCTGGCTTCAAGAACTTGAACTTAAAAGTGTACTGAAGGCAGCACAGATAGGGTCTGGTTTGGGAGATAGAGACTCCCATTATGGCAAGTGTTGGAAGTTTGTGGGTTCAGGCATTAGGAGAATGGCTTCTGCTCTATCTGTAGAATTGCTAATAAGGAGTAGGTGCAGTGCTTTTGTAGCTGTCAAGAGTTGACAGCTCTGTCAAATGAAGCCTCTAATTGGGCTGAGCTTGAGCCCTGCAACAGCATCAGGATGAAGCAGCAATTTACAGAAGTTGTGTGGTTCTCAATGGTGATCCCTTTATGACACTTAAGAGGTGAATAAACAGAAAAGGATCTGGTTTAGTTTTGTTGGGGTAAAGTGAGACTTGTTGCAGCCCTGAATTGAAGAAAAGGCAAACAAGGATCACAAGTGTCAGGGCAAGCAAGAGAAATACAAATCTTCCCTAGTGATGGTGTGCATCTGTGGAAATCAGAGCTTGAACATCAAAGGATTCAAATCACTGGGGGTTCCAATGCTGCCAAAAAAAAAAAAAAGTACAAAAGTCTGGGCCATTGAACACAAAATTCCCAGAAAGGTTCTCAGGGAAACACTCTGGACAATGAAGAACTCATTGATCTACTGCAGCAATCAAATGCAGGAGACATGCTTGCAGTTCCTGGGCAGAAATCAGAATAAATGACAGACGATTTCATGTTTCTCCTGGATTGAATTCTTTCTACAGAGGAAGTGTTGCTCTCTGTTCCATGTCAAGGACTTGCTGGAGTGGGTGGATCTCTGCCTGGGGATAGATGAGGACTCAACTGAGGTTATGGATCTGGATTAAAGGCAGGGCAAGGACAGGTGACATTATAGCAGGGGCCTGCTACAGGCTGCCTGACCAGGAACACTGAGCAGATGAGTCCCTCTGTAGACAGATAGGAGCAGCCTCACTTTCACAAGTCTGGTCCACAGAGGGGACTTGAACCACCCTGACAGCTGTTCAAGGGAGAATACAGCAGGATATAAACAATCTGGGGGGTTTCTGGAATGCAGTGATGACAACTTCCTTCTCCAAGTGACAGAGAAACCAACAGGGAAAGGTGCTATCCTGGACCTTGTTTTCACCAAGTAGAGGCTGTCGGGGAATGCGAAGCCCAAGGGCGGCCTTAGCTACAGTGACCATGAAATGGTGGAATTTGAGAACTTTGGGGCAGTGAGGAGGGCGCACAGCCAAGCTCAAAACCCTGGATTTCAGGAGAGCACACTTTGGCCTCCTCAGGGATTTGCTTAGTTGAGTACCATGGTATAACTCCCTGAAGGGATGAGAGGCCAAAGAAAGGTTGATATTCAAGGATCACCTTCTCCAAGCTCAGGAGCAATGCCTTCCAATAAAGCGGAAGTAAGACAGAAACAGCAGGGAGACCTATGTGGATGAATGAGGAAGTCCTGCATAAACTCAAACAGAAAGAGGAAACACACAGAGGGTGGAAGCAAGGACAGCAGCCTTTATAAAGGACAGCAGCCTAGGAAAAATACAAAGATACTGTCTGAGCAGCCAGGGATAAGGTTAAGAAAGCAAAAGCCCTGACAGAATTAAAACTTGCCAAGGACATCAAGGGCAAGAAGAAAATTTACTATTGGTGATTAAAAGAAGACTAGGGGCAATATGAACCCCCTCTGGAGGGAAGCAGGAGACCTGTTTACCAGAAATACAGAGAAGACTGAGGCACTTTATTTTTTCACTCAGTCTCCCCTGGTGAGTGCTTCAGCCACAGTGCCCAAATTGCAGAAGTCACAGAAAGTAAAGAATCACCTACTGTAGGAGAAGATCAGTTTTGAGACCATGTAAGAAACTTGAAGGTGCACAAGTCCATGGGACCTGATGAGATAATATCCATGGATCCTTGAGGAATGGGCAGAGGGAGTGACTAAGACACTATTTGCCATATTTGAGAAGCTGTGGCAATCTGATGATGTCCCCTTTATGTGGAGACTCACATTTTAAAAAGGGCATGTAAGGATGGAATGGGGAATTACAGGCTAGGAAGTCTCACCTATGTGTCTGGACCCACCATAGGTTAGATGCTCCTGAAAAATATGGAAGTGCTCAAGAAAATAATAATGTAACTGCTGATGTCTAATGTGCCTTCACTAAGTAGATAATGCCTGACAAAATGGGTGGCCTTCTACAATCAGGTTACAGCAGTGACAGGATGAGGGGAAATGGCTTTAAGCTGCGAGTATGTTTAGATTAGATATCAGGGAGGAGTTCTTTATTGTGAGGGTGGTGAGTCACTGGCACAGGTTGCCCAAAGAAGCTGTGGATACCTGGAAGTTGCCCTCTCAAGGCCATGTTGGATGGAGCTTTGATGGGCCTGATGTAGCAGAAGGTATTCCTGGCTGTGGAAGGGGGGGTGGATCTAGTTGATCTTTAAGATCCCTTCTAACCCGGGCCATTCTGTGATTCCTTAAATAAGGGAACATTAAGGAGTTGGTACCTTTCCCATTCTTGGAAAACAACTTATATTTGCACGTATTCCATGTAGATTTCTTCATAAAAGGCATTCCTCAACTTCCATGGTGTGGCATAATTTAATTGACATTTTGAGTAGACTGTCCCTCTGTAGCTGAATATAACTTTGATATCTCCACCCTGCCCAGAAGGCAGAGCTGAGAAGTTACTTTGTGTAAGTCAAGATCATAAACTGATTACTTTTAAAACTTCCAGAACATGTTACATAATTTTTTCTTCTTCAGAAAAGAATTCTTCAGAATTTTTGATCGGAAAGTCAGTTTACATGATCTGCTGGCACAGTGCCTGTAGAATAAATACTAGCTACTACCTTTTCTTGGTGTCGACTTCTGCAGCTCTAAAGCCACAAAATGCTGCAGAGTCCTCTGGGTTTTAAGTTTACGTCATTAGTTTAGACATGCATGGTACTCAAGAGAGAAATAATCCTTTGTCTTGAGTTTCTGCCTTTGGTGAACAGAAGAGAGAGAGAGAAATTTAAGCAGAGTCAGATCTCCTTCAGCATGACTTAACATTTACATACCAAATGTGCTCCGACACGCTGTCCCTGTAACTGCTTCAGCCTTGGGAGAGGAAAGTTTCCTCCAGTGTTCAGTTCCTAGTTACAGAAAACATGCAAAAATATTGTGGGAAAATGTATTTCTTTTACATTACTACAAGGCTGAAAGGGGCAGAAGAAATGTTACAGGAAATGAGTGCTGCTCATGAGAAATGCTCAGTTGTCACCACTCAAGGATCTGTCATGCATTTTGCAATGGCAAGTCTGCCAGAGACAGATCCTGTGTATCAATTTTTCTTTGAAGTATTTTTAGCAGGTTTGTTTAGTATATCTTCTAAGAAAATAGCATTTTGCATTACCCATGTTTTAAATGCCCCAAGACAGCATCTTATTAAATTGTACTAAAATTTCCACTCTTACAACCTAGAATATTTGTAGAAAAAAAAAAAGTTTCTAATCTTTCCTAGAAGATGGGATTTGTACGGATTTTATGAATTTATCCTACAATGTAAGCCAGACCTCTTATTCTATACCTCACGCAGAGGTACATGTATAATGTACCTTCATTCTATTTGTATGTGCATTATGGGAAACTAATGAAGTCATTGAAGTTGTAAAAATGTTCATGCTTTACTTCCAGTGCATATTCTGTATTAAGGCTTAGTTTAGGTAACAAATAAAATTTCTTTCTCTTTCAAAGCAAATATATACATATGCATGTATACATATATACGTATATGTAAATTTGTTTTTAAGGTCTAGATGCTTAAATAAATCTTGCAAAATGCTCTTACACCTAGAGTGCCCATCCCCTTCTGTTCCAAAGCTAGATCTCCCTCTACAAGCATTTGCTTAAGCTGTTATTAGCAAACTTCACTGACAGAAACTGTGCAAGTTCCTCTTACTGTCTTTTGCCATGACTGATTACTATTCATCATCTTTTGAAATCAGGTCATTTTTACTGTGAGGTGGATGAATGTAAGCTAAGTATCAAGCAACATTTGACTAAATCAACTTTCTTCAAGGCCACATAAGAACTCTCTAAAGGGACCAAGTTCTTCTACTCTTGCTTACCCTAATATTTCACTTTTTTCCTCTCTGGTTTATCACCATGTAGTGGTTTGAAAGCAAAACAAGTGAGAGGCTCCAAGTCAGAAATACAATTTAATAAGAAGAAAGGAAAAAAGTAAAATAAAATAAAATAAATGCAATAATACAAAAGACCACTGACAGAGTCAGAATACAACCTGAGCAGGG
>JBBMKD010000115.1:29558099-29588783 GCA_037834095.1 Argya squamiceps
CACATTGGCCAGCTTCCAGTCATCTGGAACCTCACCAGTGAGCCAGGACTGATTGTAAATGATGGAGAGCGGCTTCATAAGCTCATCTGCCAGATCTGTCATCACCCTGGGATGGATTCCATCTGGTTCAATAGATTTATGAACATCCAAGCATCTTAGCAGTTCTCTGACTGCCTCCTCCTGGATAATGGGGACCATTCTGCTCCCTGACACCATCTACCAACTGAGGAGGACAGTTGTCCTGAGGACAACCTGTCTTTCTGCTGAAAATTGAGACAAAGAAGGTGTTAAGTACCTCTGCCTTTTCCTCATCTTTAGTTACTAATCTCCCTCCCATATCTAATAGAGAATGGAAGTTATCCTTGCCCCTCCTTTTGCCATTAATGTAATTATAAAAATATATTTTATTGTCCTTCCCAGAAGTGGTCAGATTGAGTTCTAACTGGGCTTTTGGCTCTCTAATTTTTTTCCTACACAACCAGCAACTCTCTTAAACATTTCCTGAGATACTGACCCTCCTTCCAAAGGTAATACACCCTCTTTCTTTTCCTTAGTTTCTTCAGAAGTTCTTTGCTCACCCAGGCTGGCTGTCTTGCCCGATGGCTTGTCTCTTTGCACACAGGGACAGTCTGCCCCAGCGCCTTCAAGATTTCTGTTCTGAAGTATGTCCCGGATCCCTTTGTTTTTAAGGGCTGCTTCCCAAGGAATTCTCCAAATGAGTCTCTTGAATAGGCCAAAGTCTACCCTCTGGAAGCCCAGTGTGGAAGTTTTATTGATGCCCCTCCTTGCTTCACCAAATACTGAAATCTGTAATTTCATGATCACTGTGCCCCAGACAGCCTCCAACCACCACATCTCCCACCAGCCCTTCTCTGTTTGCAAACAGCAGGTCCCTCCCCTGACAGACTTGCTCACCAGCTGTGACAAGAAGTTGTCCTCCATACACTCTAAGAACTTCCTAGACTGCCTCTTCTCTGCTGTGTTGAGTTCTCACCAGGTATCTGCAGGTTAAAATCACCTACAAGAACAAGGGCTGGCAATCTTGAAATATCCTCCAGTTGCTTACAGAGTAATTCATTTGCGTCTTCATCCTGGTTGGGTGGTTTATAACAGACTTTCACCAGGATGTCAGCCTTGTTAGCCTTCCCTTGATTCTCACCCATAGGCACTCAACCATATCACCATTAATCTCAAGTCTGTGGCGTCGAGAGCCCCCCACAGAGCCACCCTTTCCACCTCTTATCCCTTGCCTGTCTCTTCTGAAGAGCTTGTAGCCATCCATTGCAGCACTCCAGCTAAATGAGTCACCTCACCATGTTTCTGTGATGGCAACAAAGTCATAGCTTTCCTGCTGTACCATGGCTTCCAGCTCCTCTTCTTTGTTACCCGTGCTGCATGCATTAGTGTACATGCACTTCAACTGGGCTGCTGATTTCACCCCTGACTCTGGCTTACCACCCATGGGCTTGTTTCTGGAGAGCCTAGTTGCATCTCCTTCCCCCTTTGAACCTAGTTTAAAGCTCTCTAAATGGGTCCCAATAATTCATGGGCTGGAATCCTCTTGTCCTTAATAGATAGATGGAGCCCATCTGGTTCCAGCAGGCCAGGTGCTGCAAAAGTTGCTCCATGATCAAAGAACCTAAAATTCTGCTGATGGCACCAGCCCACTTGTTGATGATGCAAGTTCTCCTGTTCCATTTGTAATTTGTCCCTGCCACTGAGGGGACTGAGCAGAACACCACCTGTGCTCCTGCCTCATCAATCACTTGACCCAGAGCCCTGAAGTCCATTTTAATTGCCCTAGTGCTCTTCTTTTCCATCTCATCACTGCCAGCCTGGAGTACCAGCAGTGGGTAATAATCAGAGGGCTGAATCAGCCCAAGGAGTCTCCATGATATGTGGTATCCTGTACCCGGGCCCCAGGGAGGCAGCAGACCTCCCTGTGGGATGGGTCTGGTTGATGTACAGGACCCTCAGCTCCCCTCAGAAAGGAGTCATCCACCATGACTACCCTTCTCTTTTCAATGCTAGAGGTGGTGATCCATCTGACAGATGAAGTGTAACTGGAGGCTCTCCAAGAAGGTTATTCTCTCCAATGTCATCTGGCTGACCCTCTGGATCCAGGGCCTCATACCTATTCTGAAGTGGCATCTGGGTAGGTGATGGGGGTTGGGAGGAATTTTTATTAAATCCCCAAGTAGGGATCCCTTTCCACTCTCCTTCATCTATGAGGTCTCCTCCTTCTGCCCCGATTGTAGGAGGCACAGGAGTCCTCTGGCTCCTGGTGGGCTTCTCTCAGAGATGGGAGGGTGTAACTCCACAGTATTTCCCTTTCACTTTCCCTAATACTCCTTAGTCTTTCAACTTCCTGCTTAAGTTTGGCCACCAGACAGAGGAGATCATTCACCTGTTCACATCACAGTGTTCTGCATTGTCCCCTGGTACTACTGACAGGTTCAAACACTCCTGACAGAAAAGGGTCTGGACAGACACGTCCTTCTTGGGGGATCTGTTTGAGTTGGCACACTTTCACTAGCTATGGCTTTTGATTGTTTGGAGACCATTGCTGAAAAAAAATCCAAAACCAACCAAACAACCAACCAAACCCCAACACAAAATAAAAACCCCACTAGCAGGAGGATGACTGCAACTCTGCCTGCACAAACTGCCACACCACTCCCTCAAACATGTGCCACACCCATGTTCATCTGCTCCCTAGAACCTTTCCTTTTTAATCGCACCGCTGATGGCCAGAGGAAGCCCCTCCCTGCGCCTGAATGGCTGCCGACAGGAAGGGAACCAGCTGCTCAGCTCCCTTTAACAGAAATCTGTGAGGAAAGAGGAGAACAAGCACATCAGGGAGGAAAAGCATGCCAGAGGCCAATGGGCAAATGATAGAGACAAAGAGATAACAAGGGCAAAAGAGAAGGATACTGAGGGAGTAGTAAGGGTAGCAAGCAATGGGAAGAGATGGCAAGCAACAGGGGTAGGGAAAGTATGAGCAAGAGATCACAAGCATGAGCAAAAGGGCAAGCACACACATCAAAGTACAAAAATGTGTCTGAGATGGAAAAGCACCCAAAGGGGAGGAAAGAATGGCAGAGAGAAGTAAGAGTGGGAAAAGGGAAGTGCAAAAGAAAGTAACAGCACCCAAGAGAGGCAAAGGACATGTCAGAAGCAGTGTGGGAGAGGCAAAGAAAGTAAATAAAGATTACATGAGAGAATGAATGTGAAAGGGAAACAGAGTAAAAGGAGGGTAAAGAGACACAGACTGGGGAAAATGGGAATATCAAAGGAGGGACAGAGTGAGGGGGAAGGGAGGGGAGGAAAAAGCAACATGAAATTGAAAGGGGAGAGTGAGAGAAAGAAGGAGATTGAGAAAGAAGGGGAGAGAAGGATAGGATGAAAGAAGGTGGGGAAGCACAAGAGACAAAGTATGACGGAGGGAAGGTACTAGCGGGAGAAAAAAGGATTGTGTAATAGAAAGCTTGTTAGGGAGAGGAAGAGAGAGGAATAAGAAAGGAAAAGAGAAAGAAGCACATACAAGGCTGGAAAACTACAGAAAGTTGCAAAGTGCACGTGACCCAAAAAAATCACCTGAAAGTGGGAAAGCTAAGAGAGAAGAAAGCAGACAACTTTGGGAAAGTATGGGAAAGAGAGGGACAATATGCTAGAGAAAAGATTATACAGGTGAAAGGTAAGCCAGAGACACAGAGAGAGCAAATGAGGAGGGTAATGAGAAAAAATAAAAATGAAATTAAAATAAATCAGGCTGGAGAGAGAGAAGAGTGTGGGGGAGAATGGAAGAGAGTGGGTGAAGGAGGGTAGCAAGACAGATATGTGGATAGCAAGGCTTAGCAAGGGCTCATGCAAGAAAGGGAAGAAAATCACAAAACACAGGAAGTAAGAGCAAAAGGAAAACAAAGCAGGAGATAGTAACAGTGTAACAGGGAGAAAGCATGCAACATGAGGAAAGAGACTAGGAATGCAAGACAGAGAAAGAAAATGCAAGAGTGGAAGGAAATACAAGAGAAAAAGAAATATACGAGAGAATCAAAGCACATGAGACACAAAAGCAAAGCATAAGAGAGTGTTGAAGTGTGTGCAAGAAAGTGACAATGCATCCAAGAGACACAGGGACAGTGGGGGGCATACTGTGCACTAAAGAAGGGATAATGAACCAAAGAGAAGAGAAGGCGTGAGAAAGAGAGACTAAGAGTATAAATGAGGGCAATAAACAACATGTTTCAGAAATGGAAAAGTATGCAAGGGATGGGAAAAAAACATAAGACTGAGCAGCAGAGCAAAAGAGGGAGAGGGAAAGTGAAGCAGAACAAGAAAGAGAAATGCAAAAACCAGGAAAGATGAGGTGGGGGGAAGAGTGTGTCCAACAGAGAAGACAAGCAAAGGGAATGGGGTCAAGAGAGAGAAAGTGCATAGGAATACACAAACATACATACCATGATGACACAACATTCAGAAAGGCAGGTTACATGAGAGAGAAATGAACCATCTATGAGGTAAAATGATGTAAAGTGTGTCAGGGAGAGGTACAACAGAGAAGGGGAAAAGGTGAAAGGGAGCGAAAGCACAAGGAAAAATGAGCCAGTGAGAATGTCTGCATGCAAGACAGGAAGAAAGTGAGAAACCATGAGAAAACAAGCATGCTAGAGGGAGTGCTAGTGAGTGTGAGTGTATCAGGGAAGTGAAGAAAACAAGACAGAGAAGAAAAGCACAATCAAGAGAGAAAGCATACCAGAGAGTGGAAAAGTATGTCCAATAGAATGGCAAGGCACATCCAAAAGAGAGGGAAAACAAATGGAAGGCTTAGGAGAGAATAAGCAAGAGAGGGAGGAAGTGAGCAATTGAGAATTAAATAGTGAACAAAGGGCAAACAAGAAGACATAAGAATGAGAGCAAGAGTGTGCACAAGAAAGCAGAAAATCCTCAGTGATAGAGTGGCATGTGAGTCAAAGACATGGCAAAATGCATGTTTGAGAGAGAGGTAAAAGGAGGTAGGGGGACAAGGCAGCTGAAGACAGAAAATCACACAAAACAAAGAGGGTAGGAAGGGCATGGGATGTGGGAACGGGAATGAGAAAGACTAAAGGGAAAGAGAAAAAAGGAAAATGAGAGAGGGGCAGCAACAGATAGTAAGGAATAGCACAGACAAGAAAGCACAAGTGTGAAGGTGCAAGTAAAAGAGGAAAACTGTGAAAACAGGAACAAGTTAGAGAAAGAGGAAAAACCTATCAGAGAAGAAGGAAAGTACATCTCAGAAAGAATGGGAATTTGGAGATAGACGAGAGAAAAATATATAGGGAAAGTGAGAGCAAGAGAAAAAGAAGTTAATGGGATGAGAGCAAGGAGGAAAAGTGAGGAACACAGAAAAAACAGAAAAGAAACACACAAGAGCATGAATGTTCACAAGAACATAAGAGAAAAGCAAACCAAGAGAGAAGCAACATGTATGTGAGAGACAATGTATGTGAGAGAAAGCAGATGTGTTTAGGTTGTAGGAGAGGGGAGGGGTCTGTGAAAGAGAAGACTGATCAGAATGGAAGAGAAAGCACATCTACAAGAAGGAGACAGAGTTTCTTTGAGAAGGGGGCAACATGGCCAAGAGGGAGACAAAGGTTGAGACGTAAGAGAGAATTGACTGAAAAAAGCACACTGTTAAGAGGGAAAACAGGGAAGGAGAGAGACAAGTGGAAGGCAGAGAGGAGTCCAGAGAAAGCCAAAGACAAGCAGAGACAAAGGCAGAAGCTACACAAAGAGATGAAAGGTAAGAGTCAAACTAGGAGGTCATTTGTGAGGAAGGGACGGAGAGAAAACACATCTAAGACAAGAAAAAGCCCAAGAGACAGATGGATAGAGAAAGAAGGCAGCTGGATGTTGAGAGCAAGAAATACCAAGCAGTTTAGGGAAAGCACAAGCAAGGGAATGAAAGCATGGAAGAGAAGTAAAGTGCATGCGAGAATATGTTAAAGAGGTGGGAAAGCGCATGAGGAATAGAGAAAGTGAAAGAGGCAAAGCAAGGGAGAATGTAAAAAGGCAAGCATGGGAAAAAACATCATGCAGGAAGCTGAGTGAGTGGGAGGAAAAAAACATCTGGAAGACAAGAAAAGCTGCAGGGTGGGACACAAATGAGAGAGGAAAAGCCCATCTCAGGCAGGTAGAAAGACAGGAGACAGAGCAGAAGTGATGAAAGCAGAGGACAGAGGCCAAAGAGAGATAGATTGATAGAGAAGAGGGAGGCAAAAAGAGATGCAGAGATGGAAAGTTCAGGAGGGAGAGGAATGGTTGGGCAGTGTGATTGAAAAGGAGGGACAGTGAGCAGACGAGAGAAGTACAGTGAGGCTGAGAGTGAGACAGCAAATGACACAAGGGAGATAACAAGAGACAGAAAGCTGTAGTGAGACAAAGTGCAAGGAGAGAAAAACTGAAAATGGAAATGCATGAGAGAGAAGAATGTTAGACATTACAGAAAGAGAGAGTAGGAGAGTAAAATGCCTAAATTGACACACTGACTGCAAAGCATGAAAGACAAAGCTGCAAAATATATATGAGGAAGACAAGAGGAGCAAAGCACACACACGAGACAAAGTGCACAGGCACAGGAGGTAAAGCATGAGCACAAAATACGGAGGAGAGAGAGGCAGAAAGAAAGAGAGGAAGAAAACAGAGAAAGGCAAAGCACATGACACAAGAGACAAAGCACAAATGAGGGAACAGCAGAGCATGTGACAGGTAAAGCCCACATGAATGAAAAAGTATGTGAGAGAGAGAGGCAACATGTCTGTAAAGATGACAACATGCAGAAGGAAATGAAAGACATAAGAAGGGAAGTGTACAAGGGAGGGAAAATGTGTGCAAGAAGAAATACAAGTGGAGGGAAGTACACACAAGAGGCAAAGGTCAAAGAACAAGAACAAAGTTACAGATTGAAAAAGGGAAGTTCGGAGTTACAAGAAAATAAAAAGGCACATGAGAGGTGCAGCACAACATTCAGGCAAAAGGCAGGAGAGGCAAAACAGGCAGGAGAAAGCAAGCATTGGATAGCAGTGAAAGCATGAGAGGGAACATTCATGCAAGAAGCTATAGAATACAGAATCATTTAGGTTGGAAAAGACTCTTAAGATGTTTGAGCACAATCATGAACTCAGCACTGTCAAGTCCACCCCTAATCCATGTCCCAAAGTGCCACATTTGCACATTTAAATGCCTCTAGGGATCACCATCAGCTACTTCCCTGGCCAGTCTGTTCCAATGCTTGACAATCATTTCAGTGAAGAAACATATTCTTAACATCCAATCTAAACTTGCCCTGGCCCACCTTGAAGCCACTTGCTTTTGTCCTATGACTCCCTACCTGGAAGTAGAGGCTGACCCCCCACCTTGTTACAACTTCCTCTCTGATAATTGTAGCGAGCCTCCTTTTCGCCAGGCTAAATAATCTCATCGTCTCCACTGCTCCTCACAGGGCTGGCGCTCCAGACCCTTCACCCACTCCACTGCCCTTCTCTGGACATGCTCCAGCACCTCAATGTCCTTCCTGTAGTGAGGGGCCCCGAACTGGATGCAGAACTCAAGGTGTGCCAAGTACAGAGGGACAATCCCTGCCCTGGTCCCGCTGGCTGATACAAGCCAAGATGCCATTGGCCTTTATGGTCCCCTAGGCACTCAATGGTTCATGTTCAGCTGCTGATAACCAGCATCCCCAGGTCCTTTTCCACCAGGAAGCTTTCCAGCCATTCTGCCTCCTGCCTATAGGTTGTTGTGACCCAAGGGCTGGACCTGGCACTTGGCCTCACTGAGTATCACACCATTCATTTGCCAAGACCCAACGATCCAGCCCGTCCTTTCCAGGCCCTTCCTGTCTCCCAGCAAATCAACATTTTCACCTAACTTGGTGTCATCTGCCTTGACAGAGGGTGACTTGATTGCCTTGTACAGATCGCTGACAAAGATACAGATGAAGCACAGGCAAAGCAAAGCACATGAGAAAAAGGCAAAGCCTATCAGACAGAGGGAAATATGGGTGCAGAGAGAAAGAGAGAAGAAGCCTCACAGTGAGAGGGGAAAGATATGTGGGAAAGGAAAAACAGAGAAGGGGAAGAGGAACAAGTGGAGATAATGACAGAGGGGAAAGAGGAGGGGAAGCCACCCAGTTTTAGGAAGGACCCAAAACCAGGAGTATTTCCTATAAGATAGCAAATCTCCAAGATGGAGGAAATGCAAATGTAAGAAGGAGAAAAAGCAGGTTCAACACAAGCCAAAAACAAGGTCTGGCTGGGGGAAGCTCTACAGATTTAGAAGAAAAACTACAGAGATAGAAAGGACAGAGAACGAGCGGGAAGAAGAAAGCATAAGTGAGACACCACACGCTTGGGAGAGGCAGAGTGCATGCAAGAAAGTATGTCTGTCAAGAGACTGCAAAGCATACAAAGGAGAACGTAAAAGACAAAAAGACAAAGGCAATGAGGGAGGGAAGTTCTAGAGGAAAAGGCATGTGAAAGAAGAAGGGGAGGAGAGAAGATGAGGACCCAGATAAAATATTGAACATGGGACAGAGAAGGACAGTGCAAGCAATTTGAAAGTATTTGGGTGCATGTGTGAGCTAGAAGATCTGTAAGACTTGGGAAAGCATGCAAGAAAGGAGAAAAGCTACAAAAGGGAAAGGAAGACACAAAAATGAAAACCAAGAGACATAAGGATGTACAAGACAAAGACACAAGAGATCAAATATGCACAAGAAAGGAAGAGAAAAAGAAAGCACATTCAAATGAGAGGGGGAGAGCATTTGTGTGAGAGCATTTGTGTGCTTGTAAGAGGGAGAAAGTGCATGAGCAATGAGAGTTGCTTGCATTAGAAGGGGAAGCATACAAGGGGGAAGTGCAAGATATGAACACACAAAAGAGAAGTGTGCCAGTCAGGGGAAGAGCATGAAGGTGAGGAAAGCAGGCAAGAGAGAGGGTGAAATGTGAGAGAAGGGGAGAAGTGTGTGAGAGATGTAAAGAGCACATAAAGCAGGAGGAACATATATGTGAGAAGGAGCAAGCATGGGAGATGGAAAAAGCGAGTATGAGAGAAGGGGGAAAGCCATGATGGCGAGTCAGGGAGCCATGAAGTGAGTGAGAAAGTGCATGAGAAGGAAAGCTCATGCAGAAGCACAAAACAGGAGAAGCATGCTTGCAAGGGGTCAGAACCATGAGAGTGAAAGGCGTGCACTCAGGAGGAGAGCAGGAGAGTGGGGAAGCCCATGAGAGAGAGGTAAGCATAGCCAGGACAGGAAGCACATGCATGAGAGGCAGGAAGCACACACAATAAGGCAAGTGGGAAAAGTCGTCATGTAAAAGAGGCAGAAAACCCAAACACGAGAGATGAAAGAACAGCCATGAGAGATGGGCAAAGTGCACAAGAAGGGCAAATGTCTGACAGGGTAGGAAAGCAAGAGGAAGGAAAAACTGTGGGGGATGGAGAGAAGACAGGTGTAGCACCAGAGACAAAGAGTGACACAGTGAGAGAGGAGCACGAACAGAGATGTTAAACCATATCCAGGTGCCTCATATAGGTGTCCAGGGACACCTCATATGCGTAAGTAAGTATTTACTCTTGTAATTCTATGCTTTCTGTCCTGGTGTCTCTTCTCAGTGTGCATGGAGCAGTCTTGTCTTGTTGCAAGTGTGAGAGGGAGAGAGCTGATGCACATGCAAGTGAGAAAAAGCATGAGAAACAGGTACAAAGTGTGTCCAGGAGAGAAGGGAAGTTTGGGGTGGGGTGCTGTGGTTGTGGCAAAAGGATAACAAGAAAGGATAGGGAAGATACCAAACAAGCTAAAGAAAGGGATACAGAGGAATTGGAGGAGAGACAGCAAGCAACATATAATGAAGAACAGTGAGTCAAAGACAGCAGGAAAGCACACAGGAAAATGAAACTCCATTTTATAGCAGCACCAAGCTTCACAGTCCTTTACTTATTATCAGCTGGGCTGACTAATCAAAATTTTCTTACATGGCAGTGTAGAAAAACCTGATCCCTTTCATACGAATTTACTAAAATTCTGCTTATTGCAGAATGATGTGTTTGTTGAAAATAACACACTGCACAACCACCTATTATCCTGCAACTTTGAGGAAAGTTAGCTTTCCTCTGTTAAGTTCCAGTAACCATAGTTCAGTAACAATAGGAAGGACTGTCTTAAGTTATTTACAGACACAAAACCTAACCAACCTTTCATTATCTTTTCAGCTTTTCAAGTCCTTTTAGAATCCTGCTAACGGTTTCTGACTAGATTGTCATTCTCTGAGGATACTCTGCATGTTCACCATTGGAGCACAAAATTTCCCCTAGGTTACTCATGTCCAACATGATTAATACTGATTGTCTTAATACATTCAACAAGCTTTGCATGTATTAACATTTCATGAACTTTGTGTAAGCAACATTGGGAAATCTAACCATCAGGATGGCAGAAAAATACTCTTTCAAAACACAGAGGTTCCAAACAAAAATAAAGAACAAACACTGCACCCTTTTGTACAGCGAAGTGGTACTGCATACTTACACTGTAGGTAGTTGCAGGTCTAAAGATGGGATGAGAACTGTCAACTCAGCTATGTGCTCTTGAGCAAAAGTCACATGAAAACCAGAAGAACAAGAGGAAGAAGACAATGTAACCATGACAACCTCAAATCAGAGCTTGGGCAGAAATAAAAAAGATTTTCAGAACCCTTTCAATTCAGTATTAACCACAAAGAAAAGGTGATAGACCTTTTAAATTAAAAAGTATATCTGATGTTACTCAAAGTGGTCTCTACCTAAGACTGCAGTTCTGTCAATGAGAACACATCTCATAGCAATTGCAATAAATAGCATCAGTAACACCTTTAAAAGCCAATTGAATAAGTCTCAATGATTTGAGCAGTAGCTAGCACACTGGAGGACAAGTTCTCAATTAGGGTCATCAGTCATTACTGGAAAGCAAACCTCATGTTGGATATGCTAACTCAACCGAAAATTAGATCATAATATTTCAAGTTCCAAATCTATTCAGATGCTGACTTTTATCTATAGAAAGCAAAAATAACCTAACCTACCCCAAAACTGTGTATTTATAAATTCTGTGCACACAGCTTTCCTTACTATTTACATAGAAAGTGCTTCTGCTCCTAAAACCGATCCATGGAGCAAAAGGATGATATTTATTTTGCAAATGGCTTTGAAGCAACTTGTTATTTGTCTATAACAGAGGCAACCCTACTTTGCTGGATTACTTTCCAATTAGAAAATGCTTTTCAATACTGAGAGCTATGGCTGCCTGAAGAAAGTCTCATAGGAAACATCAGTGTCTCAACAACATGAAAAAGGAATGAATAAAGAGGTATCTATCACAGAGCAGTTACAAAGTCCAAGAGAAATTTTCAGCCATCTCTACAATGACATAATCTCAGGAAAAACTAAAGTGAGTAGAATACTCTTCCAGCTTGTGGCAATAAAAACACAGCCCAGTTTTAGTCAATCACTTCCAGATTTCCATGCATATCAACAATCAAGTAGATGACCTCTGTATTTCTTTTTATTTATTTAGAGAATGAGACTGCTGGCAGTACAATGATAACAAGTATTACAATTTTAGAGAATGCAGCAGCATATACTCTTAGATGACAGCATTTTTTCAGTTTTAGTTAACCTAAGTAAGAGAGAATGGAGTTAAACAGAAGAATCCAAAACTACTTGTATAAAATATTGAAGAGTTCAGTGGAAAATGTTTGGATTGTCCTTTGTCTTTGAGGAGGGCTCCACTTCCTACCTAAGACTCAAAAATAGGTATATTGAAACACTCACTGCATGTCCAGTTTACGTCAGAAATAAAAATTATTAATGCATTAACATGGGTAGTGAACAGGGGACTCAATCAATCGAACACACTAGGCTGAAGATGGCAAAAGCCGACATTAACTGATGAAATTCCTCTAGCTAGCAGACCTCTCTAATTCTGTTTAGCTTAGCATTATAAAAGAATTCAGAGCAAAATTTAAGTTTGCTGTGCCAGACTTCTATATTAACAAAGTCAAGGCATAACGTTAAAGTTATGCAACTATTAACAGCCTCCAGTTGGAGATACATCCATTTTCGTTATCTGAAAGCCATTTGCTAATGTGAAAACACTGTTACAACTTTTGAGATCTGTGGAACAAAAACTAATAGACAGCAGGCTTCTAGTGCCAGGAAACGCTCGCCAGTACACCCTGACACCTAACTAACTAAACCAACTAAAACACAGATTTCAATGTGCTGGTAATCTGAAAACTATCATGATGCCTAATTGAAGAGTGGTAATTACACAACACTGTGAACATCACCCACATGACAATTTTGTTTGGGTAGGAGCTTGGAAACTGAATCCATCTGGAGTGTACTGCACAGTGAGGTCATATAATATAGGTCAAATTTTCCAACATCATGGCCCTTTACCAGTCGTAAGGACCAAAAACCCAAAGTTCTAATTCAGATCAGAGCAATAGAGTGGTTACTGTAAAAACTATCTTTTACATGAACCGGGTACTCGCAGGAATTTATGCAAGTCACACACAGAACACTTGGTTAAGTTCAGGCATCAGTTTAATCAGTACTCCCCATCTCAAAAATAGTTTCAAGAGTTATTGCACAGTTTCCATGGAGACTGAACTTAAAGAGTTCTTTCTATTTCTGTCTGTGAAAATCCCTTCACATTTATGCTGCCAAGTTTTTCAGGAGAGCCTGAAGGATTAAAAGTGGCAGTAATATCCATGTTAGTGTCTATCACATGCCACTTAATTATTTTAGAAATACATATACCTTTCCATATGAGGAGAATATCTTACAGTTTCATGAGTTTGTTCAGATGAAAGCAAATCATTTAAGGCCTTCCAACTACATTTCCACAGCAACTGTACTACCTGAAAACCTCCTTATCTTCTATTCCACCTTATCATACCAGCAAAATACATATGGACTACATGTATCTAAAGCACTTCCATCTCACAAGTCGGCTCTTCATGTTTCTCATCACATCTCCACAGGCAAACTGATGCAGTCCAGGCTAGGAAAAGTGGACATTCAGGTGAACTGAAAAACGAGTGAGATGCTTCAGAAATTCCATTTGAAGGCTAGTCACCAGTGATCAAACACGGAATATCACACAGGGGCCAGTAGTGCTTAATCCCTTCATTAATAAATTAGGTGATGGGGCAGTGCCCCCTCAGCAAGTCTGCACACAATACAGAACTGGGGGGAATAGTCTCTGCAGGAGCTGGGTCTGCAGATGAGTCTGCTACTAATCAGGGCATCTTGACAGGCTGGAGAAATGGACTGACAAGAAACTCAAGATGTTTAACAAAGGGAAATGCCAAATTCTGCACCATGCACTGAAACATGCTGGTTTAAATACTCTGAATTTAAACTGGTTTAAATACTCTGAATGATGAGGCTTGGGGCTGACCATCTGGAAAGCAACTAGGTAGAGAAGGACATACATCATTCCTGCTGGACAAGTTGAGCATGAGCAAATGTTCCCATGAACCAAGCCGGGGCTGTAGTGCGAACGGACAGCAGGTTGAAGGAGGTGATCTTCCCCCTCTGTCGAGCAGTTGTGAGATCACATCTGGGGTTCTGGATCCATTTTTGGGGTCCCCAGAACAAGACAGACACAGCTGCACTGAGTGAATGCACTGAAAGCTCACAAAGATGTCTCAGGGATTGGAGCATCTGACAAAGTGAGAGGCTGAGAAAGCCGGGACTGTTTAACCTTGAGCAGAGAAAGTTTGGCAAGGTTCTCACCAATGTTCATAAATGTCTCATGGGCAGAAGTAAAGAAGATGTACTCAGACTCTTCTCACTGGTGCTCACCAAAAGGATGAATGATATACAACAAATTCCCCTTAAACACCAGTGAATAACTGTTTAACTCCGAGTACAGCCATATGCTGGAACAGGTTGCTCAAGAAGACCCTGAAGTATCTCTGCTTGCTCTGACTGACTCTCCTTTGTGCAGGAGGGTTGGACTCCTGACTCAAGTATTCTGTGGCTTCATAAATACGAAGTGCTGAAAGAGGGAAGGGTAGGTATGCATATTTGCCCCTAGGCAGTGATGCCCAATGCAATGCAGCTTCAAAGAATTTCAGCAAAAAGCTCTGGTAAGTGAACCCAGCTGATGCAGCTGTAAATTACATGGGCTCTGCTAACTGGCTGAAATTAACACAGACAGCCCTGGAGTCAGGATTTCCTATCTAGGCCGACCTCCTCAGATGCAACACCTCTTAGACAGGCTGCAGAATGCAAGGCTCTTCACTAATGATGACACTGCTGAGTGGTTCTGGGCACATCTTCATCTTATTCTCAGGACCACATCACAAAGTATGGGTTTGAATTCCACTGACTAAGGCACGTTGCTATAAAGCAGTTAATAGGAAGCTTTTATAAAGAACATCCTAAAGCATCTAGCACTTTTTTTAAAAGAAGTTCAGTCTCCCATACGCTTAAGGAAACACATGAAGCAGACAAGCCACTGCCTTCTGCATTTTCAGCTTTGGTTCCAAGGAGTAACAAGCAAGTAATAAGAATCATTTGGACAGCAATGGCAAGGAGTAAAATAAAAAGCATATAGACCAAGTTCTGAGCAGATTAACATACCAATTTAAGCAAGCCCCAGCAGCTAGAGATTCCAGTCCATACTTATGTACTGTTTCATTGAGGAAACAGCCTTACCAGTTGACCGAAATGAACCTTAAAATGGCTACAGACACAAGCTGGTTGATGGAATTTACTTACATAAGTGATGTGGGTGTTACAGGCCATAGCTACCCACTTGACAGCAGGTTAAGCCAGCAGTGTACCTGGCAACACTATTAGCTGAGATTTAATCTGCAAAAATTCAACCAGGAAAACATCAGAACAACAACCAACACTACTGAAGAGGCATATTATTTGAAGCAATATAAAACAAGTACAGATACTCAAAGATTTTGTTACCAAAAGTTTTTCATTATTTTGTTAGAAGAGCTTTCCAAAAACATGCTGTAAGTTATAATTTTCTCTTCATTGTATGTTAGTGTTGATCACAGTCTGCAGTCTAGATGTTAAACAATAGAACTGCAGTTCTTTAAATTATGGGAGCTCATTTTTTTCCTCCTCCTTCCCCAGACAATGTCAACAAGGCAGTGCTTTCTACTCTGCTCAGTTCAAGCTCAAGCAAAAAATGTCAGTTCCAAAGCACCTACAGTGTAACAATGAAAAACAGAGAGTGTAACCACCAAAAAAAACCAAACCAAACCAAACCAAAACAAACAAAACAAAAAACAAAACCAAACCAAAACAAAAAAAAAAACCAAAAAAACCCACAAAAACCAACATGGCAGAAACACATATGTGAACAGTTAAACGGCACAGCACTATCTTAAACAAACCTCAGCAGAGGTACAAAGGCATTGGGAAAAACAGGACATTCACAGAATGCAAGCAATACCCAGATTCATGGGTCACATATGCACCAGAAGACAAGTGGTAGCACTTTTTATATGTACATGCTCACTCTTTTCTTAAATACAGCTGAAAACTTGAAGAGTCTGGATACTGGAAAAATATATTCATTGAGCAAAGCAGTAACTAAAGATAAACTGGGGAGCATTACAAACAGAGTTAAAACTTATTTTGGGGTCAAGTCAGCAGGTAGTAAGGAAAATTCAGAAAAGGGCTTTCTAAAGTTACACAAATCAAGACATCAGTAATTAGTGTACCCCATATCTACTCCTCCTGAAGCAAAAAAACACCAGAATGAACAGAGAAAAGCCTGGCTTTCAGAAGGACTATACTCAAACACCAGTACTTAGACCATATCAACCTACTGAAGTCCAAAGACAACCTCAGGGTAGCTGGCCTCAGACTAAGAGGTAAGGTTCTACAATGAGTCTCAATTTATACTAAGGAGTACCTGAGTAGATCAACACAATGGCCCAGCACTGGTCTGCACAAATCCACAGCAACCACGTAGAGACTGACAGACATCTTTAGAGAGCCATGGAGCAGACAAGCGAATTAGTGAACAAAGGTTAAGCACTGTGAATACCTGTTAAAGGAATCTGTTAATCCAGAACAATGGACACAGTGACTGTGCAGAAATTTAGTCTGCTAGAACATGTCCCTCCTGGCTCAAAAACTTCCATTGGTCTGTGCAGCTTGGTCAGCTGCTGATCCCATCTCCTTACACCTTCGATGAACACAACTGAGCAAACACAAGTACATAGTTTTGGGCATAGCCAAAAACAAAGAAGCAAAAGGAGAAAAGAGAAGCCAGAAAAAATAAATCACTGACAGGGTGACACTGTGTAGGTAAAAGGGAGTCAAAGGTTTACAGAAGTTGACAATGCATAAGGCAAAAAAGTTGTGACAAACTAAATATTGTCTAAAATCCCACCTGCCAAGCCTACTGCAAAATTTTTTCATCACTAAAAAAAAAGTAGACTTAGATTCCACAGATAACAGAGAAAAAACTCTGAGATGCTAAGAACTGAGTCACTGTCGAATGTTAATTCTGTAAAAATACACCAAGTTTCAGCATTTATGCATTGATATGATATGATATGGAATTCACAACTCCCCTATTTTAACATATTGTATCACTCAGTTTAAATACTCTGAATGATGAGTTAAAAGGAATTTTAGAGTGTCCAATTGGATCTTATATGCACACACTTAAATTACATTAGTGCTTTACAACTATCTTCTTAAAATTCCAACGCATTAATTCATTTTACTTTAACTCATCCACCACACAAAATACCCAGAGAAGTACAAATATTTTAGCTACAAATGACTGCAATAACCATTAACATACAATAATATTAGTATGTTTTATTTATAAACCCTTGCATGTCACTATGTCAAAGAAGGACATTCAAAGAACATCGTGTTAGTCAAGTTTGAGTTCTATTCTAATACTTTAAAAAGGCCTTCTCAGGTCTCTAACTTAAAGGGTTTCAAGAAAAATGTTTTTAGGCAGAACATGCTGTCATAAAAAAACATAATAAAATTTTAAGTAATTTAGCACAGCACACGGAGAGCTCATTAAGAAACAAAGTTAGTAAAACATACATGTATATTCCCTGAGAAAAACTTCTGCAGATAAAATGGAAGTGGAAGAGTTAGGTGATACAAACTTATGCTGAAAAAAGTAGCATGCATTTTTTTTAGTACAAAACTATAACTTTCAGGGAAAAAGATTATGTGAACAAAAATTTCTTTGAAAATATATACACTTTATGGATAGTGTTTACATCTGCAGTGCTTAGAGGAGCATTACTTTATTTCAAAATTTATTACCTGCTAACTTCAGAACTCAAGTAGCACAGCAGATGGATGGCCCAAAGGAAAGGTCCTGCATACGTTGCAAACGCTGTGAGGAAGATAGCTGGTAACTCCACATAGCTGTCTAGTCCCACAAAACCTGCTGAAATGTCCACAGTAGCAATGCCATTTGAATTCCCCTGAAAACAGGAATAATATATAGTAAATATCCAAATACCTCCAAAGATACACTTAGAGTACATTGGAAAAATATTAATTATTGCACCAATTAAAGACTTATTCTTTAAATTGCTCTACAGTACAGCCATATTTTTTACATCTGCATTTCAATAAAACAGCTTACCAAACAAGTGCTTTTAATTAGAATTTACAGATTAACAAAGGCATAAACAGCATGCTATTTTGCAAGTCTTATTTTGTCTGCCAATTAACATGTCTACTGTTTAATAAGTTACATTAAAAACAGGAATTTAAAATAAACAGCTACACTTGCTGATTTCAGACACATTAATGAAAAAGTTGCATTTTTCATCAGACAAGGTTCAAACAAAGATCTTAGGTCTGCTGCCTAAAATTACACCAGGAAATAAATATTTCTTGCCCTTAGAGACAGCAGGACTCCAATTTAGAGCTGAAATGGAACGCTACATCGCCCACCTGCCTGCCTCATGGCACAAGTTCCTGCATGTAAACAGATTAAGACAGGCAAATTTAGAGATGTTTCTCCTTCCCAAGCCTCTATACCATATAAGATTGCATTGAAATAGACCAGAAGTCAGACTAGACAGCTTCAATCATCAATAAAAGGCATTTAAACCTACCAAGAGAAAAAGAGAAGGAACATACAACAAATAAAGTATCAAGAGCTGTCAAGGTCTGGTATGTTTTACCTAGTTTTCTTCTCCAGTGACCAGGACCACTAAATAACAAGGAAAAATGTAAAATTGAAGGAAGTGTTTTCCACTGAAAATCCGAAAGTACTTAACTTTACCCAAATACCAGAAGTAACAAACACATCCCATGATTAAGGCAGAATATTTCTTCAATTAACATAGGTTATAATTAAGATAGCTTTCGTCAGACTAGTGAGAAAGCTCTCAGATATTCTTGTGCTACATTGAGAAATTGATCAGTTTCTACAGCACTGATATTCTAACAGCCATCAAATGCTCTTTTTCCACCCACAGAATCCCAGAACAACACTAATGTAAGGACTGTCACCACCAACCACCTTAGACTCAATCCCAGCAGAACATATGAGGAGTAGTGGCTCCCCATTTCCCTCAAACCTGATCTCAGCTCACCTTGGTGACCTGTCCTCTTGACCTGCAAGTTATCCCAGCAAGGAAGTGCTACCATCAAATACACATTTCTGTCACAAAGCCCAGAGACACAGAGAAGCACAAAAGACGGGCAGCTTTTTTAGGTACATAACTAACTAGGTACCAGCAAAAATACCTGTTCTTGAGACAGCTCTAAAGTCTAAGAGAAAAAAGGCATGTGTGTTGATGGAACAATTCAGAGCTCATTATAAATAGTCACCATCCCCATCAATTCCACCATGAAGATATCCCCGGAATGTAAAAAGAGCTTGAAGCTGTAAGAGGGCTGAATGGTATAGATTTTATCAAAATACCATATACAGTAGAAAAATCTTGACTTATGACTGTTAGTCTTCCTCATTTTGACTTTCATCATGCATCCCTGTAGTAAATCACTGCACCAGTGTAATCAACTATTGTTATGCATTTAGTGCAATGTCCAGCAATGCCAGGAGCGAAGTTAATGACAGTTATGACAGTTAATGATAAGCAGCTAAAAAAATAAAAGCATGTCTGTGCCCTAGAATCTGTAATATGAGATTGGAAAAGAAGGTTACTCCTCAGGTTTAACAGGTTAAAGGTCATGGCAAGAGCAGAAAGGTTAAGTGTAGCACCTTGAGGGCTGAGCAGGGTGCTGCTTCACAACAAGGTTGAGTTTGACAGGGACAGGTAGGGAGGGAACCTGCTTCCTTTTCCTCCAGTCCCTGTACACAGCGGCAGCTCTTTTGGCCACCACATCTACTTCTTCTTCATTCCCCTTCTCCTCTGCATGATGAGTACAGAGTAGAAAAGCTGAGACATCAGATCCTTCCTGCTTGTGTCATGAGGAGCTGAAAGGTCTCTTTACACTGTTTAACCCACATGCACATGGTTGATCTTTGGCACCTTGGGGCAACTCCCCATGCCACTGTACGAAAGAAGCAAGAATAAATGCAGCACCGCAGTGCATGTCACCTGTTATGTACTTCCATCTGGAAGGTAGTCAGGGCAAGCAAGGAACCCGGAGGAAGGAACAGGTTCCCCTTCTTCTCAGCTCCCCAAGTCCCTTCCCCACCGGGCTCACTCCATCTGTCTTTGCCATTGTTTAAAGTGACACAGCTGTAGAACAAAGGATGCACACATCTGGATACACAAGAAACTCCAATCACACCGCAAAGTGTCCAAACACCTTACTCCACCCTGAATCTGCTGAACCTCACAGATAATACTGCCACTGTTACTACTGGAAGAGCCCTGGTGAGTAGCAAGAAGCATTTTTTCTTCACATTAGGTATCTTTCTCCAAGACAAATTCATGTATTTACACTAAATTTTCATAGCCATAAATTCTAACAGTCAACACAATAATTGACAATTCAGAATGCCTCCTCTTATTTTAACATACCACTCTAGTACTTCAGAAAAGGTTGCCCAGAAAGATTCTGCTGTCTCCAGATAGATCTTGGATGTTTCAAGACCCTTTGCCATCTTGTTTGACCTCACAGCTGACGCTGTTCTGAAAATGGTACAGAATTGTGAGCCTGCTGAAGTCCTTTCCAATGTAAATTATTCTACAATGCTTTGAAATCATAACAAGAAAAAGTTAAAGTCACTTTAAAACGTCACTCAGTCCATCTCTTTACCTAAAGGTGAAACAAATTAGATATGAATGATTCTAAAAATGTACAAACCTATTCTGGTTTCCTCCAGTGATAAAAGGCACCAGAAACTGGAACTGTACTTTCTTTCTCCCATTCCACAGATATACTGCTCTAAGCATGGCAACAAAACCCCACAAGACTAATAAATAAATATATGGAATTTTTGTTCATTTATGAGCTTTCATGGAAGGAAATGAAAATATTTTTAGCAATATTTACTGCAAACTAAGTTTTTTAGGAGCTGGTTTATTAAAGAGAAACAATCAAATTATTTATTTCCATTCTCACTGCATTTTAAGGACAAATAGTAATTGTAAAGACACAACATTCTTTCAGAAAATGACTGCTGAGTTATGAGATGTGGACAACTCAGGGCTTAGGAGAAAACAATCAATTATTCAAGCTCATTGAAAAATCCATCAAGAGATTCTCAAGCTTGCAATAATATCCTGATAAATAAGTAGCATTCTGACTAAATGTATTAATTTCATCTATTTTTAACAATACTGGAGGATTTTAAACTTTGGTTTACTTCATCAGTTCACACAAAGTGATAAATAAAGCAAAGACTTTAATTACTAAAACAAGACTAGAAAACAAATTTGGTTTATCCAGTTCCACGTTAGTAACACAGCACTTTATCCAGACAATCTCTAAAAACCTCCAAGCATGAAGACTGCACAACCTGTGTGAACAACCTTTTCCTCTGCTTACTATTCACAAAAATCTTGCTAATATGCTGGAAAAATGACATCACACATAGTATTCCCATTTAATTTACAACTTAAATTTAATTTAATTTAACAAATTCACTTTTTAGATCCAAATTGCCAGAAAGCAGAAAGGGACATCTGGTTCTGCAAAAGAAGGAAAGCTGGGAAATGAGAGTGAAAACAAGGCAGGTGAGAGCAGTAAGTCAGGACTCTTCAGTGGCATCTCCAGGTCAGGGCTGGATCCAGTGACAGTGATCAGGGCTGGATGCACTCCAGGGATTGCAAGTCTGTAGTGATAAAGCAAGTCCAAGATTAGGCCAGAAAGCCCAACCAACAGGTCCAGAGTAGGGTCAAGAAAGTACAAGACAGGCACACACATACCTGCTTACACATCTGGGATACAACACAGGCAGTAGGGCATCACATTAAAGCAGAACCAGAATGGAAAGAAGGGCCAGGCCCCACCCTCTGCTTTCCTCCCATCAGCTCCTCTAAATTAAAGATGACCCTGAAGTCTCCTAACTAAACTCCAGGACAGAAGATGCACTCAGGGTTCAGACACAGATGAAGTGCAGAACGCAAAACAAAGTGTAGAATCAAGACGTTTGTTTTCAATCCACCCTTATTTTTTTTTCTCCTATTTACATTCAAAAACAAAAAATTAGCTTCCACACTCAAGCACTTCATTTTTTTACCCCATGTTCATCAGCTATAGCACATTAATGAAAAGTAGTATCTGTTCCTGTCAGCCTTGCTTATTCGGTACACTTGTGATTTTCACAGATCTACTTCCATAAAGTCTTGAAGGACCCTACAATACTTTTTTTGAAAGACCAGTGCCTCATTCATTAAATATGCTATCCTGAACAAGGTTATTTTTGCTATCACATTCCAAAAACCATCACTTACAATCCACACTCAGCAAGACACAGTTACTGCTTTACTCATGATGTACCATCTTGTCTACCGGGATTTAATAAAGGCTCAGCAACATGGGCAAGTCTCAAGTAGTTCATAATCATACCAAGACATGTGCAAAAAGTAGTTCTCCAAACCTCTCTCCTATTTCCAGATGGAAGTGTTCCACATTTCATTTATATTTCTCTTCTCCTGCCTCATTTAGCTAGCACAGTCTAAATTTAGTATCCAATGTGATCTACATCACCAACAAATTTCAGTGGTTTTTAATTTTTGCATTTCAACCAAAAGCCTGCTGTTTTTTGTATGCTCCATTACATCGTTATGCATGTATGGACAGTAAACCTTAGCATCACTCTGAACTCAGTCAGTTTAATAGTGACAGCTCTAGTGACCAGAAAACTTAGAAAAATGAAGTCAAGGAAGACTTTCACATCTCTGCCAGCAGTACACATAATAACTAATAATACAGTTGTGATTCTTTCACATCTCTTCCCTAGAATTCTAGCGTAGGTATTGCTTACTCCTGAGGCAGTAATCAAATTACTTTCTGTTGCCAAGAGTGAGCTGAACAGAGGTCAGTACTGAAGGTGAGAATTTGATCGACTCGTCTAGCAAGAAACAGCCCAGCTGTACCTCTGTAATGTTCACTCAGTATCTGAGAACAAACCATACATGCTCTGGCTGCAACACAACCCTGTCCTAAGTCAGTCAAAATGTAGGAACTCAGCACTGATGGTCCTGGACAGGACAGGTAGTTGCTAAACCTGGGACACCTGAACTGTACTCAGTGTCACCTCACTGGGAAGCATAGAAGTAAGGCAGGGATCTGAAAGTTGTCACCAAGCAAAGACCTTCCTCATTTTCCCACAAGGTAAAGGAAAAAGATCAAGAGGCTTATTCAAACAATTAAAATCTGTTACTAAACTGGTATGGCTACATCCAGAGTTCCACTTTCCATCACTCACTTAAGGAAGAGCTGGAAAATGTACACAACAATGTAGAATCACCTACAGCTTCACCTGAGTCACTTGCCTATGGTACTCTCAAGATACATAAAGACTTAAAGCTTGAGTGGCTGCACTTGTCAAAGGAGGTGTGAATTAATAGAGAAAACTGCATTGCCATGAGAAAAGACTGAAACACACCTGAAAGGCAGGGGTTACCTCCATGTGTTTGGGAGAGGGGTGTCCCAGTTCAGGGGATAGATTTTTTTTCCAAATCAGGTCCACAAAATGGCATAAATACTGGTACAAGTTCCCCAGTTGTATATCTGGTATAGATCCTGCATCTATAGTTCCGTGACTGGCAGTGTATTATCAATATACAGTGTCACTAATAAACCAAATTATTATGTTTATTATGTGTCACTAATAAACCAAAGAAATTCCAATCCTGATTTTAAGCTGTACGAACTGAGCGCTTTTCTTTTGAAAAAAGTCATTCATACTCCAGACAGAACTCAAAGGAAAGAAGATATTTAAGTACATGAAAAAAAAAGAATTCAGTTTGGCATATTGCCAGCTTTTTTATTTTCCCAGATAATGAAGATCAGAATGCCACACCGAGAAAAACAACATTGTAGACAGCAGTTTCTGCAGGAAAAAAGAGAACCCTGGAAAAACACCTTGGGAAACTCCTCTCGTAGTGCCATACGAAAAAAGCTGATTGGCACGCTCTCTGTGCATATTGTTACCAGAAAGTTCTCAGTTCTCTGTGTTATCATAAGTTGATTTTTGGTGCAAGAATTTTAATATTCTTAATAGCTGTCCCCCATTGGATCCTTCCCTCAGACCATACCTTAACTTCTCACCCACACTGGGGTGTATAACTACCCCTCTCTGCCCTGGACTCTGCCTTTGGCCTCATGCCTTTTGCCCCTTTTTACTGCCTTGATTCAACATAGTAGATGCCTTATTTTTGTATTATTAAAAGTACTTTTTAGACAACTGGATCGAAGCTGTCCCTCTCTCCATTCAAGTGAACATCAGGCTGAGTCCCAAGGAAACTCAAAGGGGTCCTGAGAGTCTGGGCCAGACCCCAGGAAGTTTCACAATATAAAAGAGGCATGAAATCGTACATCATTTCTGGAAGAAGTTCCTTCCATCCTTGGAAATATGGACCCAGACTGGAAAAGCTATTCTCAGAATAAACAGAGAAATTTACAAATTGAAGAGAGAGCATTAATTAGATTTTGAGGCACCTCTGTGGCCTCTGTAATTTATCAACTACAGCTCGACCATTCTACTTTTCTATGCTAATATTCTGCATATCAGATAACTGCTTTCACTTGTGAAACGCAAGAAAAAAAAGTCCCTCTTACAATTCAATTTGTTGTACAATTCAATTTGTTTCATTCTATACCTTCAGAACAGTTTTTTCATTAGAGAAGAAAAGAACAAGCTAACATCTAAAGATGGGTATTTTGGTCAAACTGTTAACCTCCATGCTCAAAGGACATCTAATATAAATGTACTTAAAACATTTTTAAAAGAGAACCAAAAACTTGTTCTCTAAGGAGTGTGGGGGGGAGGGGCTGGGAAAGAAAATTCCATCTGTTTTGACTCTTACAAGCTCTTTTTTCACTAGCAGAATTGATTTCTCTATTTCTAAAACATTTCTAAGATTTTCTGAAAATAGAAAAACAAAAAGAGAAATAAAGAGAGACAATAAAGGAAATCCTTCCTGTTTTATTACAACTGATTTGTCATTTCAATCAGTCTGGACATCATTAATAGGCACGTACCTTAATTTTTGTGGACAGACACACAAAAAAATTCTAGAAAACTGTTAGTGTGTTTTTCTGAAATTGACATATTTTTAAAGGGTTCTGTGCTTAAACAACTTAAGCATTCCTCAATTTTTTTGCTAAGCCACTGCTAATTCAAAATAATCTTTTCAAAGCTGGAGCTTCTGGACATGTGATGAGACACAAAAAGGCAGTTTCTCATCTGGGCCTGCTCTGTTTCATACAAAGCAGCATAGGAAACAACATGGCGGAAAAAGCTTTGCTGTGCTTTTAACAGAAGTTTTGATAAGTAACTATCACCCAGATCAGATCATTTTCCACATCTTACAGTGATGGGAGATGCACAAAGATCCATCTAGAAATCGGGCTTATAACAGAGCAGTGGAGAATTTCTCATTTATGAGATTTGAATGCTGCGACTCAGCAACATATCTATGTGGAAGAAATTCCCTTGACAGAACTAATTTTTCAAATATCCTAAAGTTTGCTGAAATCTGTAGCATTCTGGATGTTACTATTTCCAAAGGAAAGACTTCCAGAAGAAATGTCAAAATTCCCAGCAGAGTGATGGGGCCTAGACAGATGCCCTGAAACTGCAGAATATCCAAAACCACAATTTGCAGTCAAGTAAAATTGAAATCACTACTTCCAGTCTTCTAAAAACAAAAAAAATCCTCAATTGCAAGGGTAGTTGAAACTGCAAAACATTTGACACGACAAAGAGCAGTCTTTGCCAAAATGCTAGTTTAAGACCACTAGAAAGCTGGAACAAATGTTACCAGATCCTGTTATCTTCTATTGGTCTTGTATAAATATATTTTTATTGGTGTAGAAAAAAATCCTTTGACACAGCACAGTCAAATGGAAAGATGTATCACTAACAGCTTCTTTCTAGAAGATGTTTATAGCTGCTTCAAAGTTGATGTAAATTCCAAAAAAGTTAGTCCCAAATTTTAGGCATCATTCAGAGCAGAAAAGACACAACATTTAACCTGCCATTTTACACTTCCAAAACAAAACTACTACTTTAAGAAGCTTTTGTTTTCTTTTCCATCGTGGCATACTGGCTGAAGATACATGGGCTACATTTATCTAAGGCACTTTCACCTCACAAGCACTTTTAAGTATCTCCTCAGGCAAACAAATGGATGCAGTCCAGGCTAGGAAACTGGACACTCACATGGACTGGAAACTGCTCAAATGTTAAGCTCACAGGGCTGCCATCAGCAGCTTGAAGTCCATCTGGAGACCAAACACTAGTGATCAGCCCCAAGGATTGACACTGGGGCTGATATTGTTTAACATCTTTACCAATGACCTGGGCAGTGAGATAAGAGTTCTCTCAGGAAGTGTGCACACAATACAGAACTGGGAAAGTGGCAGATACAGCAGATGGGTCTGCTGCCATCAGAGGTGCCATTGAGGCACCTCGACAGACTGGAGGAATGAAATGACAAGAAAATCAGTAAGTGCACCAAAGGGAAATGTCAGATCCAGGACTTGGGGAGGAATAAAACCACGCCTTTGGTCACACTGGGAACTAACCATACAGAAAGCCATTTGGAAGAGATCAGCCAACCACTGTCCTTTTCGTGCAAACACCAATAGCATCCGGGACTCCATTAAGGGAGCCTCACTAGCTGTATAATGGAGATCTCCATTCTCTCTAATACACAGTGGTGAGAAACACATTTGGGTGCCTGTGTTCAGTTCTGGGCTTGCCACCACGAAAAAGCCACGGGTGTGCCAGAAAAAGTCCACTGAGGCACCACAGATGATGGTGGGAACAAAGCATGTGTCATACAAGCACCTCCCTCTTTTTACCCTCAAGAGAAGAAAGCTCAGCAGGGATTATAGCAATGTGTATAAATACCTGATGAGGGGAAGTACAGAAAATGCAGCCAGACTGTGACCTTCTCAGTCACCTGACAGTGACTAGAAAAGGGATGAAAAGCAATACAAAGAAACAGAAATAAAAGAAATTCTGATTAAAATCAGAAGAAGCTTTTTTTACTAGCTAGGGTGGTCAAGCCCTGGACCAACTGCCCAGAGAGCTTGAAGAGTCTTCACATTTTCAGGTATTTGAAACAGGGAGTAGACACCGTTCAGATCAACCTGGTCTGTTTGACCTGCTGTTTCATGGGGTCAGGTTGGACTAAATGATCTCCAGAAGCAACTTCCAGCTTCAGCTCTCCTGTAATTCATGGTTCTGCGAAATTCTCAGCCAAGTGTACCAAGAATTCAGCATCACTGAAGCATTTATGAATCATTTGCTGCTTTTTGAAAAAATCTGAACCATTCTTTATTAGTCTCTCTTCCACAACTAGGATTTTTTTGCCAGATTCCCCACTATTAAATTTCTGGTTTTGTTTGGTACCTCAGTACTGAGATGGCTCTGTCTTCAGCATTTTGCCAGCTGTACTAAGGGGTGATCTCAGAAGATGCAATCAAAGCTGACTGCCTGAACAGTAACATTCGAAACGTGCAAAAGCCACTCAACCAAGACATGCTACGCAGTCTGAACAGGAAAAGTGGGTAGGAAGGGATGAATCATGATGATCTCACCAGCATCAGCAATTCCCTATCTGGACATACACTACTCTCAATCAAGACAACTCTCAATCTGCAGTTACAATTCCCTAAGCTTGATCGGAGTTTTAACATCCCCAGCCATGCCTCAGAGGTAAAGTCAACAGAGGACCAACACTGAAACTTTGCAAATCCCACCTCTTAAACCTGATTTCCAGGTTAACAAATGTCCTCTTTAGACAGGCTGCTATGCTAAGGCTCCAACAACATTAGAAGCAGAAAGATCCTCTCCAGTTTCAATTCAAAGCAAAGTTTTTGTGGAATTGCAACCTTATTTGCAATGCAAAGAACTAGGTTTCTGAAGTTCATAAGGCTCCTCAGGAAAGAAGGTATCATTTGATACAGTAAGAAAGAAAATTAGATCCAGTTCTTATAAGAGACATTACATGCCACAGCACTTTCCTTCAGTCTTAAACATTATATAGACCTATTGTAAGCCTCAAGAACCAGTGACAAAAGCCACCTGCCTTTTACTGGTATTAATCAACTCAGATGACATTTTTAAATTAATTATCGCCTGAAAAGTACTTACAAGGCCCATTAACAGACCAAAATCACCCTGATACCGTCTCTAATCCTTGTAACACTTTTGGAAATCTACACTAAGGATAAGACACTAAGGTATGCATCTTTCCCTGATTCTGAAAACAAAACGTTAATAAAGCATTTAGAAACTAAATCCTTCTGAGAACTCAGTAATCTTTTCCACTGTAATATTTAGTTAGCATTTTATTTACAATGGGCAACATTTCTTTGAAAAACTATTCCCTTTTCCACCTCTGAAGCGAGAGAGTATTCTGCTTACCTGAAAATAGAAGAAAGCTTGGCCAAACCAATAGTGCATGATAGTAATTTGTGCTGCATCAAACTTCAAAGGCATCCAAATATATTTTGTCATCATTGTCTGAATCAGCAGACAAAACACCAAGACTGGTAAATTATGAGGTCTAAATAGAAGAGCTGCTAGTAGAACCAATCCGTTATATACTTCCCATAATCCTGTGCTCTTGGTGCAGGAGTCTGCAGAAATAACCTGTGACTTTAGTAAATCTTTAGTGCCAGTGAAGACTATGCCAAGAACAAAGACATAAACAAAACGAGCTTCAGTAATCCCCCTAAAGAGAAAATAAAATTGAAAAAAAAAATTAATAAAGAAAACAGAAAGATTAGTTACTTACTAATACCTACTTCTGAACCTTTCAAGAGAGGTCAATACCAACAAGTTCTGCTGAACAGCTTAAATCCAAGGCTAGTATTTTTCAAATCCCTAAACAATTCCATTACAAAAAAAAAAAAGTATGTTTTAAGTTTAAGTGTAATTAGCACTTACATTATCTTCACACCACCTATAAATTCATTTGACTCTTAACTTCCAGTGAAATCCAGCTTCTGAAGGAAACACAGCACGTTGTCCAAAAAAGCTGACATGCAAGGAGGAGTAAGCTTAAAAACTGTGACCTGCTATTCTAGAAGTGCAAGGTCTGAAAAACGAAGACTAAAAGGGACTACAGCAAGTCATCCGGTCCAACCTTCCTGCTCAAGGCACAAGCAGGGTCATTCTAGCGCACATTGCACAGGATTGTGTCCAGAGAGTTCTTGAATATCTCCTGTGAAGGAAACTCCACGACATCTCCATGCAACCTGTTCCAGTGTCTGGTCACCCTCACAGTAAAGAAGTTCCTCCTCATATTCAAGTGGAACTTCCTGTGCATCCATTTCTGCCCATTGTCTCTTGCCCTGGTGCTTGGCACCACCAAGAAGAGCCTGGATCCATTCTCTTGATACCTTCCCTTCAGAGACATTGCTGAGGTTGTCTCAGACATTCTCTTCTCAAGGCCCAGCTCCCTCTGCCTTTCCTCATAAAAGTAATGCTCCAGTCCCCTAACCACTTTCAGAATCCACCTCTCAACTCACTTTAGGACCTCGTGTCTCTTGTCCTGAGGAGCCCAGAACGGGACACAGTATTCCAGATGTGTTTCACCAGGGCTGAGTAGAGGGACAGGATCACCTCCCTCAAACTGCAGGCAATGCTCTTCCTATTCCCCAGGATCCCACTGGCCTTCTCGGCTCCCAGAACACACTGCTGGCTCACGGACAGCTTGTTGTCTATTCAGGACCCCCAGGTGCCTCTCTGCAGAGCTGCTTTCCAGCAGATCACCCCCAGCCTGTGCTGTTGCCTGGGGTTGTTCCTCCCCTGGTGCAGCACTTGCCTCTGCTGAATTTTGAACAGTTCTCTGCTCAACTCTCCAGCCTGTTGAGGTCATTCTGACAGACTGCACAGATCTGCCGTTTAGCCAGGACCTAAGTGTCCACTCATCCAGTCCACACTTCTTGAGCTTGTCTATGAGGGTATTGTGAGAGACAGTGCTGAAATCCTTGCTGAAGTCAGGGCAGACAACATCCACTGTTCTCCCCTCATTCATCCCTGTATTTGTTTCACTGCAGAAGGCAGTCAGGTTGGTCAAGCATGATTTACCTTTATTGAATCCATGCTGACTACTCCTGATCACCTTCTTATCATCCATGTGGATAGAGATGGCCTCATTTCAGAATGAGGTGCTCCATCACCTTTTCAGGGACTGTGGTATGGCTGACTTGCTGGTAGTTTCCTGATCTTCCTTCTTGCCCTTTTTGAAGACTGGGGTGACGTTTTCTTTCTCCCAGTCCTCAGGCACCTCTCCTGGTTGCCAAGACCTTCCAAAGACGATCATTAGAATGCTCACTCTGCCCATCAGCTCCCTCGGTGCCTGTGGATGCTTTTCATCAGGACCCACGAGTTCGTGGATGTCAGATTTGCCTAAATATTCTCTACCCAATCCTCCCTGACCAAGGGAAAGTCTTCCTTTCAACATTCTTACAGTGTGGTCTCCTGGGTCAGAGATCTCTGGCTGGTCTTGTCAGTGAAGACCAGTACCAAGAAGGCATTCAGTAATTCTGACTTCCCTGCATTCTCTGTTACAGGGGCCTCTGCTCCATCTAGTAAAGAGCCCATACTATTCCTAGTTTTCCTTTTGTTTTTCATGTATTTGAAAAAGCTCTTTTTGTTATCTTTGACATCTTTAGCCAGAATTAGTCCCAGATGAGCCTTGGACTTCCTTGTCTCATTTCCACCTTCTCTGACAACCTCTCTATATTTATTCCAAGTGGCCTGACCCTGCTCCCACCTTCTGTGTATTTCCTGCTTAGACTTCAGCAACAACAGGAGTTCTATGTTCATCCACACAGGTCTCTTACCCTATTTCCCCAATCTCTTGCTCATCAGGATGTGTCACTCTTAAGCCTGGAGGAAATAACCCTTGAATATCAACCAGTTCTCTTGGGCATCTCTTCCTTGCAAGGCCTGTTTCCATGGGATACTTCCAAGGAGATCCCTAGAGAGGCTAACATTATCTCTCCTGAAGTCTATGCTTG
>JBBMKD010000115.1:29588883-29636151 GCA_037834095.1 Argya squamiceps
CCAGTTGGCATAGCAATCCCTCCACTCCTCTCAAGAGGGAATTACCAATGACTACTACTCTTCTTTTTTTTAACTGACGAGGTTGTGATGTGGGGGGTAACTGCTCTGCCATAAGCAACCTCATTAACCTGGATGGACCTTCACCCCCACTCTCATTTCTCTGGTCCTCACTTCCCTGGTTCTCAGATTCCAGGGCCTCAGACCTATTGCATTCAGGCACTTGAGGAGGTGAGGGAGGTCAGGAGGGGTTTCACCTGCCACCCCAAGCAGAAACCCCTTTCCAGCCCCCTCCATCTCAAAGGTCCCTCCCTTCCTTCTGGCTGGTGCTAAGAGGGTGGACGTGAAGTGGATGTCAGGTCTGTTTGTCTGAGGCATGTCAGAGTGAGGCTCCACCAGTCAATCTCTGACCATCAGTCTTCACTCGACATGAGTTATGAGTGAAGACAGTCTACAAAAACTAATATCATTCATTCAGAATTGAGGATTCCTGAGTCATCTGGACTTAGCAATATATGGAGGTCTAGACTAGGACTCTAAAACAATAAAAGTACAGTTATACTCATGTAACCAATGTAGCTAACTGACCACAAAAAAACACCACTAGCCAAAATTTCTAAAAGTAAGTTTTGTAAATAATTTTCTTTTTCTTAGAAAGGTCACTTTCCTTCTCTGCCAATTGCTAAAAAAATAAGCTTCAATTCAATCTTTCTTTTCACATACACAAGAGAAATGGGAAGAGGAGAAATAATAAGCAAGACCATTTACATACTGAATTTTTTTTTGCATGTACAGAACCAAGAAAAAAAGGCAAAGCAATGACACAATAGTAATGTGATTTTCCTAAACCTGAATACAGTGCACTGTTCATTTACCTTTCAAGGGTACGAAGTTATACCTAACAGCCTATGCAAAAGGGTTTTACTGTTTTATTCTATTAAATAGTAACTCTTTGAAAAACCCTGTATTGCCCATTGAATTTTTCCTTTAGGGAAAAAAGAATAAAGGTAAAAGCCAGTAAAGCTTAGAGAATTTCTGGGTTTCTGGCTAATGCAGAAATTTAGTGCCCCTTTTCAGCGTCTCTGGTAAGCCTGATGTAATTATTATCACCTATTTACTTTAGATGTAAAACTAGGAAATAGGTTGGGGTATTCACCTGTTCAATAAATTGAGTGAAAACCAGAATTAACCAGCTGATGAAGATTCAAACTAGAAAAAGTGTTCCTCAGCAAATGCACTATTATTATTTTGTCTTAGTATACTATATACTCATTTTTTTCATTGCATAGACTAGATTTTTTTTAAAAATAACTCTGGGGTAAAAAGAAAAAGATTCTTCATCTTAGAGAAGAATGCACTATGCATGAAAAATGCAGTGGCTGCCTACAACTTTTTCTCATATTATACAAAACTGCCTCTGCCTTGCACCTGGATCCTAAGCTATTCTAGATCAGGAATACACTAAAGATACCTCTCAACACATTTCAAGTAAACTCCTTGGTTTTTTGGTTGCATTTTAAACAGGCTTTTATCACATATATCACACCAAACATCTAATAAAGATAAGCTAGTATCATTGTGTCAACATGTCACCTATCATCTGAAATCTACTAAAATTTGTCTGCCATCTCTTTTGACATGCTGTACTAGGAGCCTTGCTGAAGATAACACTTGGTGAGTCAATGATCTTGGGCAAACCATGTCTCTCCACTGAGCCTTGTACTTTTCTCCTGAGAAGCTCACATGTCAGCAAATGAGTGGCCACTGCTAGGGACCATGCTGGAAGCCCTAAGCCAGCCTGTGTTATGCATTGGTAGGCATTATGAGAGAGACAATGTTCTGATCTGCATAGACACAAGTTCATTTTGGATTGTTTGCTGTGGTTTTTTTACGCAAAATAAAAGGCACCATGGTATTTGAGGGAGGCAGAAACTCTCTTCAGACAGGAACCATGTGCCACAGCGTGCCATGGAAAGATTTACTTGGGGTTTGTATTAAAGCTCTGACATAATTTAAGTAAATCACTGTGCCCACTATTTACTTAATAATAGAAATAATACAAAATTTCTATCTTGTAATAATTGAGATTCATATCCTGACTATAGAATGAACAAGTTTCAAGTAAATGTTTGACTTCAGTATTTAAGTACTTCACTTATTTCTCTAATCACATTTTATTTGTGGCTCAATTGCTGTATTTAATGTTCTGTCCCATGCTGCAAGGGTAGTATTATTCTCCAAGGCTTTTACCGAAACACAAAACAAAACCAGAGCTCACATTCAAAAATCAAGCATGTTTCAAGCATAGTGCCAAATCCTGCAGAGTAGGTAAAGATTATGCTTATTTTCTCATGAAGCAGAACTAACGCACAATGTTATCTTAATACTAGCATACAATTAGAATTATCTTCAATATTTGGAGACATGGGATGTATGCAAATATATCCAGATACACATATAAACAAATATTTCTTGTAAAATATGCCACACTAGCAAACCTGATCTTCTTTATGCCCTAAGATCTTACGCTGCAGGGCTTTTTCCATTTCTACGCATCTTGTGAGTCTCTGGCACCTGACTAAGAAGCTCTAACAGCATTTGTATTGATACAAAATTCAAAATGAGTGCAAGAGAAAGTTCATTACATTCAGAAGACAATGATTTCAACAGCTTCTCTTTCATAAACTTCTTATCAAATGTTCCCACTGACTCCAGAAGTTTTCCACAACTCTCTGACATTTAGTAAACCTTGAGACTGTAGAGCCAGGTATAAGAAAACTAAAGCCACTGAGCTACAAGACAGAAGTAGTCATTGGTGAAAGAGTTAATAGCTTCCTTACAGTTACTGACAAGTCCCATAAGAAACATAACATCAGACTAAAAATCCTTACTGTTTTGCACAGGTGAGACCTTGAGAAGGGCATTGTTACGTCTTGAAAGTCCACGTTATAGAACACTCAACTGCAAACACAAGGTATGGAAAAGCAGCTCTCTGAACTACTAAGCACTTTTGAAACTAAGAAGTAGCAAAATGAGCTTGCCTTGTGCTCTGCTAGATGTGACAAGTCCATCTAAAACAACAATAGATGCATTTGGAGTTTTTTGTAGCAAAAATATAGAGTATTACTACCACATTTTCCTCACATTAATTCTGATCTGATTGGTTTCTCATCTGCCACAGTCATAAGCTGCTTCATGTGGCTTAAAATTAAGCATACATCACAAAAATTCAGTGCTGGTCACTTACAAACTACCATTCTATTCGTAAGAACATAATTCCAACCTAGAACATCCTGTTCACCTCATCCCTATGGCGAAAGAATTCAACACCTTTCTAGAAACAGTTACCTATCTGCTGATAAACTTACTTTGAAATATCTTTGCCACCATGTTGCCATGGAAATATGACATTTCCAATAGCTGCCCGGTAACTGTAGACTCCCAGGAGCCCAAGTGCCATGGCAATTTTCGAAACCAGGGAGCATCTTCTTTGAACCAGAAAGAAGATCATAAGAAGGGAGACTGCAGCCAAGAAGGAGAGTTCAGATTTATGTTCAGAGCTGGGGAAAAAAAACAAACAAAAAAACCCCTTTTAAAACAGTAATTAGTGCTAAACACATTTGATAGAACCTTAGCTACAGCACTATATTAAATAAACTGTATTAATTGATGCAGCACCAAATTAATCACTGCAGTGGTATCTGTTATGAACTTTCCAAGAGGTATGGTAAAATATTTTAATATTTTTGGAAAAGCAGTTTTATTAATAAGGTTTTCTATTCAAGCATGTGTATTTGAAAGTGTAGTTATTGTGTTCCACCATGTGCTGGTTATTCTGTTAATTATATAAAAACTGAGCTGCATATTGCATAATGGAAAAGGGTCTACTCCTTTTAAACTAGGGTTTTGTTATTTATACATTTTGAAAAAGTGTGTTTTCCTTATTGTACAGCATTTCATTTTCTAGCACTACACAAAAGATTTTTGCACTACAGGATTAGAACAGTCTTTTGAAATAACTACATATGAATGTTTCATTTTAGACGCATCACCTACCCTACTACCTACAGAACACATTACCTACCCAAAATGACCAAAAATACACAGTTTAAAAAACACACACACAAACTCATTAGCTCAATCTGATTCCCTTGTGCAACTATAGCACCTTGTATCGTGTCAATATATACAAGAGATAGAAACAAAATTTGCATCACTGGCAGAGAAGATCACAGATACAGCTTGTTTGTTTGCTCCCCTGCATCCTAAACAGGTAACACTCATTCCAGAATCAAGGGCATTTCACTGAGCATGCTGCCAGTATTATATATTTAAATCTTTAGTAGTAGGAATTAGCACTGCAAAATGTAAGGGGGTAAGGCAAAGATCTGCACCCATGCCTTAATACGTAGTTCCAGAAAGCCTGCTGTAATCCAAGAATTGCCAACCCGTGCCTACTGAAAAATACTCCCAGTATCCCAAATAATATAAAACCATTAATTTTGTTAAATTTGCCTTCAGTTAAGGACATCATGTAGATTTTGAGAGCTAAGGGCTCCATCTTCTGTTTTTCACAACTCAAAATCCCATGATAACAGATCACTAACTTCAGGAAACTAATGGTGTGCCTGGGCTGTTACCTGCATTGAATTCAACCACACTTACGAAACTCCAGTTTTATCTCTGATTTAATAAAAATTATTGTTCTTCAAACAGGTTTACTTTCCTATTCCCTAGTATACACTTCATCAGGAGCTTGACCAACAGCTATTCCAGCTGTTGTGCTTGAGAAGTCACAGAGGAAAGGTTGCAGTTGGTTGAAAGAAAAGGTTGGTTGCAGAAAGGTTGAAATTGTCCTGTTAGCTCTCCATGCAGGACCCAGTCAAGTAGTTCATACACCTTAACAAAATTCCCAAGAGATCAACTGGTCTCCAAAAGCCAGTGGAGAAAAGTGAGAGGAATAAGATCTAGAACATTATGAGACAGAAAATGTAGTCTTGATGTTTCTCCTCCCACTTATTCTTCCTCTACACATGGAGAGAGCAGAAATAGTGGACTCCTGCAGCAACCTGTGAAGATAATGCACACACCACCTTCTTTATGATCAAAACACAATGAACTAATTTAGTAGCCACTAAACCTTTCAAATGAGTATTTATAAAAAAAAAAAAAAATTAAGCGTTCAGGTCATATTCTCCTTGGCTACTCATAGTACGAGAGGAGGACAAATCAGGGATAAATAACAGCACACCCTCATCATCATTGTCTCTTTATCTAAAAACTCACTACACATTGAGTTTTCATTCTGGACTGCTAGCACAGGGACTAACATACACCTCCATGTGTAGGTTTTCTGGTAACACTGTTCTGTGATCTCTGCTTGCAATTTTTTTGAATCATACAAATCTGTTAAAAAAAAACCCTACCCAAGTTTTTCATAGTATTTGCTGAAGAAACAAGAAAAGAATTTACAGCAAGCAAAGTCAGGTAAGCACAAATCACCTACAGTTTCAAGGTTTTCCAGCCAAGGTTCCTACAGTTATGCAGTTAAAAGCATATGTAATTAGCATAACATTTGAAAGGAGATTGTAGTTGCTTCCAGAGAGTCCTAACATTTAGCAAAGTTCTAAATGGTTTTGATAATCTGCTCAGAAATACAAGCACAAACAAGATACTCTGATCTCAGCTGCCCTGTCCTGGGTTTTGCACAAACCACAAAATTGAAAGTGAAGAACCAATAGCTCCCTGAGAGAAAATCTGGTGAGAAGGGAAAGAAGAAAGAGCACTTTGGCTCTATCTTCCTACTGCAACAGCTTGTTGTACTGTAATACCTCTGGTAACAGAATGAAGGTTGAAGACATTTTCTTCCACTGCTTGGACCTCACCTCATTACTGCAAATATAAGTAGAGTGAATGGAATTGTATATGTGCATGATTAATAACTTATTAAATATTTATATATATACATGTTTATATATAACTTTATGTATTTATATATAACTTTATGTATTTTTTATTTTATATATTATTTTTCTATATTTACATTTATTTATTTATTGTTTATATATATTTATATAAAGTCTTTTTTAATTGTTTCTTTCATTTTACAACTGAATACACAGAAGTCACAAGGTGTGCTAGCTTTGAGGGGAAGGACATTTGGGGATGGTTAAGTACATTATTAAAAGAAAATATCATCTTCCTATGCTGATGCTTCTTGTCACTTCTCTTCAGGCTGACACTGCCATGTAACAGCTCTGACACCTTTCAAGTATCAGTGCTGACCAAGATTAACAGGCAAAAAAAGCTAACTGAATACCAACCAATCAAAAAGAAACCCTGACTTCCACTCAGATTTAGATTGCATGTTTTCTTCCACTTCATCTACTGTCTGATTTTCTTTTGCTCTTTTTCCCCATCAAAGTACTTTTCAGGTTTCACAGTATGTCTGCAAATAACAAAGAACATCTTCCTTATTTCAGCACTGCTGATTGCATTCCTAGTACCCAAATGTTGCCCTCAGTTTTCCTGCTTGCAAGTGTTTGAAATCTTGCACTGCAGTTTCTCAAACAGCTTCAGAAAAACAATGTATATTTTTAGCATTTATCTATTGTTTACATTTTTGTCCTCTGGGAGGAGAAATGTGATGGACAGTGATGTTCACCTACCAGGTCGGAGAGGTGGCAACCCGTGTAGCCAATCTCTTGCCCTCTGTACAAATGTATATAAATAATAGAGTCAGATAATTAGGGGAGAATAAAGAAGTAGAAGCCTTCCCCTGACCTGCTGCATCTGCCTCGTTCCAAGGGTTGCCTGTCCCTGATACAGCCAAATTCAACACACTATAGAAAGATTGATTTTCTGTGTTTTGATGCTTACATCAAACAGGAAAATCTGGACAACTTTCTCTCTGTTTTAAATGCTGAGCCCCTTAAGCACTGTCCAGTTAAGCAAAATACTAATCTGAGCACAAGCAGAGATGTTGAAAAGATCAATATAGAGGAACAAAAAAAGAGGGCCATTTGTTCATTAGTTTATCTTAGAGACAAAATAGAAGGCTGGCTAGAAAAAGCCTGAGTAGCCCAAACTCAAACTAACAAGGGCACATACAATCTAAGTAACGTTCCAAATTCTTATTAGCAAAAAACATGCTATTAAGACATAACTACACCAATTAAACTAACACTAAAAATAGAATAGTAGTCAACCTTAGAGACTAGCAATGCATTTTGGGAAGAAGAATAAGTGTTTTATGCAATTCAGTTTATCACCAATTCATGCTATAAGAAAAACACATCATCTCAATCCTGATCAAATCACTAGGGAAACAGACATCTAATATCGTGTGAAGGAGAAGGAACAAAGATGTTAAAACCCTCCACCAAGAAAATGCAAGCATGCTGGCCAAATAGGAATTCCCAGACACTTCAGAGACCACAGGATGAGTAAAGATTTAGTTGCATCATTGCAAACCTTCTGACGCTTGTTCAGTGAGCCATAACAGAGTCATACACTCAACTACATCCCATCATTCAAGTCCAAAAACTGTCATACTTCAAATATTATTAATCTTTTAACTCTATATTGCAACTGAAGTATAGGTCAGCATGGAGACATACATAATATTCTCCTGTTAGGCTGAAAATTGCTGCATTGTTTTAAATCAGGAGGTAGCTCCACAGCAGCCTGAGCCAATCTGTGGCAGGGCTGCCAGGGTTCTATTCTTTCACTTGGTCCCTAAACACAGCAAAAGTAGTTACACCAATGAAATGGAGAAGGCAGAACTATGACAGTGACAGTCCCAATCACACATCCTCTTAGTCTGACATGGCACAACACTCTGGACTGTTGCATAATCTTTTTAAGCCTCCCAAGGTGTAAGGTAGGGAATCCTTGCTTCTTTCTCAATTAGATTTGAAAAGCAAGTGAGTTTTAGTAAGGAATACTTGACAATGGCAGAAAGAAAAAACTGTTTATCTGCAGCACTTCAAAAGATGCAGATAGTTCCACATTCTCTTCTCACAGTAATTTCAACCACAGCAGTGCTGAAATATTGTATACAATACTGAGTAAATACAATACTGTAAACAATATTGTTTACAGTGCCCTTCCTGCATTCCTGTTACTAACCAGCCATTTGCCTGTGAAGACTGATGGTAAATCAGAATGAGAAATTATCCAACTGAAAGCCAAGAGTTTCCCATGCCATCTTGAGTTACTTTTCCAGACATGTCTATTCAGTGATTTAGCTCATCATACTGACAAAGGAACAGGTAAAATATAAGGCCAGTGAGGTGAGGAGAAAGAGAGCAAGTTCCTTGCCTTGTATGGCAAAAGGTCCTATGGTATACTATTTTAGCGAAATGATCAGTCATAGCCTAAGAGTACAGATGTAGAATCTTTTCTATTCTACTTCCTTCAAGACCTAAGAAAGTACAATTGATGCGAGGCCATAATCTGATAGGGAACAGAGGAAGAAATTCACCTGTAAAATTCTGATACTTTTGTTTTGATACCTAGCTGCTGTACTTCAGCCTTACTGAAGGGGGAGGCAGACAGCTTTAATAGGGTTGTGATAGCTTTATGAAGAAGAATACTTCTTCATCCTGACATATTTTTGTGATGAGACAAGCTCAGTGGAAGAGCACAAAGCAAGCACTGTTTATCTGTGCTTTAACAAGATTTTTAACACCAGGTCCCATAATATTCCCATAGGCCATCTCATGCTAGAAAAGCTGATAGCCAGGTGGACTGAAAAGTGCTCAAATACTGGATTCACAGAGGTGCCATAAGTAGCATGAAGTCCACCTAGAGGGCAGTCACTATCTGTCAAGGCCAGGACTCAGGCATTGGCCCCCACTGGGGCCCAGTACTGTTTCATGTCTTCGCTAACGATCTGGGCAACGGGGCAGTGCCCCCTCATCAAGTCTGCACACAACACACAGCTGGGAGTGTTGTGTGCAGACTTGATGAGTCCAACAAATGGTGGATACAGTAGATGGACCTGCTGACACTCAAGGGCCCTTTGACAGCCTGGAGAAATTGCCCACCAGGGATCTAATGAAGGTCAATGAGGGCAAGAGGCAAGTCCTGCACCTTGGAAGAAACAGCTACACATATCAGGACAGACTGGGGGCTGACCATGTTTTCAGAGGCGACTCTGAGTGCCTGAGTGGACCCTGACTCAACAATCAGAACGCAACATGCCCTTATAGTAAAGGGCACGTGGAGCAGCATATGAAGAACCTTACCAGAAGATGGAGGAAGACTATTTCTTACTCTGTGTTCAACCATGGCTCCAGTTAGGAGTTACCCAAGACAGAGAAAGATAGAGACAGGTTAAATTCACATGAATTCCAATTCACAGGGACAAAAATCAAAGAACAGACTCTTCCCTCCCTTCTCCCTTCTCCTTCCTCAACAAAAACAACAAAAAGAACCAGAGTAAGCCAGAACAGATGTAAAAAGCCTTGGGTTTACCTTAGTGGGTTGCTTAGAAATTCCTGACAGGCAACTAGTGTTAGAGCCAGGCATATAGGATTTCCCACTTTTCTTATAAATTAGGAAGCACCTGCTCTATCTGCAGTCTACACTGCACCTGTGTTATCCCCTTGAGATTCCCACAGCCCAAGGCTACAAAAGGTTTTGGTGCTTTCCAGGTATACTTAGCACCATGAAATCAGAGGAGGGGGCATATTAAAGTAAGACAGGATCTTTGAAGGTTAAGTCCATACACGCACACACTATTTTTTAGAAGTCTGGTAACATTTCCAAGAGTAAATAAACATCTCTGGGAGACCACATGCGTAAAAATACGTATGTGAAACAAACCAAAGATTTCAGCTGCAGGAGTATCAGGTCCTTGTTTAGTGGCCTTGTGGCACCAGCACACTCCAAAGAAAAGGACTGACAGTCTGAAGAAAAAATCTGGCTCAGGACATTCTTGGGCAAATAAATCTTTCACAGATGCTCAGGATTAATTGTAAAAATTCTCACAGTCACACCAAAGCACATCTCATCCTGCTCACACATTGACTTAGCTCATAATGAAGGAATGAGTTATCTATCACATGGACTTGATATAGGAAATACAACATTTTTTTCCTGATTTCCTCACCTCAGGAACAGAAATGCATGGTAAAAACTCTGGTATAGAACAACCGCTATAATGCGATAAATTCCCTCATAACTCATGTCTTTCAGCACTCATGCCTGTCACTGCAATTAACATTTCATCTGTGAGGCAGCCAATAAATAACAAGTTATTTATTAGTCTATTTGCTCATGTCATTTTTAATGAATGATGAATGACATTTCATCCATGTGTTGTAAGATACTGACAAGAAATCTATTTATCTTACACAGCAGAGTCTCTTCATCTGCTGTTTGCAAAACCTTGACTAGACAGTCGAAAAGTATTGCTTCTCCATCCACTAACTGAAGTACATGAGACAGTTCAAGTGTCACTGAATAATAACTGCAGTTCTTAAAAATACTGAAAGGTATTAGAAAAAACAGAAGCTCTTCTCTGCTGTACTTTCGGTTACAAAAAATTCCCTTTCTTGTTTACCATATTATACTCAAAAAAAATTCCTTCATTTTTTCACCCAGACATTACAAGCATGTGATAGACAACGAATAATTCTATGTGTGGCATCTTCTCCTGTGACTTCATAAATTTTGGAATCATGCAGAACCTTCCTGCCTTTCAAGAGTTTAATTCAATTAAGTCATTTTTAATTTCTCAAACCAGACACTGTTGACTTACACATGGAAATATTTACTTTTTGCTTCTGATAAACCTATCATGTATAATTGGCATTAATTAGGTAAGTCATGGTGCAGGGCAAAGATTATAAACTATTGATAGTACACAAAGAAATACTCCTGTGTCAAATAGCAATGAAAAATTCTTTATGTCACTTCACCATTTATCTGCTTTGTATGTTTGCAGCAATTTCTGATCAGAGACCATATAGAAAAAAAACATATTTCACCAAACAAAACACACATTAAATTTTAAATAAGGCAGAAAGTGTGACAGTAAGTCAGAAACCCACCTTGTCAACCAGTGTCCAAAGTCTGGCCGATGAGCCCACTGGACACCTGTCTGATTCAAGGATCGAAGTAGCCGACAGCAAATAAGGATGATCCATGGAGTTGCTAAGCTTATCCACTTATCTGATCCTTTTATGAATTCAGATGAAGAGGTGGCCTTGCCCAGTTTCGAATCACTTGCTGCTGGAATGTCTATATTCTTGCTATCGGAGGTTTCCCCAACATGATCAGAATTTTGTCTCACATTGGTGCTATGTTGAGGATCACATTCTTTCAGAAGAAAATTATTTCTACACAGTTCCTGACACAGCACCAAACAAAGCGTATTGATAAGAAAATACCAGGTTTGATGTTCCTCTTCTATAAAACTGCTTGCCCCCAAACTCAAAACATGGCCAATAGTCCCAGCCAGAATCAGCACATCTATTTCTGACCAGTTAGAACTGGACACAATAGGATTCTGTAACCAAAAAAAAAAAAAAAGTATATATAAAAATTTTTAAATTTCACTTGTAATTATTCATAGTGTGCTTACAGCAGTTAGCAATGAAAACAAAATAAACAGCAAGATAACTTATTTCTATTTTAAGAAATCTCAAAAATTTATAAAACAAACATTTCAGTGAAGCATACTCAGCATGACAACATAGGAATAATTTTTAAAACTGCATACTGTTTAAGGAATACAACTTCTCTATGAATAATCGTCACAACTGTACACATTAAGATTCCCTACTACCCTGTAAGAGAAGGTTCAAAAGAATTTCATGCCCTGTTGCATATTTGCAGAAGTAAAAATAGAAATTCAGCAGAAATCTTGAGATACAGATAATAAGTAATTCTCTAATAGTTGAAATCTGTGATCTCTTCAATTCAACACAGTTACAACCTTCATCACCCAAGTTAACAAAGTTACTGCCTGATGACACCCGTTGACCTTGCTTAGCTTGAAATGCACCTTTCACCATAAAATCTACTTTAAACCTTTAACCAGTGATTATTTACTTCACATACTGTGCTTATCTAAAACCACAATATTTTTTGTCTAATGCTTACATTAGACAATTTCCTGTTCTCAGCAGCTAATTGGAATTGCCTTATCATCACTACCTTCAACAATAGGGCTAAAGAGAAAGCATAAGGGCATGAGGAAGTTGAGAGCACCCAGTTCACTACTGTTATCAGGTAATGAACTATTTCAGCTCACAGAGAAAGCCATAAAAAGACCACAGAGAGGCACAGCCACGATAAGCATGCACTAAGGAAGGTCACAAAGATGACCAAAACTCTTCAGCTATTAATTGACAGGCTAATAAATATCACAGGCACAGCTCTGAAGAGCATCAGTCTGGACTCTGTAACAGGTAAGGAGGAAGTGACAGCAGACAGGTGTTACAGATATCTGATAGCGCCCGTGGATCTGTACCAACTCATTAAGCAGAGCTTAATGAAAAAAAAAAAAAAGCTTCAAGAAAGTGTCAAGGGTGGGGAAGAGGGGGTGATGAGGAACATGCTAGAAATAGGGGCAAAGTAAGAGGAGGAAGTGAAAGGATTCAGTTACATATAGGCAGGAGCCATTACAAATCTCTGACTGAGCCCTGTGCCAGGACGCTGTGGTCTATCCTGTCTTACTAAATCCCCTCCTATCCTCTGTCTCCACTAACTCCACTTCCTGTCCCATCCATGGGTGTTGCAAGATGCCACTGCAAGCAGGGGACCAGCCTGCATGTCAAAAACTTGAGACCAGAGCAAGTAAAAGCAAGTGCCAGAGGAGACTGGAACCAGCAGGAGCCTCTAACATACCTTAACAAATAGAATACATGCTTGTGAAGAATTTTGAGGAAGACACTGTCAAAAATCATACATTCCTATTCTATTTTATCTAACTTTGTACTATTACAGAATGGAGTATCTCTTAAACTGCATTTTCAGCACCTAATAAAACAAAAATGTAAAAGTCAGATTGAAATTACTCCATGCCATTTTTACTTCAGAACAAAGCTCTCTGAAACTACTTTCACATTCATTTCTTTAACTGTGTATTTTAACCACATCATCCTCCTATATTTGACCTACGAACAAGCTTTAAAAAAAATCTTGAATATTCACAGGAATCAATTTCACAGAGAACCTACTACATTAGAAGATGCACAGTGTACTATAATTCCTGCACAGTTTAATCATGTTAAAAGAAAATCAAATCAAATTGACCTTTGAGCAGATAATCAGAAAGCAGGTATAAACAATACAAGTATCTCTGAGCATCTTAAATGCAAGTATCACTTGTGTTCATAACTTACTGACTGCAGCATATGTATTTTTGTTCAAAAAGCAAGACAATATTACACAGAGAAGACAACAAACACATGAAGCAAGAAGATAGTTAACACTATTAGAAATTTTGCTTTAGGGAAAAGAATCTTTTCCAAAATCAAAATTTAATGAGATGTACGTGAAAGAATGCAGTAGCTATAATTACAATTATGACCTATTCACATCTCCTTCATTTCTTGTGTTGTTAAAGAATACATTACATCGAAGTAATTTCACTTAAAAAAACCCAACAACACAAACAAACACACAAAAAAAATCCCACAAAACCAAAAAAGTCCCCATGAGGTTACACACAACAATAATGGAGGGAAAAATATTAATAATCTGAAAAAATGTCCAGGTTCAATCTACATTTACTAGCATTTGAAATTTCTCTGGTGTTCTAAAGACCATTCAGGTTTGTTCAGTACTCTGTTCTGAAAAGTAAATACCATAAGCTGGTATTTGGAACAAAAGGACAAGGTAGTCTCTGCAAAGACCAAAGAGCATGAATTTCACAAAGCTGGGACAAGAACGGTACATGACGGATCTTCAGCAAGTTTAAATTCCAGTAATTCTATCATGCTGACCTTAAAGATCTTGGCTAACTAAATAAATGAGCATGTACGTACCATCTGCTCACAGAGACAAAGGAATCTGAGATTCTAAATAAATGAGAATGAACAGGTCTGTGATACAATTTGTCTTCTTTGTAAGACATAACATAAAATCTATAGTAGTATTGGTCTCCTGTATCTGGTTGCTGTCAGCAACTGATATGAAAACTGAAGAAGTGATGCATTGCCAATGGGGAACATACAAAAACCTCATTAAAATGACGGCATTAATGTGAAATGTCCAGGGTCAGAAATCTGTATTTCTTGCCTGCTTGTCTCTCACAACTTCAGTGAAAAGAGAGAAAAATTACTCTTCCATTCATATCAAAGGATTAAAATCCAATGACATTTACTGATAAACCACATTTCAGATCAGAATTAAATCACTATGCAAAATTAAAAATTATGATGCAAATTATAATTTCCTGAGCCTTGATAATCTTAAGAAATTCTGGAAATACCTTCACCAAGGTTTTCTAAATTTACTTCTAATCCCTTATATATGAACTGTGCCGTATTACGAATGCCATGAGTATGGTGTCATATACAGTCTGACCTTAGATTATTTAGATTGTACCTAGTTTTAAGATTCAGTTTAAAGGCATTGAAATGTAGGTCTTACTCTGATATTCACAGCTCTGTTTTTCCAGCTGCTGAACATTTCCAGCCCTCAGGAACTCAGCAGACACTCCAAATACTAAAAAACCTGTATGACTTTCAGTTTGTTTGATATCTTGGCAAAAAAAACCTTAAAATAGAAGCTTTTATTTAGAAATCTTTAAATGCCAGTCTTCAAATGATGTAAGCATATCACCTCCCAAGTCAAGGCGGCTTTAACAAGTGATGTATCAGCACTAGTATGTAAGCAATACAGAAAATGACCTCTCTGCCCTATCTTTGAACATACTTTGCTAGCTTGCAAAAGTGTCATTACATAAATGACAGAGTACATGCACCTTTGATCATGAAATTTTGAAACTTCTTCACTTTGAAATAAAATCTCCTATAGTCTGTATTCTGAGTCTTATTTCAGTTATCTGGGTTTTTTGTGATTAAACATCTACAGTTAATGCCTGAGAAATTCTGCAACTACTTTTCAGATGAGAAACATTTTATTTTTCACACTCACCATCACTCACAATTTGAACACTTACCATTATGTTCGCTTCTGATATCTGAGCTCCCTGAACCCCGTCCTGATTCTCCATGATGGTAACTTTTCCTTGACAAAGGTACTACAGACCACACTTGCTGCTACATTTTCACAGCAGTTTGGGATAATTTTTGGATGCTATATGGTAAAGACACCACCCAACCATCTTTTTTCTCCCCAGGTCAGAAAATGCCAAAAGTATTTTAGGTGCATTTGCTTAAAAAAGTAACATTGTTCAATTCATCAAGAATATCAAACAAAGGAGGAAAACCAAAAATACTGTTAAATGAACAGGTGCTTTAAAATAAACTGAAAGAAGACCATTTGGTAGATGTAATAAAAACCCACTCTAATTCTGTATAATGAGAATTCTCAAAACCTCTACTTGACAAGCCTTAACGTCTGTATTCTAGTTTAAAAAAACCTGTTAGTTTTTATTTCTATCAGACACAGGGCAAAAACCTCACAATTAGTAGTAGTAAATACCATGCTTAAATCAACCAAGCAATTACAGTGAAACTATGAACAAGAAGTTAAAATTTTTAACGATTTTCTGGAATTCATAAAGGGCTGCAGAACTATTTAAAGCCTGAAGTATCATTAAAAGAAGGGACTGGTTCTGTTAGAAACACAGCAATCAGAATCTATAAATAACAGGCAGGAAGCAGATGCTAACACTGCCTGCACTGGTCTTCAGAAAATTCATGAACTTGGTAATCAGTTTCTATATTAAGACACAGTGGAGTAAAAAAAGCATTACAAATGAGAAGCACTTCAGAGAAATCTTTAGATGTGAACGGAAACAATTTGAAGGAAAAAAGCTCTGAAGCCATTAACAGGAGAGCTTATCTTAATTACTTTTAAAATACCTACATTTTATCAACTAGCTTGAGCTTAGAAAAAGGCTTTTTAGCTTTCTTTTTAACCAGAAAGGCCAAGATTCAGGATTCTACTCCCACCATCAGAAGACTGGGGCTTCCAAATTCTTTCAGAAGTGGACCCCGGAAGCAGTTTCGCAATGTGGAGATGCACAGGTGTTTTGTAAACACTTGGATTCAGAGATACTTTAGCATAAGTGAAACTCATAACTCACACAGAAGTCTCTTCAAGATAACACACAGTGTATAAAAACAACCCATTTCTCCCCCAACACCTAGGCATTATACTGGAAAGCTGCTTAAAGACCAGAGATGAATGTTTGGAACACACCTGGATTACAAGCAGCACCAGATTTGCACACTGCTCCTTTCACCTTTTCCAGGCTTTTTATTTGTCTAAGCACACCTAAAAAAACCCCACCACAGCTACACAAGACTACAACAGCCCCAAGACAGGTAAAAATATTAATCAGAACCAAGTCACTGGTTGTATACATGTCTGGAATGAAGGCACATACTAATAACTAAACCCACAAAATATTCCAAGCTTTCTTTGGAATTTGAACAGAGACAGCAAAATCGATCACCTATGGAACAGGAGTGAAGATAGGATGACAAAAATGTATTTCTTACAGGTCTAAATACAAAGTCATGTCTGCCTCAACAAGAATTAATCTTGCCAATCTTGCCTAAACTTCATAAGATATATTTAAGCTTCCCACATTTTCAGATGTATCTCAGGTACAAATAGGATCACAGACCAACGCGGGATGGAGAAGCCAGTGGTTCTTATTTCCACCTGCCGCATGCCTGAAAAATCAAACATACACACAAACCTGGAAGACATTGCTAAAAAACTCATTTGTGTATTATCAACTTGAAGCAGGTTGCCTAGAGAAGCTGTGGATTCCTGGAAGATCAGGCTAGACAGAGCCTGATGCCACATTCCTGGAAGATCAGGCTAGACAGAGCTCTGAGCAGCTTGGTCCAGAGGAAGGTGTCCCTGCCCATGGAAGAGATTTGGAAATGGATAATCTTTCATATCCCTTCCAACCCAGACCAGTCTATCATTCTGTGATTCTTTGAGACTATCCACCTGGAGAAGAAATCTATCATCTGTTGTCATTGCTCTCCACGGTATTGAAGTGGCAGGTATGTAAATTTTATGCAGGTCTACAAAATTCATCATATTTAGATTTTTACTGTTTACTAAAATTAGAAAAACTAGTAACAATGAAAAACAAGTTTATATTTCATAGTTGTTTGTTTGTCATTGCATGCCAAGTACATGTGAGACTTCTGGAGTATTATTATTATTATTGTTATTATTTCTATTATTATTATTTCTATTATTATTGTTTCTACTACTTTCTTCTTTTTCTATGAAAAAAAACCCACCTAGACAGAAATTACAGAAACAAAATTATAATCTGGTATAATTTGAATAAAATATAATGGCAACCTTACTTATAAGAATTTAGATTTAAATCTACACTCAGGGATTACAGCATATATCTGTACAGAGTGCAAAATTAATCTTTACTCAGGAATTCTAAATTTTCTGAATTGTAAGAAATATAGCTGTTACAAAATGCCTCAGGTGAGAAAGTTTGCTTTTTTCCTTGACAGAGCATGTTGTCATATCATTAAAAAAACGTACCTGCCACAACTTGTCACACACTTGAAAAAAAGGTACTAAACCCCCATGCTTGGTTCCATGAAACACAGATGAAGGAGTGTACTGAACAGAGGTTGTACCATTGAATGGAGTAGTATGAGCAGTGAAGCTATTGAACATCAGGGACCTTCCAAAAATATGACTAACAAGCAGTAGAAAAAACAGCTAGAAGCTGATTTTACGGTATGACTGACAGCTTTTGGCACACTAAGTTTCACAGTGGAAGAAAAGACATTGCATATTCTATTTCCTTGGAATTACCTGTATTCTATTGAACACACCAACAAAACTCCTTGAATAACGTTGAGAAGGTAACCAACTCCTCACACTGAGAACACTTTGAGAACTCCAAAGATTTTAACAAACTCTACTCCTTAAGCTTAAAAAGTAGAATAGACAGATTAAATTGGCTCCCTCTGTTGAATTTTCAAACCTATTAAAAAAACACCCCAAACATTAATAATACCAATACAAGAAAAGGTATATTGGCAAAGTATATTATTCTTAGAGCATTAGTTTCTCTTGTATCATCACTGTCCTTTGTGCACATTGTTGTAAAATATTATACAGCTTGCTTTAATTGCAATTGTGAAAACTAACTATGTAAAAGCATATGATTTCTACAAGGCATAACTATTTCCAATCTCATAAAGTCAACTGAAAATTACTGTACAGTATTTTTAAAAAATCTTCAAATTAAGTCAAAATAAGTACTTCTTAGATCTTCATCAGTTGGTATCATGCCACAGTGACCATAGTACATTTCAATCACAATTTTAAATAATAACACATACTCACATTACAAGTAAGAATTTCTTTAAGCACACACAAGAGAAAACAAAATTTCAACTGACAGTATTATGTCAGATAAAAAGATAAAAGATAAAAGACAGTATATGAAAGACAGTATACGAAAGATAAAACATTTTGAACCATAATTAATGCATGCTCTCACCTTCGGTGGAAGTCTGGAATTCTCAAAGATCTTTGCAATAGCAGATAAAATACCACACATGAGTGCAGAAATCAGCATCATCACTCCAACTGCTGTTAACCAGGACATACTGCAGAAATAGCACAAATTTTCTGCTGATGTGCATACAATGACATGAACAGCACACAGCATCAGGCACATCAAGTAAAACAGCAGAGAGAACAGTGGAGGGGAGAGGGGCACTTCAAATTCTGCCCGCTTGCTCAGGGCTTTTGGAACACTGAGCAAAAGCAGCAGTAGAACCTAGAAAAAAAATAGGGGATTAATACTCTAAAAATTGGGGTTAGCTAAAATATACAGTAAGAATTCACACAAAAAATCATTCTGTTGTCATCTACGTCACTCTGCTAATATGCGTACTTTATCAAAAAAGCCTGTGAAGAATTATGTTGGATTTCTTCTCCCGCAGTAAGATACTACCATATAAATGGGAGCACCCAATATTGTCTTTTCATTTATTAAGGGCTTAAACGCACAAGTTCCCAAGTTTAATAAATCATCATTTGCCTCCTCACCTGTGGCAACCAATGGTATGTATGACCTTCATTCCCTGTAAAAGACCTTGAACTCCCAATATCAAAATAGTTCCTAAGCAAACAAATTTGACCCATTGTTTGTCACCTGTAAATGTCTGAAGTTAATATGCTCTGTCAAAGGCAATTTATTTCCTGTAGGAGACATACATATGTATGAGACCCTGCTGAGCTAAATAGCTTCCCAAATGAGGGTAAGTTCTCATACTATCACAGAGTGTATGCTGAATTTCTAGCTTACGAATTCTCAGAGTATTTATTTCTTGTACCTCTCCTTATCTTAATTGAATTTATTGGTTTTACTTTCACTTTGCTCTGACTTGCACACAGATCAGGCAGAATTCCAAGTTCTGTCTTACGTAACTGTAGCAGCAGAGACAAATAATATAATGAAACTTTCTACTACTCATATACAAACCTTTATCAAAAAGTGGGAAACTTCAGCCACACACTAAAATGCTTTGCAAGCTGCAGAGATGGAAATAGGACTAGACTGACCTCAATCAGCTGGTACTAGGGCAAGATTAAAACAAATCAAAACAAAAACAACTATATCAGACCATTGTCAACCTGTAATCTTTCACTGTCACTTGCGAAGACCTATGCCTAAAATTTTTCCCACACTACAGTGAGTAGACAAAAAAAAAAAAACAACAAACCACAACAAACAAACACTTTGCAATAGTCTGCTGCTTCTTCATATTCTACTGCATGTTTCATTTGATTATGAAAATATGCAGTTTTGAGTATTGCATTGGCTTAAGTCTTACAGTTGAGCCCATCGCTCAAAATTAAAACGGCACTCATGGCAGGAAAAGGCTCAAACTGTAGATATCTACCAAACTAAATTTAGGTCTTTTGAGCAAATGCACTGTTATCAGTTCATGTCTCAGAGGTATTCTTCTCATCTGAAACACAGGATAATTGGCATTTATAGCATAGTGTAGTTTGAAGCAACATCTGAGTTTCTCTACTCTTATTTATTCAGTGAAGGTGGAAAATCGATATCAAGACAAGACCATTTTGGAAAGCAAGGCAGATTCTTGAGTATTGCACTGGAGAAAAGAAAAAACTCCAGTCATTTTGCTGGAGTCTTAGAGTCATGCTGAGCACACACTTCTCAACAGAAATTTCTGTGGTTAGTAGCTGCATATTTCTTTGACAAAGGCTGATTGCGTATAACACGTAAGACTTGTCTTCCAGAAATAGTAAATATCTACAACTGCATTCCAGAAAAAAAAAATCCACTGCTTCAGATCTAAATTGTCTACAGCTTGAATGCATAGGTGCTGGAAACAAAGGAACAAAGAAAGATATGCACCTTCAGCTCTGCACTGAACTTTGTCCACCTCCAGATCTTCCATCTGTAAAGCAGGAACGGAACCTACCATCTCATCTACCCAAGGGCACCGTGGAATTCATTCCTGTGAAGTGATCAGCAGAGTGACAAACCCCACTGAGCAGTCTACCAGAAAGCCACTTCAGAAGCACTCTGTATGCAGACAGCCGTGTGGGAGACAAGGCACAGAGCCCTGCCATGACAAAGGAGACTCAGCACTTGAGTCTTCCCCAAAACATCAGCTGGAGAGATCCACTTAAAATTAAAGATATGGTACATCTTATCTGCATAAATATGGGAGATATGAAGAGCTAACCCTACAGCAAGTATTTATTTCAGGATTCTTAATCTATCAGTACAAGAAACAATTCCTGGAACTGTGAAAACTTGCCATATAAGGCACTGCCTGTTTGGAGCAGCTACACCCAACATTAGATAAAGTGGAACAGCTAGGGATTTACTTGCCAGATCTTTTTTTTTCCTAATGTAGTAAAGCTACTCAAGAATAGAAGGCTAGCTAATATAGGCATAATTGAAGTTGTAGCACATCTGCAAATCTACTGTAACTAGCTACACTAAAACATAAGTAATTAATATCAAAAGCACTCTTGAATCATTTTAAAGGTCAGATCTTACTTTAAAAGGCGTATTAATTTTATCCAAGCGGAATGTCAGCCAACCCTAAGAACCCATACTCAGTAATTTTAAAGACCAGTAAGTGTATACTGCAAACCAAGATACTTTACTTTTGTGCACTTAGCTTTTTCACAGAAAGATCTATTTTCATACCTCCATAATGATCACAGTCCCCACCATCATCGAATACATGTCATATTGTGCCACTTGTTTGCTTAATGAAGAACTCAAAGTCTTGAGGGCCACCAAGTATTGCTTCAGGAGCTTCTTGCCAAGGTTTAAGAGTATTTCTGAATTATTCCCCTCTAAATACAGTTTGATCCAATTACCATGGGATTTTTCTGCTATCTTAAAATGTTCATATCCAGGATCTGGAGAGACAGGGAAAAAAGAAAAGAAGCAAGAGGATCCATGAACAAAGAAAGATTACTTGGAGATGCGGTAAGCTGAAAATTTTGGCAGTTGAAAATTTTTTCACAGGTACAAAATTATACTATCTTCCTGCAATGGTAACAGCTGTTTGAAATAAAAGCAATTAATTCTAACCTAATACTCTGTCAAGACCTCTAATAATGACAAACTTATTAAAATAACCATTCATTTTTACAAAGAGTTTCCAGGACAAACAATTCAAATGCTTCAGATACTGCGGGAGATTTGGGGGGGTGAAGGATAGGAAGCAATGTTGTCCACTGGAACTACTCATTATCCAGAACACATTGTATAAGCTAAGTAGGAAATGATCAAATAGCTGATGTCTAGGGAAAACACTAAAGGAGAAAAAAAAACCACATTAGGAGAAAACACACCACATCAGATGGTAGTATGGGCTGGATGAGTGCACTGAGAACTGAAAGAATGTCAGAGCTCAGAGAGTTTCAACCAGCAGTGTAAAGTCTATAGAATTGGAGGCCTATTGATAGCAGTGTCCCCTAAGGGTCAACACTGGGTCCAGTGAAGTCTAACTTAGTCACAATTACTTGGATGAAGTTACAGAGGCCTCCTCTCAGCAAGTTCCCTGATGCCTCAAGGCTGGGATGAGTGGCCAATACCCCAGAGGGATGTGCAGCCCTTCAGAAGGACTTGATAGGCTTGGAGGGATGGGAAAAGAAGAAACTTCTGAAATTCAACAGAGGCAAGTGCAGGGTCCTACATGTGCAGAGGAACAGCCCCAGGCACCAGCACAGGCTGGGGGTGACCTGCTGGAAAGCAGCTCTGTGGAGAAGGACCTGGGGGTCCTGGCGGACCATGAGCCAGCAGTGTGTCCTGGGGGCCAAGAAGGCCAGTGGGATCCTGGGGAATAGGAAGAGCATTGCCTGCAGTTCGAGGGAGGTGGTCCTGTCCCTCTAACTCAGCCCTGGTGAGGCACATCTGGAGTGCTGTGTCCAGTTCTGGGCTCCTCAGGACAAGAGAGACACAGAGCTCTTGGAGCAGTTCTGGTGGAGGGCAACAAAGATGACGAGGGGAGTGAAGCATCTCTTCTAGAGGAAAGGCTGAGGGAGCTGGGCCTGTTCAGCCTTGAGAAGAGACAGCTGAGAGGGAACTTCATCGATGCCTGTAGGTATCTGAAGGGAGGGTGCCAAGAGGATGGAGCCAGGCTCTTCTCAGTGGTGCCCAGCAACAGGCAAGAGTCTGCCTGTTGACAAGAGGTAACACAGGAACACAGGAAGTTCTACCTAAACATGAGGAAGAACTTCTTTACTCTGTGGGTGGCTGAGCACTGAAACAGGTTTCATGCAAAGGTTGCAGAGCCCTTTTCTCAAGATAAGCAAAAGTTGTCTGGACACATTCGTGAGTAATGGTGGGAGAACCTGCTTGAGAAGGATGGACTAGATAACCTGCAGTGATATCTAGTTGGACTAGATAACCTGCAGTGATCTAATCCTACTTTACCTAGTCTGTGATTCTGCTTTTCAAATACTAGTCATTGAATACAGTATGCATTCACAACACAAATTCAGTTGATAACACATGGAAAGCATAACTTTCAGAAACTCGTGTATCACTGGAACTTAGGCTATCCATGAATATTCATATTTATCTGCATTTTTACAGAAATATAGATGTTTAATTTCACTTCACACTAATAGTACTTGCTATCTTCCTGCAATTTGACTTGAAAGGTAATGATAACTTAGATACAAAACATCTATTTGGAAATTTTTATTTAATTTGCAGTTCTTCTCTTCTTAACTAAAAGGAGGGTGGAACATTTGTCATATAGTTTCAGACGAGAAAGGTTAAAACAATGACTGAAATAACTTTGCTGTCACAAAGACTTACGTTACAGCTCTTTTTCACTACTTGTAGATGAACAGTGTATTCTACTTGGAAAAAAAACCACTTTATTTTTTGTTAAGCCTTTTCAGCAAAAGTACATTATTAAATCCAGAAACTTTTTAAATTTTATTCCAAGTGAATGAAGGTGAATGAAGTATTTCTATTCACAATTTGTACAGTCATGAAAGAATCGTGCTTACTATTTGCAAGTCTCTTATCATACAAGACACTTCATCATCTACTGTGGGCTGAATTCAAAGTGAAAATTTTAAAAGGCAATGTTTAACTCAAAATGTCCAGTCTGTTTTCCCCAGACTTCTAGCAGACTCCAAGGCATGCTGACCCTGCTATGCAGAGGGCTTGCAGGGATCTGCTAGAAAGTACAATCCAGCCAGCAGCAGACACATATATATAAAGGTAGCTGCTAGTGCACACAGAGGATTTTATTTCCTTCCTGTAATTCTTTTAACTTCGCTGTAAAGTTTCTCTTCCAGTATATTTGAAATAAGAGTTAAATATTCATACATTTGAGGACATCCATAAAGGATCATCTAAAATGAGCTTTAATCAAACTGAGATTTGACATGACATTTTTTCATTATACAGAAGACTGAAATGAGTTCAAGCTGTATTTTGAAACATAAATAAATTCATTCCACATCTTCTGCTCCTGTTCTGTTTCCCTTTCATGCTTCTTGACTAGGTCTCCCTCTTCATTCCTTTTAGCATTTTTATTTCACTCTCATCTACTTCCTTCCATGCTAACTGCCCACCAAAACCATTGTGTCCAATCTCATGAGAGAAAACTTTTAGTCAAACCCTCATGAATTAATCTTTTAAAGATCTTGCAGACAGTAATAAGCGACCATGGTTGCCAAATTTCATTTGAGAACTCCAGTTATATTGGTTCAGTGGCACATTTATATGCAGGAAACATAAAATAAGAAGGGTCAGCGACACTAAGTTGGAGAAGCATTTTGGTAACAGGCAGGTAATACTGGCAAGTCACTCCTGTACAGGATACTTATACAACAAGTCAGAATTGAAGTAAAATCCAAAGCAAGCTTACCCAGTTGCACATTTTGCAAAGCACTGGCAATGTTTTACTTGCATTGTATTACACTAGCAATTTGTGCTTCAGCCTCACTACCATCTTATCACAACCAGATGGATAAGCTTTGCAAGCATCTGTTTGCCAACAGTTTCACTTAGTTCCAGTCACAGGCAGCAATCATTTCAAAAAAGTTGTAAGGAAAGAATGAATAATATAAGTGACTTCTCCAGTTTCAATATATAAATGTTCCAGTAAAAACCAAATTATTTTAATCTGATACAAGTTCAGGATCAGTCCCAAATTGAAAAGCTTGCACTCATTTTAATACCACCCAAGTTGCTCTCAAGCATCTTCATTCCACTGTAAAACGTCTTTCAAAGAAAAGGCCCTAATTTATCATTCAACTACACGTTCAGAAGTTCAGAACATGAGGGAAGCATTGCTAGATACCTAGGGCTGCCTATCTTACACTGAGGTATGAACTTGCTCAAAAACCCAAAGTATGTTTTTAGATATTTCTTTCAGCATTTTAATTTTTGCTAGCTATTTTTATTCTCCTTTTTCAGACTTTTTCTTTAGCTGCATGTATCCCCATCTATCAAAAGAAAACTTTATGCCTCACATTATAATTCATTAGCATGTTTCAAAAAGTTACATTTTAAATAATAAATCCCTTAGTCAAGCTTCAAGATTCTCATGTAAAATTTACTCGAAGATAGGTTTTGGTGAGGATTCTTTTGCACCTCAATAAAGCAAAGTCCAAGTACCATTAAATGTTGTATAACCTTAGTTTGATAATGCATGTTCATATGCATAAACATGGGGGAAAAAAATCATTGACCTGCCTTCATTCTGCTCTTTATTTATTAACAGGTATTATTTAAAACACACTTGAAGATGAAAAGAAATTTTTGTGTACTGTTACAGTTTGCTCTTAACATTGGAGCAGCTGAATCCAGGGAAATCCTTGGCCTCTTTATGAAACAGCTTGTAAAGGTCATTCTGCTTTCCCATCTGACTGCAAATCAACTCAACTGACATCTGACTTCATCTCACTGTCTTAAGAAGGAAACTAATATTCCACCAAAAAGGAATGCATATTTTATGATATAGCCTAAAATGGGCAAATCTTTTCCTGCTATGACTGACTCTGTCATCATCGTCATGGTCCCAACAGCTGGTGCTCTAACCCCTGTGCTGTAAATTACAGCACTGGACAGGAACACCATGTTGTCCCCTTCAGTAGAGCTCACTGGTTTTGACCTCTAGAGTTGATTATTTTTTTTTTTTAAAGGCAGGAAGCCTTATGCTATCCTTGCAAGTATTTTCAAGTAAATCTTTCATTATAAATTGAAGTCCCAGTCATGGGCATTTCTCTTAGCATTGAACTGAAATGTTACAATCCACTAAATATTACTCGCTGAGAATCTGCATTGGAAAGCTTGAAACTGCAGCAGCAGTTTCAATATGGGTGATGTCCACCTAAGCAACTGTGAGTCACGTCCAACTGACTCCAACTATCTTCTGGGGTTTCTTTCCCTCAAAAAACCTGGCAGCAAACCTTTTTTGTGGAATTCAGATATTATATAGCCCAAGAGCTGTCAAATAAAGATCAAAAGGCTCTGTGCAGGGTGAGCTAAAGAAGATTGCTCAGATCTGTGCCCAGTCAGGTCTTGAATGTTTACAGGTATGAAGCCTCCACAACCTCTCTTGCCAACTCATTCTAGTTTTTGACAAATCTTACCTAAAAAATCTTACCTAAATATTTTGTGGGGACCATCAGTTAGACTCTGGTTCCATCTTGTTTATTCCTTCCCATCATGTATTACCTACACTGATAAGACCCTTCCTGAACAGTCCTAGCACCCTCAGCCCCTCCTCATATGACAGATGTTCCAATCCCTTCATCACTTTCATGACCATGCACTGCATTCACTATGTGATATCCACTACATTATGGTGCTAAGAAGCCCAGCACCAGGCCCAAGACTCCTGATGTCCACTCACCACAGCGGATACAGGAGGCAGGATTGACAGGAACACAGCTGATGACCGTCCTCCTACTGCCACCTTGGATGCTATTGCCCTTCCTTTCATGAGGGTGCTCTGCTGCCTGATGTTCAACTTGGTGTCCTCAGTCTCACCCCATGGTTGTCCTTCCAGCTGTTTCCAGTCAGTCAAAATCCAATCTGCATGGGTACAATGGGATTACTTCTTCCCAGGTGTAGGATTTGGCATTTCCCTTTGCTGAAACTTAAGAGGCTCCTGTCAGCCCATTTCTCCAGCCTGTCAAAGTGCCTCTGAGTGGCAGCAGACCCACCTATTGCACCAAGCACTTCTCCCAGATTTCTGTTGTGTCCTTCCCTTGTGGAGACATCACTTTGTCCCACTGGCCAGATCGTTGATGAAGATGTTAAATAGTTCTGGCTTGAGCCAAGCTCTAAGGTTGATCACAACAGCCTTCAGGGGGACTTTGTGCTGCTGATCACATTCACGAGAACCCAGCAGCTGAGCCACTTTTCAGTCCATCTCACTGTAGTTATCTAGCCTGAAATACAACAGGATGGCTGAAGCACCACATGAGCACCACGGACGGTGAACACAGAACTTCCTCTAGTTGTCTGGAAAGCTACAAATCCCTTACAATCCAACTGTCTGCACTAAAACTGCCCATATTGGTCTGTGCACTAATCCTGACCCACAAGTTCTCAAGTATTTCATCATACACTCTCAGGCACAGCTACATGCCCATCACCACTCTCTCACATAAAGATCCATTTCCCCCCCTCACATTCCCAACTTAAATTCTTAGAATTGTAGAACTATTCAGGCTGGAAAGTAGCTTTTAGGATTATCTTGTTCATTGCCAGCACTGTTAATGGAGAAATCTTTCACTAGATCACCACTCATTATTGGTCTCTAATTAGACATTAGGCCATTGACTTTACAGACATGCAGCCAGTTTCTTATTCATTACAGTGTCCATTTGTCAGACCATATCACTAACAACAGCAGCAGCAGTGTTCAGGGAGGCCTTTACCAAGAGCCTCACAGAAGTCTAAGTAGATGACACATCTTTTGTCCACTGATGCATTTACTCCATCATAGAAAGACACTAAATTAGCCAAGTACAATTTGCCCACGGCAAAGTAGTGTCAGCCATGTCCAATAACCTTTTTGTCTTCCACTTGTGTTGAAAAGTCTTCCAGGAAGATCTGTTTTGTGATCCTACCAAGCACAGAGGTGAAGCTGACTGGTTAAGCAGTTCCCAAGATCCTCCCTTTTACCTTTTTTAAAAAGAGGGCAATCTTCTTGAACATGAATCAGAGTACTGAATATAATAACTTCTCTGCAAGTTAACCTATTTCTACGGGAATCCTGTCAGATATGTATGTGCCCAGAGTGGGATAGTGGGATGGCATTTATCTTCACTACAACGCCATACAAAACAAATGGCCACGCATGCATGCTCATATTAGTCACTGAGTTAGTGACATTGTCTTTAGTATTTCCAAGCCTGAAGTATCCATGTCAGACAACACTAAACAAACAGGGATTGTACTGTTCCTCTGCCAGTCCTAACTGAACAGACCAAAGCATTAACCTATACCCTTGCCTATCTAGGACACTCTAAAAAAAACAAGATCCCTCCAAGAAGTCTACAGAAACAGGAGAAATTGATATTAAAACTGTAAAAAAAGCTACCGTGACTTGGACCTAGACTTGCACCATGTTATTGCCACTTTCTGTTAGTGAAAGGAGAGAATGTCACTGTGGATGCTTTGCCTCCCAAACTCTTTCCAGTAAGGAAGCACCTCCAATAAGTTTGCAGTCATAAGTAATCAGCATAAGAAATTCTTACATTTTTATCCTCAGCAAATTTGACTCGCATTTCTCAGATGGAAGCTACAAGTGGAAATTAGCTGTTCCTAGACAAAAAAAAATTAAAATTAAGATATAAACCAGATGTTAGTAGTTTCATCAGTGTTTGCAGAAATACTGTCAGATGGAGTTTTGTGATGGCATTTTCAGCAACATAGTCATATCCTGAAACCCCTCAACAGGACAAGTTCCTCACTTGACACAACTGGGTTAAGTGAAATCTGTGCAGAAAAAAAAAAGTCAGAAGAGATGAAGCATGGGTTCTCCTATAGGCACGTTGCTGCAACAAGCAGAATTTCTTCTGTTGAAATTCCTGAACAAGGTTTAATTATGATTAGAAGCTGTGATGTTGAAAGGTAATTGATTCTTGACCTAGAATGCTCATTTTGCTAAAATTTATGTTGCTATCCACTTTAATTACTTCTAGCTGTAAACAACTCTGCATTCTCATCCAGTTATTTTAATAATTCAACAGATTATAACTCAATTGACAAGCTTCACAGTCACCTTAAGATATCTTCTAATGTCAATGGTAAAATATTCTCCTTCACCCTCTGACTCAATTTTTTTCAAAAAATTATCATATTAACTTCATTATTTATACTGCAGTTTGTATCATGCTTCCTAATGAAATACCACATTTTGCTAGGTTTGGTTTACTTTTTCTAATTGTTTTTTATGCTTTCCTTCAAATACACACACATACACACATGCATTTTTAATAAGCAGTTCTCTAGGTTCTCATTCCAAATAAACACATAAAAATGAAATAAAAAGATAATAACCTACCCTAAATTTTCTCCCAGTTTTACTTGAAGCATCTTTTTATATTAACTAGAAAATTCAGTCCATTGTGTTAAGTCTCCAAATAGCTCAGAGTCGGTGCCCTATATAGGACACCTCATGAGGAGCAGTTACGAAACCACTGAGATTTAACTACAGTGGCAGTTTTGCTTTAATCTTACTTCATCATTATTTTTACTCTTTTGCCAACCAGGAATATTAGTAGTAATTAAAAAAACTGTATTCAGAAGCAGTGTATCAAAGTAGGTTGCAGTAAAGATTGAATTCAATACAACTGTTCTGAATACTGCTCTCAAGAAAATAGTTATTTTGTAGTGCAATGCCATACTACTGAATTTAAAAGTCCAAACTGTTTTATAAACAATCTCCTTTTATTATATCTGTAACATTTTTTTAGCTAATTTACCTTTTTCATATGCAGGTGTATTCTCTTGCAGCAATCTGCTAAGCTGGAACCCATTCAAGTGCACAAAACGTAGCTGTTCTCTCATTGTCTTGCCTCCAACAACTGGTAATATAAGGTTTCCCACACTGTTTCTGGAAATTGGTAGGCCAAGACCTATTGCCAGTGTGCTAGCTAAATCTGTTTGCTGCACATGTTCATGTTGGGGTAGAGGAGCTAGAATGAAAAAAAAAAAAAAAGAGAGAGGAAAAGAAGTGTTTCAATAAAAGGCCCATTCTGTTTCTCCAGAGATAGCTGGCACCTTACTAGCTGCAAAATTGTTTCATTGGTGTCAGATCAGCCGTTTTAAGTGGTCTGCAGAGAGCTGACTGACCTTTTTCAGCTGCTATCCTCTGCTGCTGTAAATCCAATATTTATTAAATTCTTAGCCAGCACCACACTTCAATGCTAACAACTTCTGTAAACACAATATAAATGTTACACAAGTAAGAAAACAGATGGTCCAGGACATCACCTTAATATCAAGTTGCAGCCTACATCCTAAGAGGGTTTCATAACTTTTACATTAGAAATAATAGAAGACACTACAGTAGGCTGATTTAATATATGAACAAAGAATGAGAATCTAAAATAATGTTGACAGCATTCCAGAAGCTTCACAATAAATGTAATGAAACAGCTCAAGATTTAATTAATATCAGGTTGCTAGGCAAACAGAATTAGACATCAGGTAAAGAATGTTGAACTCAAAATCCATGGGTACATGCAGGCAAATCCAGTGATTTTTAAAAGGCCATGTGCAAGATTCCATTAACTTACTGCAGTTATCAGGATTAGCCTTCTATCCCTCAGAATCTACAGACATTAATGATTTTATTAACATAACTAACCTTCTGCTTAAGATTGTTTTGCCAGCTGTTTTCTTGCTGGGTTGGTTTTTTTTGGTTGTTTTTTTTTTGTGCTGAACTAGTTAGGTAACAGTGCTTTTCTATTATGTTTTTATTTCATCCTCTTTGTAACTTCAGGGATTGAGTGTTTTGACTTAAATACAGTATAGAAAGGGTTCTATATAGCCTTTACTCCTCTCAAGGTTCCTTTTAGGAGAATTAAAATTCCCTCATTTCTCATCTAGTTTCGATTAATCCCATACTTGTACAGAATGTCATCTATAATCTGTAAAGTCTCTTTGCACGAGTGCCTGCCTGTCAGCAGTTTTCACATTTTGTCTTTAAAGGCAAGTTCTTAACTGGTTAAAAAAAGCCAAACTGCCAAACACATTTGGCCAATCATGGGTGACACATCTCTGTAGAAGGCTGTACAAGAAATACTCTGACAGCATACTAAATGCAAAAAGCCCACAAGATTACTATTTTGAGGTCTACCAAATTAACCACAGTACATTTTGTTTACAGTAGGATCATAAGGAGCAGTCACTAGAATCCTGATTACTGTACCAATGAAAAGTAAACTGCTGAATATTTACAAAGGCATTAGAAATCACCAACTCTATCCCAAAAGACAGGTAAATAGATATATTTCATGATAAAAACCACTCATTCAGTTTAAACCTCATAGAAACTAATTCCAATGAGCAAGAGACTGTATTTACAGAATCTGTACTCTTGTGGCCTGCTGTCCACACATGCTAGTGAAATTCATAAAATAAAAATTTAGCCAAGAGCTTTGATCCACTTTTGACTTTGTTTTGTTTACAGACCTGAGAAGAGGTCAATACTCTTCAAGCAGTGTTTTCTCTTGCAGCTCAATAACAACTTTACAAACAACAGGAAAATCTACCTTTACTGTGCTGCAGGAACCTCCAGCATTATAAACAAATCGAGGTTCTGCACACAGATTTTAGAAGAAAAGAAGTCAGATGGAAATGAGCAAGTGGCAGAATGAAAGCCAGAATGGAGTATTATTTAGGGGGGAATATACACTCCTGGTATAACTACATTCCATCGATACACTCAGTCAAGGAGTTTATTTAACCACAACTCTACAGAGGAGACTAAAGATTTGCTAACACTTCATTTCTTTATTGCCTCTTGCCTTTAAGTATCTGGCTTTTTTTTTCTTCTTCTCTACAAGTAGAAAATCGGATTCAGAAACATGTAAACTCACATCAATGATAAAAAATTAACCAGCCCATACAGTAAACAAACTCATGATCCACATTCCATCCTTAAGACTTAGTAAATAATAGTCATGTTATCAGTGCCAATCACCTCTCACCCTTTCACAAGGGTCAGATCAATTTAATGTTTAAAAAAAATTGTATTTCTAATAGTCTCTAGTCTCCCAAGGGCTTTCTTCCTCTTTCTGGTCAACTCTGTGTGAGAAATTGTCATTCATTCCTCTATCTTAGCTGTCTGAGAGAGAAAAATGGAGACCAAGGGAATATTCTGGCCATGGAAGACAAAACTTAAACCCACTTCAGATAGCATTTTGCATATACACCTATTCATTTACCATTACTCCAGTAACCTGACAACAGATCTCATTAGCCCTCACCACTTAAGACAGGACAGTGCCATAAAAGACTATCATCTCAGAAATACACAGTTCTTTCAGTGGTGACAAAGCTTGAGTCACACTTTCACCAAGATACAGATGCTAACTTTGGCTGAAACCAGAGTTTTGGATCACACAGAATGGGCTTTGGCAAAGCGCTGTAGGACAAACCAAAGCGCTTTTCAGGAAGAATTCTAGAACAATATAAATTAGAGTTGCCAGTGTCCTCTTGTCCTGATTTCAACTGGGACAGAGTTAATTTTCTTTCTAGTATCAGGTACAGGGGCTGTTTTGGATTCTCTATGAGAATAATGTTGATAACACACTGATGGTATAGCTGTTGGTAAGGAGGGCTTACTCTAAATGAAGAACTTTTCCACCTCCTGTGCTCTGCCAGTGATCATGAGAAGCTGGGAGAGAACACAGTTGGAGCAGCTGACCTGAACTGGTCGAAGGAATAGTCCATACCTCAGAGCACTGCAGCCAGGACACAAACTGGAGGGAGTTGACTGGGGACTGTGTACTGCTGCTGGAAGGGGGGGTGGGCACTGATCAACGGGTGGTGAGCAATTGCATTGTGCATCACACGTGTCTTTTGGGTTTTATTCCTCACTCTCCTAGGTTTTACTCCTCCCTCTCTCCCCTTCCCATTACAATAATGACTACTATAATCTATATATAATTATAATTGTTGTTCTTGTTACAGTTACATACAGTAGTAGTGTTCCCATCCTATTAAGAGTACACTGTGCACTGGTATCTACTTGAGCCTTACACCAAGTACCACACAGCCACACTCACTCACACCCTCCATCCTGGTGGGGAGGAGAAAGAAAAGGTAAACCTCATGGCTTGAGACTAGAATAGTTTAACAGTTGAAACAAAATCAAATATTATTATAATAATAGTAACAAAAAGGAGACAGGGAGAAGAATAAAACCCACAAGAGAAACAAGTGATTCACAATAAAATTTGTCACCACCTGCTGACCGATGTCCAGTCCATCCCCAAGCAGTGACTTCCAGTCCCAGTTTATACACTAGGGAAGATGTCCCATGGTATGGAATATCCCTTTGGCCAGTTCAGGTCAGCTGTCCTTGCTATGCTCCTTAATGGCTCTTTTTGCACCTGCTCAATGGCAGAGCATGGTGAACAGAAAAGTCCTTGATTCAGAGAAAACACTAAAACACCAGTGTGTTATCAACATTATTCTTATATTGAATCCCAAATCCAGCTACTAAGAAGAAAATTAACTCTCTCCATCTGAAACTAAGACAGTTCTAAAAAAGGTCATGCTTCTTTGATCCTCACCACTTCTCTTCTCGAAAGCAGAGCTGATAAACAGCAGCGGTGTGTGCACTTCTCCTTCTGAAGAACCACCATGACTGCCTGTTTCAGACATCCCATGATCCCCACAAACAACCAACAAATTGGGCAGAGAAGCTTCCTCCTGCAAATCATAGAAAAAAATCTAAGTTACCATACAAACACAATTCATTTATATCATTTCACTATCTTCATCATTTTCAGACATGAATGTCTCAAAATTAACTTCATTTTTGAAACTTGCTCACCCTGGGGCAGATATCAAGAGATGGCTGCAATTAAGTGTAACTCAGTAATAGTAATTTTTAAAAGTTAAGGCATATTCATATCTAACACACTTGTCAATACCTTCGCAAAAAAAAAAGCTTCTAAAAAATCCCTGAATCTACAGAGTTACAAGAAACTCTCTGGAAGATTAAATAAAGACTACCACACCATGAGAAGAAAAAATCAGGACTCACAGAAGAGCATCATTAACACATAAATATTCCCCCTCTTCATTTCTTCAGCTTCACTAAGTTTTAATATACATGCTGAATTATTAATATTGAAATATTAACATAACATGAATTCAATATTAAAAAATAATCCTATTTCTAATAGGACTTCTATTTTCCCAAGGGCTTTAGGGGTTGAAATCTGACTGATTTGGGGTTGAAATGTGACAGTCAATGAAGTCTGATTGTTAATGACTGTTGAAGAATGACGTTAAATGATGTGTATATTCCTGAGTAAAGAGAAACAAACTTAAGTGAGGCCTGTTCAGGAATTTTGAGCTAACAAATCAAAGTGGCAGCAAATTAATAGTCATTCAACAACAAAGTAGCTTTTTATTATCTCCAGTTATTACCAGCACCTATTCCATCCAAAAAATAAAGTGCTTTTGTCTGTATTCTAAAACTGACATAAAGGTTTGAATATAAATGACAAAAGTAAAGATACTAACAAACAGCAGCAAAACAATTGTAACATTCATAGAACTTCCACACACAGGACTTAACCTTTCTTTTCATGTAACAGTATCCACTTGACTAAAAGTACTATTGAAATTTCATGATCAGCTATTCTGAATTGCAATAGCCACAAAAACAAACAATAAAAAAGCCTTGTGCCACCTGGAACTAGGACGTGGTATTTCAGAACCCAGACTTAGCTGGGTGACAGCTTAGCTAAGTGACTACCAATATTTACCAATCTGAAAACAGATTCAGATGTGCTACATTCACTATAAAATAAAGCAGATTAAGACCATCAGTTCCATTTGAGTTTATCAGATACTTAACAATTAGGTATGCCTTCATAATTCTGGACATCAGAGCCATTAGCTACACATGCCCATTACTACTTCTGCAGAATTTCATTACTAGAAAGCACACCAACAACCATTTACTTCACAAGTGATGGGAGAATTTTAGCAGGCCAAGGGGGTGTTATTCCCCCCAGCTGCCAAGAAGAGCCTGGCAACAGATGTTACTAAGGTCAGCTACCAAAGTCATAAAAACACTACACTGGGAAATTGCCCAGGCAGACAAAGGACAGAATACACACTTTAGTCTACAAATAAAGAAGCTACCAACAACAACCAGCAAGCATTTTAATGTCTGTCCACAACTAACTGACACTGACCCAAGAGGAAGCTGTATTACCTTTGAAAGAAGGGAAATATGAATCTTCTTCAGTATGTTATCCATTTCACGAAGTTTTGGTCCCACTAATGGGCTGTTTGGCCCAGTCATATGACCAATATGGTCCAACCCCAGGTAATGCAGTATAAGGAGATCCCAGTCTTCTCTCTTTAACACTCTATCCAAATGTCTGGTAACATTATCATCAACCTCAAAGAAAAGGAAAACAACTATGAAGTAAAAAAAAATCCCTCTTGTAAAAAGCACAAAAGAATCAACTACACTACCCATGAAAATTCCGTAGAAGTTGATAAGATTACAGTCACTCACAATGTTAATAAGAAAAAAACCTGACTAGTTCAATGTCAGGCAGGCAAATATATTTGTCTTACAAAACAAATATATTTGTTTTGTAAGACAGATTCTTCACCCCATTTAATCTTTTCTGGTAAGGACCCATAAGATTACATACAGACAAGGCAAATGTGTGGCCAAGCCTCCACAGAAACTTCTAAAAACTGTTCAAGAACTCTTCAGTCACTTTCACCCTTCACACTCCAGATTATCACTTCACCTGTGATACATCAAGGATCACAAGTACAACAAAAAGTTTCAGTTTAGTGATGGGAAGCTCAAGGGTATAACAAACCCTGACCTTTCAACTCCATTTTTGCTAATGTGCAAACACAATAAGATTGTACAGTAAATTAACTGACAACATAGCGAGAAAGAAAAACAATTTGAAAAGTGCTATTTGGGGCCTAACTCACCCGCTCTCCTGCTTAGGTTGACAATATATTTTTAGTTGCATATATTTTCTTCAGTTGTTAAAAATCCCTCAATATTTCCCACGTGATACTATTTTGTTGAGTCTGTATAAAAAAACTATAAAAAGCTGTGTGTTTAATAGACTATATTAAGACTGCATAAGGCCTGCATAAAGAGCTTGAGAGCCACATAACCACAGATCCAGTAGAACATTTGTACTTTTTACTTCAGGTTGAAGCTTTTGCAAGTCTTATCAGCATAACCAATTAAACAAGTCTTCCCATTCACATTAGACCTTTCGAACTCCCTTAAAAAATAAAATATTTTAGTCAGTAGCAGCAGATCAATGGCTTGAAGTTTTACAAATCATAAAAGTTCAAAATTGAAGTAAATTTGCCAAAGCATTTACTCTTCTAATGTGCCCAGAGTAAGAATTTTCAGGATTTTTTTCACTTAGTTTCTATGCTCCCCCTTTGACAACATAAACACTGCTCCCATTGCAATTACAAAACTGCAATACTATAAAATGCAATAGTAAAAAATGCAATATTAAAAAATGCAATACTATGAAAGTATACCTCTAAGAGACCAAGCTAATATATTAATGGACCTCTTAAGGATTGCACTAACTAAAAATATTTGTTAGCAAACTGAAGATGTGGATAATAGAATTTTTAAACTAGCCTAACTTCCAACCACAACAAATTTTGTGACAAAATTATATGTTTAGGAAAGTTACAGAGTGATAAATTGATAATTACTGTATCATCCCAACACTTTTTACAGCATATGCATGAGGGATTGAAATGCTTAGCTTTACAGGGACCACACCAAAAAGACATAAAATTCAATTTCTATTTAATTGCCAGGTAAATATTTCAGAACAAGGGTAGCTTTACTCTCTCATTCTCAGAAACTGACACTGTATGTTTGTACTCACTTTATTTAACCTGGGATCACACAAAGCCTCTCACCTCTGTGAAGTCTGACACAAAAAATGATGTTGTTCCATCATATTCCACAAAGTGCTTTGGGAACAATTTGACCCAAGTATCATCACCATAAAATATTATTCTCTTCCCAGCTGTTTTTGCCTGCCATATCAGATTGTCATCCAACAGAGCTGGAGAATTGAGGTTCACAACAACATCAATGAAACCAGGTATGCTACCTGTCATCAAAGCCTAATGAAACAAGAAAAGAGACACATTAGACAAGAAACTTTCAATGTTCAGAAGACAGCAGCGATGTAAATGGGAGGAAGCAATAAGCCAGATTGCAGACAAACTGTGTTTTTGGTAAGGAAACATAACAAAGTAAAAGAACACAAACTGTCTTGCCACATAACCTCATCTGCCACAACACAGCACTAGCTGATGTCAGAGATAACTGCTTCACAGAACGTAAAAATATTACTGTCTAAATTAATGGCCAGAAAAAAGACCACCTATGACAGTTGACATTTGTTTCATTTACTGGTCATTAAACCACCAAAAAACAACTCACGTGTAAGTAAACTGACTCAACATTAACGACAACAGTACCTTCAAAACAGCAAGTAAGAAACTTCTAGAAAAGCCATGAAGTTCACCTATAAAGGGCTACTAGACTGTCTCCCCCTCACCCTCTCACTCGCCTGCCAGTTGACCTACCAATGATCACTCCCTCAGCTTCTTCAGTGCAGAGGTGTTACTCAGATCTACCACTGACAAGCCTTTTGATGACACCATCACAACTCACCTTTTAGCTACCTGGAACTTGGCAGAATTTCCTTTTTAAGCTGCTCAGAAACATCCCTATGACAAAACAATTTTATACTAAACTGGATTTTCTCTCAGAAGTTACAAGAACACAGAGAAATACAATAATAATGTTCCTAGATAGAAGACAACTGGAAAACTGAACAACTAAGAGACTACTGCCTTCCCATGATTACATATAAAAAGGTTATGTCAACCATTTAAGCCTGCACTAGCGCCTCATCTGGCCTTAACCCCTCGCACACGGCAAATCAGGACTCTATAACACACACTACTACAGCAAAGAGACATTCAGCCCTAGATTGCACCAACACCACAAACGCCCTTTATGCCAACTCCAAGTATATGAAACAACTCACACTTGAAAAGTTTCTCCAATGAAATGATAGGAAAAAATCCCACTTACCTTAATTCGAGGCATAGTCACAGTGGGTGGCTTGGCTTCTGCAATGAAACTGTAGGAAGTCCCTTTCTCAACAACTTGAGTTGTATATGGCATGAACTGTTTGCCTTTGGATCCAAACACAAAGTCATCTCTCAAAGCATCTATCAGCACAATGACAACTTTTTTGAAAAGCGGTGGAGGAATCTCGGTCCAGTTAGAAACCATTCCTAAGCAACAAAACCAGGGCGTATAAAAGTCATCAACAAATTTTACTGATGGCTAGACAGAAGTTAAAGGACAACTTCACCACCTAAATGAGTGCTTTCAACTTCTTTATTAATTCTACACCCAGAAATGAGAAGCTGCAAACAGAAAACCTGAGAAGTATTCTGAAGATGAGTTTTCAAGCCATCCAGCACAGGAATAACACAACAACTCCAATACTACCTCTACGAAATAAAACAAGATGTGAATGGAATGTGTGACTTGAAATTGGGAAAAGTAAGGAAAAGCTTTGAAATGGAGAGCATTCAAAGTTATAAGAAGGGATAGCTGATATATTCTCTTTCTCCTTCAGTAAAGCTGAACTAATTGTATCTGACAGACAACTTTTGCTAGAAAAAAGACATAGCATTCACCTATGCTAATACCCAATTTTGCACATCACAATATTAAGAATGCCTCTATGAAATCTCACCATAAGAAAACAGGAAGTTTACAAAAAAAGAAACAATTTCACTGACACTTGTATGAACAGATTTGTGCACATCAATCCTTCCAAGGTAGAAGAATGTATGACAGGCTAGTTTAGTCATGGCAGGTGCAGGGCCAAAATCCAATTCCAGAATTCCTAGAACAGGGTATATAGGTGGGTACAGTAGAGGGCAATGCTGTGCCCTCAAGCCCACCTCTTGCATGGACTTAATTCTGGCCACAGCAACTCTTCATCTGCAATGAACTTGGTCCACATTGGTGGCATTTAGGCCTTACAGCAGCATTTTTGCCCCAACCTCTACAGGTCTCATTTCTCTATCAGGAAAAACACAGAAAGGCAAAATGGAAGCAGGATGTATCCTACTCACAGGCCGCTACCCAGACACCATTGTGTTGAATTGACTTCTCAGTACACACATTTCATAAAGTCAGGGGCTTTACAGTCCTTTAGAGTAAAGGATTTTTCTGTGAAAACGGTCGACAATTTGGAAAGGTTGCAGATAATGGTGTGTCTAACACAACATCAAAAACAACCTCGGAAATTGTATTTTGGGATACATAGATAAGCATCAACAAACTGACACTCACAGACTAGTTACTGCTAGTGATTTTCCCAGATCAGGAAACGGGGGAGGAGGGCATAGCACGGAGAAGAAGGAAATCTCAACAACAACAAAATGCTAACTGCAAGCAATCCTAATCAACCTGATAATTTTGTTTTTCCAGGACTTGAATTATCAACTTAGCAGGCATGCTTTGGCTCTCCATGAGAAACAAGAAGGCACCACTGGATGTTCTGTTAGTTATATCTTTCCCCTATCCACCTGCTTTGTGAAAGAAAGCTTGCAGGACACCAAGAATGTTCAGACTGCAAACACATATACCCTACTCCTAACTTCCTCCTGCAGTGTGATTTATTAGAAAGTCAAAGTGTTGAGAAGGTCAAATGAATTTGGAGTCATTTAAAAGCCATGTGAAAATATTTACTGTAAGATAATGAAAGTAACACATTGCCCAAGTCCTGCCATGCAACATGATCATTTATCTCTGCCAGGGTTACTTAGAAAACAGTTACTTTAAGTGAACCTGCTATGAAGAAAACCACAGGTTCTCTACCAAGAACTTATTGCAATAATGTGCTGCAAGCATTCAGAATCACAGCTTTCTCACAGCCAAGACAGCATGCAGTCCATGGCAGTCCGGACTCACAAAGCTAAACATTCAGGAGTTACAGAAGCACTTGAAAACATTATTTTCTGAATAGGTCTAAAGTAGGTTGAAAGCCTTCTGCATCATGGTTTAGCAAGCGATACCCTACCTTTAGACATTATCATGCAGACATCACTCTCCAAGCACATCATAACCAAGAACTACAGAAAGCAAGTACTCTACTGTCACATTTTTGCCTACTACACCTAGGCTTGCTCACGACATGCCTAACCCTAAACTGCTTGTAGAGCCCTGCGGCACACACTTCCACTCTTCGACACAAACCAGTCCCTTCAAAACCAAATTGTCTGACAACTTCCCACGCAGTGGCCTTCTACATTAGTGTCCTGCTAATAATCACATGTAAATACAATATGTCACTCACAGCAGCCTATCAAACATCTGTGACAGTCTTGGCAAACTCCAGCTAAAAATCAACCTTCCTTTCAGCAGAAACCACTCAGTCTGTTACCAGATTAGATTCTTTCGGTGTTCCTGCTTAACCAATACCAGCACATCACAGTATATCACACAACCTTCTGTTCTCTCCACTGTGTCTCACAACTTATGTAAGCCCATCCCCACAGGTATAATGTCAAACACTTCAGAAGAATTAACACTAAATATCAGGCAGCTAAAGACGCAGTTTGGCAGTTACAGTCCTGCTCCACAAAGCTAACCACAAGTAGGTGTCCCAATCAAGAGCTTTGTATGAGCAAAATACTACTCCATCCAGCTGCTGAGTGACCCTGAAGTTTCATTCCGCAAGCTCCAAACCATGACAAACAGTCCCTCAAGTACACAGTTCTCTTCACATTATTTTAATACAATCCGTGACTGCACATATAAGACAACTACATTACTATCACATCCTCTACTGACTCCTTAAAAAGATTCTTGAAAATTTTGGTTTCACAAGTTCAGGTCTGGAACAGAGCAGGACACGTAAGGACAGTGATTTCACAGAAACGGCGACGGACTGCAATACTGTGCATACTGCAACCTGCATTACTACAGCTGCTTTGTCATTACTGAGGTGTTAAAAGTATCACTGAGGTGATCAGGACACTCACACGCCACAGAAAAAATCACAGAAACAATGAATCTCGGGCAGAGCACAGCCACCGAATGATCACAGAAAACGCGTGAGGCGTTTTAGCTGACGCGGCATCATTTAATACAAACAACTTGCCATTGAACGCGACCGGGTATCACGGCTCCATCAGAGTCAGGGAAAGGGAAACAAAACAACAGGAAAGCACACCTTTCAAAAAAGTGACAGGTGATGCTTTAGGCTTTTCGACTCCGAGCAGGTACTCCTGCCTCTGATCCGCAACTACGTGAAAACCAGTTAAGTTCTAAACTACTCCGGAAACTGGTCTGGAAACACGAGGGCGCTACAGAAAGATGTTCCGCGACACCGAGCGACGGGGCGCGCCCGGCAGCTGCTCGCGTTACCTGGGCCGGGCGGGGCCGGCTCGGCGGGAGGGTCCGCGCGGGCCTCTCTGCGGGGCACGGACCTGACGGGCACCGGGAAGAAGCCGCGGAGGAACAGAGCGACGCCCAAGGCCTGCATAAGCAGGCAGGAGGAGGCGAACACGCCCGAGCGCAGCCGCATCCTGCCCGGCACGAGCGACCACAGCACCGACCCGGCCCGGCCGGCGCTACCCCGGCTCTGCGAGGCGGTACCTGCGCCGCCCCGCCCCTCCCGCCTGGCCCCGTCCCCGGCCCGCCACTCGCCAACCAGCGGCCACCGCGCGCTTCCGCCAAGCCTCGCTATTGGCCAGCGGTCCGGCAGCCCGTCCGCGAGCGCGTAACGGCAACAACGGACCGGAAGTACTGCCCCGCGTCCCGCCCCCACGCCCCTCCTCCGGACCCGCCTCCGGACCCGCCTGCGGGACCCACGACCCACTGCTCGTCCCGTCTCTGCATGCCAGCCCTCCCTTGCCACTCCCGCATCCCGATCCCGCGTCCTACACCTGCGACCCAGCTCTGCCTTGTATCCGGCGTTCCAACCCCTCTATCCCATCCCGCGTTCCCCAGCGTGAGGGGAAGGGAGGTTTGATGGAGTGCTTGACAGGTGAGGAAGGAGTCCTGGACAGGTGCTGTTGCAGGTGTTTGGCAAGCAGAATCTTTCCCCACGCAAACACACGCTTCTTAATAAAACTGAATAATGATATCTTATAGTCTTTCCGTTGGAATAGAAATGGACTGTAGCAGGCAGATCATGGCAGAGGAATGAGGAGAAGTAAGTTTAAATTTTAAATTTTCTTTAAAAGTAAACCGAAGACACCCTGCAAAGTGAAGCAGTTTATACTGGTCTGGCTATATATAGTGAAATAGGAAGATAGTCTCAAAATTTCATTCTCCCAAAGAAAATTGCTCCTCATTTCTACCCAGCCAGTTTTTGTATGGCCCACCGCTGTGCTGGAAAAATGTGGTGCATGTTTCTGCAGTGTACACAAGTCCTTGGCTTTCCCGGTGAGTGGCACATTTTCCCTGACCCCACAAGTAGAGCACCCTGCCAGCTGCACTTCCACTTACATCTGGACGTGTTTCCTTGTGATCAGGCAGGACAAAGGTGCACTGCCACGGTCTGCTGCTGGCACGGCACCTGTTTGCAGCCACCACCGACAGCCGTGTGTGCCTGTGCTCCTGTGTGACCTGCAAGAACCGTGTGAGCAGACTCCAGAGTGGTTTTCCCGCTGGGTCTTTTCCCTCAGCACAAAGCATGATCTGTTTTGTGCTTTGTACAAATGCACAAATGTGATGTAACGTGCTTTGAAAAATTTTCCTGCTGCAGTTGGTCAATATGTGGTTTTACTGCCAGTTTCACTGGTCAGCTGTTAATTCTGGGCTTTGCAACACCTGCCACGAGGCAAAGTTGCTGTGATGTGAGAAGCATGTGTGAGTGCGTTCAGGATAAAAGCTTTGTATCTGGCCTTTCCTAGAGTCTTCAAATACAGAGAAAAAAATCAATGAGCCTGAGTCCCGTGAATTCATGCTCTTTACGTTTGAGCATTCCTGAGCACTTTGCTACCTTTAGGCTATGTAAGTGTTTTTTTTCTGGCCACTTTAAGCGTTTCATGCTTCTACTGGGAATACTGCTAACATTTTCATTTCTTAATATGATCCAAAACCATTATTTTTAAAAGAAATTGCATTTTTGCAGACACTATTCATTTGTTTCTTTGCAGGAGCATGACTCTGAAGGCTGATGAAAGTTAGTATTCAGTAATTAACCTCAGCTGATTATGAGCAGGGCAATGAAATTCAGGAAAAAACATGCAAGGAATGTTGCTTGAATCAGTAGGAAATGGCAAAATGCAACTTTGGGCCATTGTATCCAAACTTTAAAATGGCTTTAGGTAATGTACCTTAAAGTTATATTATTTATATGTCCAAGAAATGCTGCATTTGTTGCTTTTTATGAGTGTTTTTCCTCTCCTTTATGCCTTGACCTAGTGAGACTTTCCAATCAGAAGCTAGGAAAGGTTGCCTAACAAATATAAAGCAACCTAATGTAGGCAGTGTTTATGCATAACAAAACACCATCTCAGATGGTGTCTTCCTTTTACTTCATGTGTAAAGCTTACTTTCCCTTTCAGTAAGTGGAAATTCCCCAAACTGCATCTTTCTCCCGTCATTCAAACCTTCAAATTCCCACATAAAATCAGAATTTCTGTGTTCAGGCAGAAGGATTTCTCCACAGACATAAAAACAGTATCTAGCACGTGATTCACACTCCCTGGGACCTATCACTGAGTATTTACTGAGTATCATCACCATTTGGCAAGTTCTTGCAGCTACATGCTTTCAAGTCCATTACTGTAGCACTTAACTGCAGGAGTCAAACACAGGAAGAATCCTGAGCGTTGTACAAGACTTTAAATCTGACTGACTGTGAGTCTACAAGCATGTTACAATATAATGTATTGACAGTCACTGCTGTGCACTGCTGTGACCGTTTTACAAGCTCTTGGGTACACCCTCCTCTGCTGTGGATAACACATTTATGCCTTGAGAGCTGGTGATTTCGTGAGCATTCAGAGGAGGTGTTTGTGTGCTTCCCAGTTTGCAAGCACACAGTCTGTGTTGCGTGCATCAGTTTATGTCAAGGGTTACTGGCTGACTTAAATAGCCTTTGAAAGGTTAAAGGTTCGTGTCAGAGTGTCAGGAAAGATGCAGTATAGTGCAGTTCATGTGATTCAGAAGGCTTTTGTTTCGTCAGAGCCAGCAGGCATTTTAGAGCACAGTACAACCCAGCCCTGTGGGAGATGAATTTGCATCTCTCCCTGCAGGAGAGCACATTGCTACTGCTGTGAAGAGCCACTCAAGCAAACATGCATTTCTGTGTGCTGAGGAAGAAGAAGGAATTTAGCGCTCTGTGCAAAGCCCTCTCTAGAGGCATTTTCCCAAATCTGCTGAGAAATCAGCAGACCAAAAGCCAACCACGCCTTGTCTTCAGCAGGCTGTGTACCACTGGTTCTGCTAAACCAGTGGGAGCACATTTTGGTGAGTGTCTTTGCAACCAACATTTAAAGCAGCCAGGTGATATTGTGAGTCACTCTGGCATCCCTCGGGCTTTTCTTTACTGAGGCAACTAGTAAAAAGTAGGTAAGATAAGAATTTGGTACGCCCCATGAGGGAGGAGCACACCCCCTTCCAAGAGTCTCTGTGTCCTCTGCCAGCGCTTAATGAAACATTACCCATTAGTCAGCACTCAGCATGTCTGCTTCCCCAGCTGCTTTTCTCCTGATTCTTTCACTTCTTATGTTTCACAATTTGGCTAGAAAAATGGGCCTATCTTGCCTTCTCCTCAAGTTTCAAATACAGACAATATGCAGTCAGTTTTCTCAGGTTTTTTTCCAACTTTCCCATTCTCTTACTTAGCTTTATTTTGACTAATTCCTGACTGATTGACTAGTTTTGCTCTCAGGCCTGTTTACATGCTGCTGGTAATTTCTGGGTATCTGCAGCTCACCCCCTTGCTTTTTGAACTGCCTCAATTATTCTCCCTCTCTGAGCCTAATTTAACAGGATTTCACATCTGAATATGTGTGTTTATGTGAAATTTGCACATTTCTTGTGACGCTGACAATGTCAGATATGTGAACACCTCATGTCGATGGTTTAAACAAGCATCTCTTTGCTGTAATCAGTGATACCTCTTAAATTTGTCCCTAATACATTTAATATTGTATTGGGAACACACAAGTGGAGCAGGAATACGGACAGTGGCAAAATTGACATATATAAGTAAAAGCGATCATTTTTACATACAAGGGGTATGAGGAAGAATTAATTCAAAATTAAGTGAAGCTGTAATAAAAAATGAGACTTCCCAAGGTGATCTGACATTCTGAAAGCACTGTGATGTAGTTAGAAATTCAGAAGGACACAGCAATTTTTTCTCTCCTATCATTTCTCCATTCTTCAGTACATGGCAATTTGAATGTATGTCAGGTCTCTGCTGTATTTAAGCCACAGTAAAACATCAGAAAAGGTTATAAAAGACTGTCTGCTGAAGTGTGACTCTCCCTCCTCCATTCTGGTGTACTGCAAAGCCTCCAGAGATTTGTAGTTGCTGAGGCAAAAGACAAACCAGAGGCACTGCATTGTAAACCCAGCTTCTGAAATCTGACACTGAACAGGAATTTCTTCACATAAAAATAAAACGTTAAGAAATAATTAAATAGCTTTATCCACATCAAATAATTGATTGCCTGTCTTTGTGCACGCAAGCACGTGTGCACGCATGCACAGAAGTCTGCCTTCAGATTTAGCTATTTTGGAAACTCTGCTTGCAGAGCTTATGGGATTTGAGATTGAGGCAACCAGGGATCACTGAGGAAGATAACCCCTGATAACCCCTGAGCTGGTGAGCTGTAGGGAGCCAAAGCCTGGCTTGTTTCTGTTGGCTGCAGACTTGTTACTTGCTGCAGTATGAGATTACTTGCTTTTGAAGGGGAAGCAAAGCTGTAGAGCAAGAACTAATTGAAGAAAGAAGCTGCTTGTTAGTTTCCCCCAGAACCTTGCACTCAAAGCTTACATGGTTTAGTAATGATATTTGCATCCTTCTTTCTCTGCACAGAGATGTAAATAGTACAGAGATGTAAATAGTCATTCCTGCTTAAGAAAGCCCTGGCTTTAGAGCTGCATTTGTGCAGTCACCCAGGCAGGTTCTCTCACAGCTGCAGTCATAAACTGGGGTCACTGAGCACGGACCCTATATGTGCTGCCAATTAGAACAGGCCATGGGATGCTGACCCAAGGTAAGTTTTTCATTCAGTCTAAATTAACTGGTTAAAACATGAAGGAAAAAGAGTAAAACCTCAAAGAAAACTTCCAAAACTACTTAAGTAGGTGGACTGATTCTGGTAATATAAGTGTCTGAAACTTGACCCAAATGTCAGCAGACTCCACAAGTTAGAGTAATGCCAGTCATCTAGCCTTCAGAGCAAGCACTGAGAGAAGGAGCCAAATCAGGGCTTGGTTGAGGCAACATCTTTTCATGAAACGTGAAAATTAACCATAATCTCCCCTCCCTACAATGTTACTCACTCATCTTGCTGCCCCCTCCTTTAATCCCATTTTCTGTCCTAATCTGCTTTTTCTTCCTAAACTAAAAGCTTTTGCATTCATACTTTATGTTTGACAGTCTCTCTCCTGCTCTTCCTGACAATCTTAGCTATTTTTTGGAGAGGTAATGAACAAGGAACCCAGTGATACTAGGTTTTTCCAGATTTAATGAGGACTGGAAACAGCAAACAGACTTTGTCAGTGCCCCTACCAAGGAAACTGCCTGTTATGTAAGCTAACTCCTTATCAGGTACCAAAGCATCCCATCCAGAAACATGTGCAAAACAACCAAATGTTTGCATCTTGGTTACCAGGGAATCCAGCAATTCCTCCCTGCAACTGCAAGAAACTGGACTGTTCCCCTTCCTGCTTAATTACTGCTTCTCCATGACATGAGTACATTATTCTCAGCATGCAGGTGATGACTTCAACTCCCTCCAGTCCTCCTTGCTTGCCTGATCCGCCTACTGCTGTAGGGCTTTCTTTAGTCACGTGGTCTTTGTCCTACTGAGAATTTCTCATGCTACAGAAATCCTCTCTTCCCATGTCCCTGTGAGCAATGGTGATAAACAGTTACAACGGTGAAGTAGGAAATGTAGCTACATTATTCCATGACATGTGACATACTTTACTAAAATAATCTTCCTAAGATATCCTGGTAAAGCATATTTTTATCTTCATAGAGTTCTTGCTTCTCTTCTCTTCTCTTCTCTTCTCTTCTCTTCTCTTCTCTTCTCTTCTCTTCTCTTCTCTTCTCTTCTCTTCT
>JBBMKD010000115.1:29637968-29709045 GCA_037834095.1 Argya squamiceps
CTCATCCAGACAGCCCATTCAACTTGGGATTGTCTTCCCTTTTCCTTAAAATAAACACTAGCCAAGCATATAATGTTTACAGTGCAATTGCTTAATTATAACTGTCTAGCTACATCTACTGATTGACAACACCAAAAAAAATTGCAAAGTTGGCTTCATATCTTGAGAGGCTCAAATCTTGAGGGGCTCAATATCACTTCCAGCCTTTCATAGGTCCTCTCTACCTTACTCAGCCACCTGTCTCCTCAAGTAATGCAACATTGCTGCCTCTCTGCATGTTTCTTTGTACTTGATAAGGGGAATAAAATGTTAAGATGGACTGACAGCGACATATAGAGACATGAAAAGTCTATAAATCCTATTTCTAGAGGAAATCAGCCAAGAACTCCTTTCATCTGATTGCAGGCTGTTAACTTTATCTGCACTAGTAAACTGAAAAACTTTCCTTGCCTGAGCTTTTTTTTTTTGCATTTCCAAAACAGCTTCTGGCATGTTCATCAAATGAGACAAAGCTTAAAGAGGATTTCTCCCTTACTTAGGCCGTTCTCAGTGCCTGTGTTATCAAAATGTAGCTGGAGAACAAGACTTGGGTCTCAGCAACACTGGAATGGGCTAAGCTTTTGGAAGATGTTCAAATATCACAGGTGCTCCTTAGAGTAGAAAAAGAGAAAAATAGTAGTTTTGTGTCTATTTTAATGAATTTTGAAAGCTTTCAATGAGCACAAGAGTTACTATAACCAAGAATCAAAAACTGTCAAGAAGATGAGATTTCTATTCAGCCCTTAGTAAGAAAGGTTTTCCATGCCTTGAATGCCTGTATTATTAGGACTGGTATCTGAGTATTCTCTTTTATTGAAGTAAGAGTCTTCTTTACACACTCCATTTTAAACTGCAGCAGACTCTGCAATGAGTTTAATTATCAACATAGACAGAACACCAAAACCACACAGTGTAATAGTTACAACAGCAGGTCAAGAATTTTTTTGTTGGGTTTTTCCCTTCTGGTTTGTTTTTGGAGGGTTTTTTTTCTATTATTTTACTTGTAACAGTGATTAAGCTCAGTCCCAACAACTCTACAAGGAAGACTGAACTATGAAAAATCACATCTCTTTTTTTCAAGCAAAATGGCACAGGGAAATAGATGAAGGAGCCACACCTCATCATTTTCATATCATCTTACATGCTGACTTCCTTAAACCGGTCACACTCTATCTTGTTTTTACTTGGACTACTTAGGTTGTTACAAGAAGATGAATCACAGTGGTTAGGAATCTGTGGATATCCACCCTCAGCATATTGGGGATCCCTTGTTCACATGCCAGAACTCCATGTCATCCAGTTTAGCTCCTCTCACTCCCAGCAGGTTTTTCATCCCCCTGCACTGGTAACTTCATAGAGAACACTGTCCCCACACTTTGGCCCCTTTTGGCTGTGCTGCACCCACCAAGGTTATAGTTTGCCACACTGGGCCTCATTTCAATATTGCAAGTGACCAGCACTGCCCACAGTGTTTGAAACGGCCTCAGTAGATCCCAAGTGATCCTGAGTGTCTCTTTCCTCTCTGCTGGCAATGGCCATGATATATCTGAAGAGCTTTTCCCAGCTGTACCCCACCAATTCTCTGATCATTTTGTAACTGGCATGCTGTCATGCATTTTGTTTCTCCTACACAACCTCTGATGTATTTCCAGCTGAACACAAAGATTCTAGCTTCTGATTCTCAAGACCATAATCTTATCACTTTGGGATACTGAAGCTCATGTTGTATCATTGCTCTCATCTCCTTGAATAATCCAGTTCTAATTCTTGTGCCAAAAATCACTAGTAAAAATGTAAACAAGTTAGCATCCACAAGACAGCAATCCTGTCTCTGAATGGGTTATTGCAGTCAGCACCTACCACCTTTGACTTCTCTTAATCAGCTATTCCTCAGAATCCCAGGCTGAGTGCTGTCTTAGGTTGCAATGCAAGTTGCAACCAAAAGTATGTCTATTACCATCTGTTAAAACCAGGTGGGGCAGCATTCTTTATCTCTTCCATGACCCATCCTCCCTCCAGGGGATATCTGCTGTAAATGGGCCATTGCGTCTCACTGCATGACTGATAAAATGACATCATTGGGAGGAGCCAAGCATTCCTACCTGGATATAATCTGCTATTCGGAACACCAGAGCAGCAGTTTTCCACTGGATTCCTGGAGGAAGACTAGATCCATCTATACTACCAGTGGACCTTCAGAGGAAAACGATACCCTTCCACAGGATCATTGCTTCAACAGAACCACATCTGTCACTCCAGGAGGACTTCATTGGACTGCTACCAACACCCTGGGCAACAGTGTGTCAAGTTGTGTTCTGACTCTGTCAGTGATTTCTTTTTGTTTGTTTGTTTGGGGTTTTTTTGTACTACTACATTTTTCTTTTAATTTTCCTAGTAAAGAACTGTTATTCTTATTCCCATATCTTTGCCTGAGAGCACCTTAATTTCAGTATTATAATAATTGGGGGTGAAGGGATTTACATCTTCAAGGTAAGCTCCTGCCCTCCTTGGCAGACAGCTGTCTTTCCAAATCTAGACAAGTACCTATAAATCCGTCTTCCTCATTTTGTTGTGTTAACATGACTTTATTGAATAGACACATTCTTTCCTTCTGAAGCTCATAATTTCCCTTACTATATGAAGAGCTTGATTCTTTCCACTGAAGAACAGGTTTCGTTTCCTCTATGGGTGGCATCTTTCCCCAGCTATTTCTGTCCATTGTGTTACATTGTTTTTATCTATTTCTGGGTCCCCTTCCTGAGTACTGAATGCAACAAGAAAAATTATTCTTTGGCTTTTTCTCAAGCCATAGCAGTAGCAATCTTAGTAGTTATTAACACCTTAGAAGTCCCTTATTAGCTTGAAACTCTGGTGAAAAATGTATAACAAAGTCACCTTGCTTTTCTTATAAGTAGTTGAAGTGTGACTTAACAATGGAAGCAGTCATAAAAAAAGACATTAAAAAAAGGAAAGAGACATAAATACCCTTGACAGTACAAGTATGGGAATCTGGAGCTGCAAAGAAGGATGGCAGGTTGTGAGTATGATGCTTCAGGGTATGCCACCTAGCCTATACAGCAGGGTCTTGCCATCAGCTTCTTGCTGCCTGCAGTACTTGAGGTACATTCTAAGGCAAAAGAGAAGATCTATCGTGAGAGGAAGGGGCTCCTGGAGAGCAGAGAACTGTGGAACAATGACATCTAAAAGAATGAAGCTATTTCTGTTGAGGGGCCTCTGAAAACAGGAAGAAATAAATAATCCTGGCACCAAGCCATGGCTCCTAGGAAGCAGTCCCTTCCCTGTGTGGAGAGAATCTGTAGCATTTCTTCAAAGACTACATTGCATATGAACTTAAAAAAAATGGAGCAGACAAGAAAAATATCACATTAAATGGCCAAACAGTGCCATCTGGGGACTACTCTCATAAGAATAGCATGAGCAAAAGGCAGTAAAGTTAATGAAGGACCTGCTTTTTCACTCAGAATGAACAGAACTTTATTCTGTGGGAAGTTTTGATTATTTGCACAGGGCCAATCTTGGGGTCAGGCACTGAGTGGCACACAGTTCTCTATTAACAGTCAGGACTGCTCCAGGAAAGGAGCAGCAACACATCTCTAAATTCAAGAGCTGTGATCAAGCAGCAGCTTTCTTGTATGTTCTTGATACAAAGAATTTTTTAATTTGAATCTCATAGGAAACAGGAGACTACATGGAAATCAACGAAAGGACGATATGATGTAGCACCAATGGAGAAATGCTTTCAGAGCTTCTTGTTTTACTATGTTGTACAACAGAAATATATTTTACAATATATAAAATATATCCAGGGCACAGTGATCCCCCATTTTAAGCAGTTCTTTTCATATGACTGCCTGAGACTTTGCTTAAGGACTGCAGTAAAATCACAGAATCATTTCATCAGAATTGTTTGGGTTGAAAGAGACAAGAAAGATCATCTAGCTCCAGCCCCCCCTGCCATGGGATACAGTGAGCACTACCATGTAGCTGTTTGTACAAGCAGTGGGAATATGCAGCTTTCCAGGCTGGTGCAGACAACACCGATGGAAGCAGGGATCTCTTGTAAGGACAGCTGTGTCATTTCAGAAGTGGCATGAGGGAAAGGAGGGTGCAAGAACAAAGCACCTGGTGCTGCCTTCAGGCAGGAATATTCAGTCTGGGCTCCTGCAGGAATGCAAGCTTGATGGCTGCCTGGAAAATGCAGGCTTTTCAGCAGGATATAGAAAACCTAGAGATGGACCAAATCTGCTGATTTGGGTGTTGTGCAAACAAGAATGAAGAGCAGCTGCTTTTAATCTCAGGCTGCATGTACAAAAAGGGAAGTAGAAAAGCAGCAAAGGCAATAAATTTTTGCATTTCCTTCAGAGCCTTAGATTTCTTTGAAGGATTATAAGTATTATGTTAAGACCTTTGGTTTAAGCTGGATCAAAGACGAAAGAGGAACCAGAGAATGTGGTCTTCAGTAAGAAGCTATGAAAATAATGTAGACTTTTTTTTTCCACTTTTACCCTCAAACTGCCTACAAGCCAGGCTAGCAACCTGGGCTACATCAGAAGTCTGTGCAATGTTAGGCTACCCATTTGTGGTATTTTAACATTTTCAAGATTTCAAAAGGTTCGGTACATAAGTATTCCCTTCTGTTATATTTATAGGATTTAAGTCACATGCTATTTATTCTATTTATTATTTATAATGCATTCATTTCAATTCACCTGCTGCAATACACAGTTCATTTTTAATACATAATTTCTAATTTCAGTTTCTTTGCAAAGTCTGCCTTCTCTTGAGCTAACCCCTGGAACTGAGCTCTTATCCAGAGACCAGTGCCTGGGAAATCTGCTAAAACAAGAACACATGATCTGCATCCTCATGAAACTGCCTGACATTTAGGGTCACTGCCATGTTGATGTTAAGGCTGTTGAGACTGGAGTGAGGACAGGCAGAATCAGCCTCTCTCCTTCTTACCTATGCAAGAGAAGCAGAACAAGTTATCCAGCCACTAGGGTTGAGTGACCCCCACTTTTCCACCTTCCTGCTCAGTCTGAACAAACATAAGTGATATTTTGCCCATCTATCTGTTGTGGCTACACTCACCATGGTGCATGAAGATACCATGAACCTTACTGGGGGCAGATTTTTGTCAGAACAGGCACTGAACAACCTGCTCTTGAGGAAACTCTTAATTAGATGAACAGAAATCAAGGCATAGTAAATTAATTCCCTCCAGCTTGCAGCAGTTTCCAGGCAGAGTAGGTAGTTCCATGGCACACATGTCATACCAGCACTCAGTAACTTCCCTCAGACTCAGCCAGAGGCCCCAGAGTCCTTGGGGAAGTTTCTCTCAGCATCCTCTCTAAGGCACAGCTGTGGGTATATTCACAGGGGCTCTAAAGCCCCTGCTTGGGCCCTCTCCACTGCTCCACTGCACTCTCCAGTGCTCCTCCTTCTTGCACCAGCTGCCTGGACAGTTTGGCACCCCTCACCTACAGCACAGTGATGCCACATCCTCTGTTTTCATGAAGGAGTGTTTTTTTAAGAGTGTGTTACCACAGACAAAACAGATGCTATACACCAGCTGGCAAAAGATGCTTTTTGCTGGTAGAACTTCTTTGTAGGTGTACCAGAGGAACTGGACTAACAAGAAAGTTTTAGATTGTCCCCAATATACAGTGTAAAAAAAATCATCCTGTTTTATTCAGTTCTTCAGATACAAAAGAAATATGTATTCAGCTCCTTTAGGAATTAAACTGTTGACCTTTCTGAATGCCAGAAAGGCTAGAAGTAGGGCAGAGAGAGAATGATTATCATATTGTTGAAACAGAAGAACTCCCAAATCTACAAACTGTTAGACCTGACACTACCTGGGGAAAAGGAGGAAGACTGGATGCAGTTGTTAGAGCAGGATCTGTTGGGTGTTGGTTGCGCAGATAATCCATGGTGGCAGAGATTTCTCTGATGCTTTGGAGGGCGTTAGACTTGTTTCAGATGGCACACACAAGTCACATCCTTAACAATAGTTGTTTGCAAGATGCAGGAAGCAGCATCGGTGTGTGTTTCTCCTTGGGGAAACCCTCAGAAATGTGTTTCTGGTAAAGATGCTCAGGCATATTTTCTTCCAGACACTGGAAGTCCCTGTGATGGTGGCACAGTGGAAGGGGGGCACATAAGCTACTGCCAGAGGACTTTGTCTCAGGGAGTTGCCTCAGCTCCAGGCCAGACAGTGCAGACCCTCTCACTTTCCCTGGCCCCTGCAAAGCCTCTCAAAAGGGCACATGCAGATCCCTCCATAATTCCTAGCAGGTACACAGGCACCCTTTGACAGCACACAGGCAGGTTGCTTTCCCAGCCTGCTGTGCAGGAGCGGGTGCAGTGGGCACAACTTGAGGATGCCACTTCACTACTTCTGCTAACTGCTTGGCAGCCTTCAGTCATCCATTTAAAGCCAATTTCCTTCCCAGGACCACTGGAGACGAGGGCTCAGTCTGTGCATGGGTTTCAGGTGGTACTATAGCATCCCTTGTAACTGTGTGGGTGCCCTCACCAAACAGGGTTCACCAACCCTTTGGGAGTAGCAAACAACCCCAACTGCAGCAGTCTGCAGAACCTACAGCACACCAGAGTGCAGCTGCCTGTGGAGATGAGGACCCATGACATTTTCATTTTGATAATATCCCACATACTCCAAGTGTCCTCCAGGGCTGAACGAGAACCATTAGGGGGGCCATTTCAACTGTAGTGACAAGGCAGGCACTTTCACAGGCCAAGAGCTAGTCATCATTTATCAGTGGCTTGTGTTTGTTCAACACTCTATTGCTGAGATAACCAGATAGAATTAATGAAAGTGACTTCACCTTGTATTTTGGTTTGATTTTGTAAAGTTTCTTTTTGATTTTACTGATTTGTGTCCCATGTGAGAAGGCATGTCCTAAAATGGCAGTGACAGCAACAAAGATCATCTATTTTTGCAGGAAGATGTTACCATTGTACAATTCAAGATGAACTAAAATTATTTTAGAAATGAAGAACTACTAAAGAATTTTTGTTTCTGCATCCAAAAAAACACAAACCTAAAACCTGTGTTTATACCCAGTGAGGCAACCTGATTACTTTACCAGCAGATGTGGGATGTACATAATATTTGTAAGAAACTAGAGTGCCCAAATACATTCTTGCCTGTTTCTATGTTTCCAGGAAGCAGAGTGCAGTGTTTTCAGCGTAGGAAAGCTGCTTCCTAGGATTTCTGTGAACACAACTCCCTGTCCAAGCTTCAGTCCTGCTAATTTGACAGCAGGTGGGTGTTCACAATAGGGAGCTGCTGTGTCACGCTCAAAGGGGCAGAGCTGTGGCTGAATAAATATTCAGACTCCCCTGTGTCTGGTTTAACAACTGACTCTTGCTTTGAAAGGAGTTCTCTGAAATACCAGATCCCCTAGGGGAGTCCCTCCAGGTAACAGCTGCTGAATGCCAGGGTTCAGAATGCCTGAACCCCTGGTGTCCATATTCATTGTCAAGCGGCTTCTCTCTTTTTGAAAGATGCTTTGATTAGGATTCAGTGACTCTTGCAGTATCTCATAGCTAAGTGCTCAAACATCAACATAAACCAGAGATCTGAGAGCAGCTTTTGCACTCCTGGGAGCGTTTCTGTGAATCTGCTGAGGAACCACTGTGTCTCACAGCTCTGCAGTTTGTCTTTATCTCATCTTCTCACTGCCCTCTATTTCCAAGGGAAAAAACAAACAAAACCAAGGAAAGTTTGTGATGCAGTTCCAATGGAGAGCTTGTCCAGATCATCAGTGAGGTTGCATTTGGGTTGTAAAAGCTGAGGGAATGATGTCCCCGCATCCCCCCAGGTTCATGCAAACAGCACTCTGCATTTAGGAGCTGTGGTTCACACACAATGTAACAGAGCTGCTTAAAGAAGGGTTGGTGGTTGCATGGGAGGTCGGTTTCTTAAATGAATATCCATTGTTTCTGAGGTCCAGTGGTAGAATAGCTGAGGGTAACCATCTACCAAGGCATACTTCAAGGCAGGTTTATGTCTCTGTGCAGCTGTAGTGCCTGAGGATGCCCAGGGAACCTTTGCATCTCCCTCCCTCCTCTCTCCCTCCCTCCCAGCTGCGTTTTGCTGATCTGCTCACGCTGCAGCTGCCCAGGGAGAGTGTGGGGGGGTACTGCCTCCTACACCAAGATCAGGCCAGGAAATTGTTATCTTTGTTTCTGCACAACTAACTCCTACCCAGAAACCTACTGAAAAGGGGAGGGGGGAAACAAATCCTCTTTATTCCCATCAGCAGGAAGGAGATTTTTTAGGCTACTAAGTAACAGGTGTGAGGGGATGGTGAGGAGTTACTGCCTGTATAAGATTATTCTTTTAAAAGCTGTGTGCTTGTAGCATTGCTTGAAACAACTGAACATGTGTAAGAGCTCTGCCTGCTGGGGCTCTCAGAGGTTAATCCACAATACAGGGATCCAGAGCACAGCTAAAGATTTGACTAATGCCTTTAGGCTTTTCTTATATGAAGAACAGAAACTATAAGGCATTCACCTCAGGGACTATTATGCTACTGGTACAGCTCTAGACAACTTGAGACCTGCAAACAGGCCTCCACAGCAAGAATCAGAGCACCAATTGTGCTCAGTGAGGGCTCAGAGGAAAGTGGCCAAGCTGAGGAGGAACAAGCCTCCAGAGAAATGTTTGTTGGTACTGCTGTCCAGCTCCCCACTGCCCTCCTTTTGGGAATCCCTTTCCAAGAGGAACCTGGTTGTGTTTGATGGATGCTGCAGCTTGTCATGCCTGAAGCACCATCTCAGACACTGTGTTTGTGCAGATCTTCTGCCATTCTGCAACAGAGTTTGAGGCATGTGGTGAGAAACCTGCTGCCCTAAGTTGGTCACAGGAAGCAGTCTCCTGTTTGGCTGTAAAGCAAACCCAGATCCCTGGGACTAACATTTTCACCGTGCAAGGAGGAGAAGGAAGCACTGGATCTCATTGGAGGTTTTTGCTCTGCCAGCCTGAGGAAAATTCTGTAGTGAGAACTAGTTCCTGACAGCAGAGGACCTGGGTCAGGTGCACCTGAGAGAGAAACATTGTTCTGCAATGTATAATACTGTATAATATGTATACAGTAATACTGTCATAATGCTGAAAAATTATAATACTGAAAAATTATACCCTGCCTTCCTTTCCAGCTGATCTGGGCTGAGATACAGCTCATGGAGGAGGGGTACACAGCTCCCAGTGAACCTCTGTGAAGAGACAGAGGCCCTAGCCCATGTCATCCAAGGCCCATCAGCTCCTTCTATGTGTGTGGTGGGGCTCTAAGAGCCACAGCTCCAGTGCAGAAGCTGGCAGTGGAGCACTTTGAAGATTAGGCCAAGTGGGAGAAGCCCCTTTCCCTCACTCTGAGAGCATTTAGAAGAGAATTGACTCCTAGACTTGTGATGTTTCCTTTAGAAGACTTTCGGAGTGAGGAAGTTGGTTGCCTCACTTTCCCAGCCACCCCCCTGTTGTGTCATTTCTGTATGTTCTGTTTATCTGAGAGAGGATTGAGCTGTGAAAGGGAAAGGCAAGGACAGCAAAGCAGAGGATCAAGTAACAGGATACTGAGCTGTGCAGTCAGGGCTGTGCAAGGACAGCTTCCACGCAGCTGTGGACTTGAGCACCACGGCAGAAAAATAAAGCAAACCTGAGCAGAAAAAGAAACCAAACCTTCTTTCTCATATCACATGTGACTGACTGCAGCCAAGAGGTTGAGGTGGAGTGCAGGGAACAAGGGAGCACTCAGGAGAGACAGATCAAGCATACCCAGACCCATTCCACTCCTGATGGCCTCAATATCTTCCTAATACCAACTAGTCTCCTAGTGTTATAGTGTTAAATTTCCATTTTCTTGTGTGGGCACATCTGCATGAATGTACACATGCTTTACCCCTCCTTACAAACACAATCCCTTGGCAGCTTCAAATGCATCTGCAGGGAAGTAGGGAGACCTTTACTGTGTGAGACACTCTTTAGAAATCTCTAGTTAGGGTGATCATGTCAAATGTTGTAACCATATAAAACCATTTCGCTAAGGCGTAACTTCAAACTGAAACACTAAGAATAGGTTTGAAGAAAAACAGCCACTGTTATCAAACTCATCAGGAAAGATGAAGCACAGAGAGGAGAGATTTGCTTGCATTAACCAGGAACAGAAAGAGCAGATGACCAAAAGGAGATCTGGAGTCAAAACCAGCTGATGAGAGAGGAGAGTAGTTATAAAGTCTTGGATCAAAATGCAAGCTGAAGCATTAGCAGCAGCAAGCACCTCTTTAAGTCAGTATGAAACGTTCCTATTTTCATACACAATTAGCCTCACTAGAGTAGTAAGAGCTGCCTCAAGTCTTCTTAATGTAATCATTGCTTGTGGAAAATTTCCTCTTGCATCTTTGTTACAGTTTCTCCCACAACATATCTCTCTGAATAGGTGATCATTTCAGTCAGAGTGTGAGGAAACATCTGGGCCCATCTGGCTCAATTAAAGTGCCTTGTTCTAAAAGCATAACCCATCATTTTCTGCTCATCTTGTTGTATTTTCACTTTTGTCTGAAATTAGGACATGCTCAGAAACGCTAATTATTTTATGAATCATCTAACATCAGACTTGATACATCTTTTTCTGTTGTTGCTGTTACGCAGAGCCCTTACTTTCAGTTCTTTTGTCCACTGATACCAACATAAGGCTGTCTGGCTTATCTCATTTCACAGGCACTAAATAAGGCCTTCCTAGCACTGAAGCTGGCCGTGCGTATGTCAACGTGCTCTGCATTCCCGAGGCGTCTGCTCGCCGGCAGAGCCAGCCTGTGCCCTCTGGAGGAGGCGGATCGTGTTGTGCGGTGGTGCAGGAGGGCGGTGCTGTCCGCCGCCTCCCGCTGACACCGTGCATCCACCCAGGGCTCGGCATCGTTTGCCGCCCAACAAGCCTTTCACCCAGACACGCAGCAGGGCTCCCAAGGACACACACAAAACCCGTTCCGGGACCAAAGCACGCTCAGTGCTCACTGCTAGGCACGAACCCTGCGGCCTCAAGCCCCGAGTCAGGGCAGCTCCTCAGCAGAGAGTGAGAAGCTTTAGGTGTCGTGCCCAACAGCTCAGCGCGGCTGTCACAGGCAGGGGAGCAGGAGGCAAGGCTGTGGGAAGTGCCTGTCCCTCTGTGGTACCAAGGAAAAGCCAGGCTGAGCAGCAGGGCCTCTTGTGCTGTTTTATGACAGAGGGGTGGGTCTGTTGCAGAAGGGTGTATAGAAGACTCGAGAGAAACAGCTTTGGACTGTAAGAAGAACATTGTCCCCCTTCGCCTTTTAGGTCCTGTGACAGGAAGCAGAGCGGGGGCAGCCCTTTCCAAGACATTTGGGACAGGATTTACAGGACATGAAACAGTAGGGCAGGTTCCTCTGGTCTCCTGCCCGAGCTTGTGGTATATCAGGGGGGAAACAGCCAGAGCAGGAGAGCATAGAGGGCTGGTCGAAGGCACCCAATTCCTTTTATTCAGTTCTTTGTCCCATGGTACAAAAGGGCTCATTAGCATGACACCAGTCCCTGGAGAGAAGGGCAGATCCCTTCTCTGCTGCTGAACTACTAGACCTGCATTTTCATGGTTAGCTGTTCCAATGCTTCAGGCTCACAACATCACACACTCTGTATAAAACTTTCCAAAAACCCCGGGATATGATAGCCCCGGAGCCAAAAGAACAAAGATTCTCTTGCGGGGGTCCAGACCACACGAGGGCAGGTGGATCTAGTTCAGGGTCCCTGAGGAAGCAATGTGCAGATTCCCAGCTATCATGCATGCCTTGCTTCCAAACGGTTTGCTCTCAAGTCAGAGGTCCAAGACCACAGCACGTACCAAGAACCCCAGAGCTGCCCTGCTTCCTGCAGCAGCCTCTGTTAGCCCCAGAGCTCCTGCAAACAGCTCCCCTGCAGCAATGCAGAGCCAGCTCCCTTGCCAGCTCCTGGTGTTGAGTCAGCAGGAGCAGAACCAGGTGTGCCTAGCAAGGTATTTCTGGCAGACATCAATCCCTGGTCTGTATAGCTGCACACTGCTCATACAGAGCCTCAGGTTTCAACTGGCCAGCAGTGGCTCCCACTGCCTAGGATGCTCCTGGTGACTATGCAACCTATGATATTACAAGAAGAGAGGCAGGAAATGGCTTGAGCCATCTCATCCTCCATGTCCCCAGGGCTGAAATGTCCACATTAATAGCAAGAAAGATTCTAATAGCATGTGTTATTTGCTAGAGATCAATTACAGATCAGTGTAAACAGCTGATCTCCCACTGAATTCACTTCTTTATTATACAATTTATTAGAGGATTATCCAGACAGCTCAGCTGGATGTTACTAGCACATCAATATTTATTCTGCCCTTTAGCAAGAAGCAGAAATGAAAAGCATAATTTTCTAACTAAACTTTCAGGACAAACCTTTTGCTCTTTTCCCTTTTTCATGCTGGAAAAGCCTGTCCAAGAGCAATGCTGTGCCCAAGATGAAGCCAGGACACGTCCAGATTCTTGAGCTCCAAGAAAACTCCTGCCCCTTGTCCTGTCACTATATGCCCCTTCCAAAAGCCTCTCCCTCTCCTTTTTATAAGCCTCCTTTAGGTGCTAGAAGGCCACAATGAGGTCACCTCAGAGCCTTCTCTTTCTGTGCTGAACCATCCCAGCTCTTGATAGGAGAGCTGCTTTAACCCTCTGATCATCTCTGTGGCCTCCTTGGAACTCACTCCCACAGTTCCATATCCTTATGCTGAGGGCTACAGAGACGGACTCAGAACTACAGATGGCATCTCACGAGAGCAATGTAGAGAGGAAAAACTCATGAGACTCAAGCCATTTCTAAGAGAGAGGTAAGGAAAAATTTCTTGGTTTTCTTTACCTCGAGCCCTAGTGACTTCCTGGAAGAAAATGGAGGGATGGGACTGGCAGGAGGACACAGCTGGGACAGTAAGTAGGTGTGTGCCTTCTCCTGTGCATTGTCCAGTGGGGGTCATTACAACTGATGCAGCCTTTTTCCTGAGATACAGAGGTACACCACTGCTCTGCAGAACTGGAGCTTCATTTCACAATTCTAGGTAAGAGCGTGGTCTTCTAACATCTCCTTCTTTGGATGCTTCTGCAGAAATTGCAAACACTGCCAGGAGAAATGACTTTGGGAAATGTATTTGCATTTCAGCCTGTCTGTGGAAAAGGATATGAAGTATTAAATGCCACCATGGATCACTGCAACAGGAATTCCAGCCTATGCTAAAGATCTGCTGAAAAATTAATCGGATTCTGATCTTCCAGCATCAGGAGTAATCTTCTAATACTATTTGCATAGCACTGAAATTAAAGAATTTCATTTATCATTTCTCATTTGAAGCAAACACATTACACTTGACAGCAATGGAATTAAAAGTTGAAGCTCATCAGATTTTATTTACCTTACACAAGATGCTTGATCATATTAAACATGCAGTTTCCAATCATTCATCCAGGTAAAACTCAAACATTGTTTTTGAGGTTTTGTTGGTATCAAATCCTTTCGAATTGGGGTCATTAAGGCTGAGTTTTATACCATCCTGCACAAGGATGAATAAATGCATGTAAAATTTTCCTTTGAAGCTGTGGACTTTTTTTTCAGACAGGAAACATTCTAGTACAGAACTTGATTCAGAAGCTGAGTTTGATTCAAGATGCTGACCAGATGAATTTTGTGGCATTCATGTTGGGGGCACAGTAACACTGGTGAGAAATGGGCCTTTGTATGAGAGCACTCGTTAAGGATGCTCACCCTGGGTCTAGTGCTGGACTGTGCAGGCAGGTACCCTTTGCAGTCACTTAGGAGCCTCATACCCAGTCACCTCAACAGCCTCCCCACGGGTGAAGCAGCCTGGGCCAAACTGTCACGGCCTCATTTTACAGTCTCATTGACTCACAGCAAGTGTTAGGACAGTAGAGCAGTTTGCTCTGCCCAGAAGTTTTGGGTGTTTGGTCTGTTCTTCCTCCTCCCACTGCAGCTGAGTACCTGCATTCTAAACTCTGTGTGTCTGTACTGAGGTCACACCTACTCACCAAGGCTGAGCACATGCAGGGCTCACACAGGGCGGGGGGACCTGGATGCTTACTGCCCAGCCCCGTGCTCTCCTATGCTGCTTCCAGTCTCCATGTCCACGCCCACTCAAAGTTCCAAGACTCCTGTGGGGTATGCCTCCTCTTCCTCATTCTCCAGCATAGATTACTTGTTTCTGTCAATTTAGTGGAGCATCTGTTCTCATGGGCTGTGAGTTCTGCCTCCAGCAGTGTCAGCCTGTGAATTCAGACATCCAAAAGCAGCCCTTTTTTGCAACATGCAAACACAAGCTGCACAAACACATTCAAAATGCTTAGTATTAAAAACAAAACAAAACAAAAAACTATGCGGCATGAATGTGAGATGGCGATGAACACATCATTCTGCCAGCAGATGGCAACCAAAACAAAGAAACATGATCACTGATGATAAATAATTCCACATGAAATCAGGTGTGTTTTACTCAGGGGAGCAATGCAGCTGCCACCCACCACGAGGTGGTACATGGCAGAGGAGTGGTGGGTCGCAGACAGGCCAAAACAAGCTGCAATCACATTAGAAAAAGCAGAGCACACAATGATGTCTCTTCTGCCTCTCCCCCTTGCATGAATTCCTAGGAAGATTTTATAAGAAACCCCCAAACAGCCTCTTATACACCTAGAGATGGTAAACAATTGCAGTTCAACCCTCCACAGGAGATGTGGTCCTCATGATGTCCCACACATGGGAAAAGAAATAAAGAGGTCTGACAGAGGCTCATACCTTGCAGGTGAGAGGCAGCACCTGCAGTACATGCAGGGAGGAATTTCCAGATCTAATAGGTGTTAGGCTCATGGTGGTAGGAGCAGTAGAAAAGCCTAGTGATGAGAAGTGAGTGAGGGAAGAAAATGGGAGGGTAGCTCCCACAGTGAAGATAGCTGAGAAAATAAAAACTATTGGTAATAAAATGAAAATTGAAAACCCCCTGTATTCATTCCTGGTTTCACGATGAGTCAGTAAAGGCATGAGAGGCAAATTTAGCCATGGTATATAAAAACACCTCAGTGTGAAATGAGAGAGAATATACACTGGGTTCAACAGCCTTAATTCAGTCCATTGGAAAAGCATGTAGGAATCCAATTCTTGTGGTTCATACATCCCTAGAACAGAACCTGGCACCTTATTTGTCTCTAAGGTGAGCCACTGCTAGGATGTGGACAGAGAAGGTGTGCAGCAAGAAAGGAAGAGCTAAGAGAGACATCATAGCAACTAACTGCTGTAGGTTACCAGTTCCTGTTTCAGCTTCACTGGAGATCAGTTTCCACATGAAGTCTAGTGAATCCATTGCTTTAGAAACTTCAGAAGATAAGAGAAAGATGACATCTTGGAACTCTTGACAAGAGGGAAGTCAAGCACTCCTCTAACACCTTCTAGGAATGTGGCAGCAGCATTTTTGACCTTCATCATGAGACTGACAGTAGGGATCAGGAGAAGAGCAGACTCAGCAGAAGTACCAAACTCAAACACTATGGAACACTCAGTGCTTCACAGCACACACAGCAACATGCCTACAGTGGCAGAGCAAGGTTTGTAATTTAAATCAGCTTCCTGAGCAAGCTGGATGAGCTGTTTCTTCAGGTCTCTTCTGGCACATTAGAAGTGTGCTGGATGCATTGCATGTTGTCAGAGCAGCAGTGCACCGACGATCCCACCTCCTGCAGAATACTTGTGTCATCCTGCTCCTCACCAGAGCTATGAACAAAGAAAGAAGCGTTGCAGTTCATCAATTAATAATGGCTGGTCTGCCAGCACCATTATATACCAGAGAACTTCACAGCTATTATTTTGTGTGTGCCCAGAGCTTTGATTAGGAGCTGAAGCAACGCCAGGAGAACAGCCAGCAGCTTTACAGATTAAAGGAGATGAGAAGTTCCTTCTAAGTTTGTACTAAAATGGATCCTTCTAGATCAAGTCTTCACCTACCTATGTGCTCCATTCCCTCCTTCATTGTTTTTTGCCCAAAAATCTACCAGAAGTCCTTCTCTTACCCTCATAAGAGAGGCACTGCTGAGGCAGGGCAAAACATATCCACCCTAACATTACAGTAACCAGGTCAGGTGTCTACAACTGCAGACTTGAAAGGCTTTGATTGCTACAGGCTGCTCTGCACACCATAGTACACAGAGTGTTTCTGCTGCCTTTTTTAAATCCCCCACTCTGCCTTGTGTGCTTTGCTTGATATTGAGTTTATGGCATGCTATTTCTTTGTAATGCATTCTGCTTACCTGGTGTAACTACTGATGCTTGCTAGCTTGACTCTCCAGATTTCTATCTGCTATGTTCTCCCAATACACGTCAGAGTAGCCAGAAGCCTTGTATACAGCAAAGAAAGATGCATTTGACTAACATGATCCTCCTTTGCTGCAGTGAAGGACCAGAAGTAGGTATCAATACATCTTCCAGCATCTTTGCATGTTAGGAATAAACTGATTAGCAGCAAAAGTGGCAGCATGTTCTGTACATGATACAAAGAGAAAGGTCTTTTAGCATCTTGGCACTGAGTAATCTACCATAACATCTTGTAAACCCATCAGATCATTCAAAGTAGTAAGCAGAAAATTAATGGCATTATCCAGTAGCAATGGCCTTTGCCTAAGAGAATCCAGTTTGCTTGCTAGTGATTCTTTTCTTGTCCCATGCACTTCCACCCATCTTCTTTGGTCATGTCTGTCCATTCTCTTATCTCCTCCCTTTTTTCACCCTTCTCCTTGGGGATCCCCAATGATAATCCTATACTTTTGTGCTTTTAACTTTAAAAGAAGCTTTCTCAATGTCACCAGGTGGCTTGTTCCTACCTATGAAAGATCCTGCTTTCCCACTCATGGAGTCAAAAGATGCCTTCTGGGCACCTTGTCAGTAGGCTCCCAGCAGAAGCTCATGCTTTGCCATGCCACATTCTCTCAGACTCCTGCCATCTGCAGGTCCTTCATCGCTGGATGTGTCCCCCCACCACCCCTACAAGCTGCTCATATTTCTCTCTCCTGCCCCAGTCATGCCCACGTGCTCCTGCTCTCTTCCCTTCAATTACTACGACACACTTAGGCCAGAGCTCCCCTTGGTCAGTGGAAAGGCATTGCACCAGATCCTGTCCAAAACCCCCTCAACCCAACACAGGTCCTCAGAAAACGCAGCTACCAAACACCAAGCACACTGCAATGACATGTCTCCCACAGAAGAGACACTTCTGAAGAGCTGCTTAGTTCCTAACAGGTTCAGTCAACCTGAACATAATAATAATAATCAGAACCACTTCTCTAACATTTCCCGATTGTTCTGGAAGACACAGTGAAATGCTTTGGGTGTTCAGGCCATTTCTCTCTTGGTAAAGAAGGAAATATACAAAGTTATTTTGTTTGTTTTAATTGATCACTGGTTAAATTGTAATACATTTCAAAGCAAAATATTCTGTTCAAGGACATTTTACCAAACATTAAATCTACTTTTAAACAAGGCTTAATTTGACTATTTTACTTTATATACATACAGGTATAAGTTTCATTTCACTAGTAGTAAAATTAAACAGTACATTGCATTTCCTGAAAGATGGCAAAAACAGAAATTGAGTGTCTGTTCTGTCCTTCCACACACTCCAAATCAGAAAAAAACACAGGTATTGAAAGTACAATCACAAGTATAGGTAAATACAATAAGGATCTCAGAGCAAGCCAAGACCTTATGAGAGATGACAATCACTTCTAGAAATCTACATTGCAAATATACAGTACATTCCACCAAAGAGTTTTGGGAGTTCCCACAATGCCTCTTAATCCCCTTTTGGTAATAAAAGCTTCTATGACAACATGTATCCTTCATAAAAAGTATGGAATTTGTATTTTTGGAGCATATGTTGGGAGCTTAATGCAGTCTAAACTGTAGTCCACAATAAGCTCACCCAAAGAGAGAGTAAGCAAGCATTGCAAGATTTATCAAGTTCAGAACCGGAGCTCAGCTCCTCGTCATTGGGCTTCTGGGTGCGAGAGCTGCGCTGCACCAGGGACAGGCTCGAAGGGTGGGAAATTATACATTCTTTTACAGCTTTTGCAGGTCAATCACCTGCAAATTCTCGACAGAAAACATCAACTGAGTCATACAAAATTAATTTGAACTTATTTACAAAGCAGCCATTACATTGCAATTGTTAGACAATTAAAGACATAGCTAAGGAACAACAAGGCTTCCACATTTATGCTATCCCTGAAAACACTTCTGTGAGCAGCAGAGCGCTGCAGCAGCCAGCAAGTACGTAAACACACTGCCGCTGCTGGGGAAACTGCAGTCTGGCCTCGGGAAGTGGAATGGTGCACAGAACCCAGCTGCCCCAAAGATCTGATGAGATTTCTGTTACGCTCAAACTCTGCTTTGGTTTGTGCAAAATATTAATCTTGTGCATGTAGCTTTCACCACCAAACTGTTGCTCTGTGCTTGGCAAGACAAAAAGGGAGGAACTGTCCAGAACCAAGAACATGGAGGTAACCAAGGCATTTTTCACGAGCACTAGTTACCCTTACAAGTACAACACCAAGGATTCTGCCACTGCTCCAGGGAAATGTACTTCATCAGCATTTTTGGAGGTTTTCTGTTCTGTACTTGCTGAAGAAGCTACCACTGATTAGCAAAATAGTTAACCCACCTAACAATGCTGAGAACCTTTTCCTTCCAGGCTTTATGTCTAACTAACCACTAACACACTTAGCTGCTCCTAAGGAACTCTGACAGCACTAGTGATGAAACCCCAAACAGGCGTGCCCGAGGTTGAAGACACCAAATAACTTCCACCGGTTAAAATACATCACTTGTTTCTATTAGGCAGGTTCCAGCCATGCACTCTCTTAACACCAATTCTTCTTCACCCATCTCTTTTAAAAGTTATGTTGCTGGGCACCCAAGATCTAACAGCAATGTAACACAAGCAATGTAATTAAAAGTAAGTAGTGGCAACTTGCCCAAACATTTTTTAAATCTGCTTTATAGAAACTTCTGGGGGAAAAAAAAGCTAGGGACTTGGTATTCCCACCTGTTACAGTCAGTCAACAGCATTCTAAAAGGGCTTTAAAAAAGCAGGAAAGCAGGCTGCAAACCAGGCTCCCTCTACTAGTCTACACCTGTTTTCAGCAGAGGTAGGAGGTCAGTGGAGAGAGAATTAGGAAACAGTACTTCAGAGCCCTGGTGCTTCTCTTAACTCTTCCTTTAATCAATCTTGTGCTGTTTTCCTTTTTTCTTGCAATAACCATCTCAGCCTACTTACTTTTTGGAAGTGAGTCCTGGTAGGCTGCAAACAATGTATGACATTACTCAGGTGTTGTTACCAGACAGAGGAACAACCAATACAGGCCAGCAGGCACCACAACTTGCTCCAAGAGCCAAGGAGGTGCTTCATAAGAGAACCTCAGGTGCCACATGCAAAGCCTGGTAGGCAGAGTATCAACCTCCAGGCAACACCCAGTGACCTCACCTTCAAGCTTCATAGCCAGCAGAAGCAGATTCAAAAGCTGAATAAAGTTCAGCTTTCAGGGCGTGGCTTCAACACTTCAACACTTAACTGTGCAATGAACAATTAACATTTTAAGCAAAGAGAGAATCCATTCAAGTCTCTGATGAGTATTTTTTTCCTGAAGCCTGTTCTAAAAGCTTTTCAGTTTGTAAATACTAAGAATACAGTTGTAATGAAATGTGTGTGTAATCACTTGAGTGCACTCTCAGTCCATACAGCAAACAGACAATTAATGACCAAGTACAATGCAAAAGGTTGAAAAGCCCCCATTCCCAAATTTTCTATCATTTTTTATTACTGTTTTAAGATTAATTCATACAACTTCTGGACATTTTTCTCCCAAATGACCATCTCCTACAAAAGCAACACTAAGACTCAATACACATTTATATGAAATATACTTTCACTTCCCTCTTCCCAGGTTCTTGTACGTAATATATAAGCTTTACACTAAGAAACACCTTTAGCGGTCCCCATGCTGCTTTGTGTTGCACAGAAAACAAAACCTCAGTTTATTATGTTCATAATCACCACTTAACTTTTTTTAATTTCCAAATTACAGTTTGCTTACAGAACCTTAGTGAAATCCCCATTGTTTGCACATTCTTGTATGTAACACAGAGAAATGTCACAGTTACAAAAAATTAAAAAATCAAAACAAAACCAAAACCAAAACAAAATCAAAACACCCTACCCAAAATAGTTTCATTGTCAAGATGTATTGGTTTACCAAACCAAGCCTCTCCCAGATTCTTAGCAGCAAAATTCAGTTATGTAGAAAGGAGCAGGACAGAGAAATCAGACAGTTCCCACTGAGAACCAGAGCTGACTAAGCCATAAAATAAGCTGGGCACCTCTGTCAACCCAACTGAAGTTTCAGTAATTATCTAATGGCTCTTAGAAGAATCCATAGTCAAACTTCTTGATTTTTCTGTAATTTTCAAAACAGAGAGCTAAGAGCTTCAGTTCCAGGTAAAATACTTGCACTCATGTTTTCTCTGCTAAGTTAAAATCACATCTAAGGTTCTTCTCTGCTGTTTTCAAGAAAATTTTGCAAGCAAGAGTAGAGAAATTTAAAAAATATTCATGTCACCACCAGAAAATGCCACCAAAAACACAAAGCAGAAGAAGGTATTTTTCTCCTTTTTAAACACATATTTCAAGAAAAGAGCAATTAAAAACGTATGCCTTAAAGTTACCTGTATGTGCTGAATGAACATGGGTTTTTAAAGCACTCCTTCCTTCCTTATTCTAAGCAGCCCCCTTAGAAATGCTTTCTCTCCCAACTGTATATATATAACACTACACCCAAACTCATTATATATCTGTGTTCATCTTTTTAAACCTATTCCTAGATAACATTTGCCCTAGAACTGCAAAGAGGTGTCCCACAAACCTATCCTACCAGCAAAAGTCTTCAATTTCCATGGTTTCAGAACACATACACAAAGAATTAGAGAAGTGTCCAAAGGAAAAAATATTAACTCTTACTTTAAATCAGACAGCAAGTTACATACATTTATGAAGAAATCTACTGAGATTTAAGACTGCTTCAAAGCAGTAACTGAAACACAACAGCAGCTATGAATAATATATAACCTTCCTGATCCATTAACTGATCCTAGCTTCACCTCTAAAAAAAATCACAGCAGCTGAATATATATGCAAATATACACAAGCAAAACCTTTGATCAGAGGTTAACAAGTAACTGTGTTATATCAGACCTAGAGACTAGACATTGAAGTGTTCAGCAGTCTCTAACCCACCAGCTCTCACACTGGTGCAGCAATGGAAAATCTCATCCAACACACCTTTCATTAGAATCTTGTGTTTCCTGTTCAGATGTTGCTCAGCTGAACAGTTACCTCTGCTAATAATACAACTTCCCTCTCAGTTAAGCATGCAAAATGTATAAAAAGGCAAGTGATCAAAATATCCCCTTGAATGCCCAACTGTCTGGTAACAAGAGACTGCTGCTGAAGCACTAATTTTCAACGTTTTCAAACTTGATATGAAAATTGCATTTTGTTATTACAGAGTATAACAGTCATTGGTCATTTGCATCATCCATCCCAGCACTAGTGAAAAAGTGCCTTCTGAAAAGGGATGAGAAGACATGACAAGTTTTGTTACCAAGTTGTGTCTCTACTCATCTTGGCACTAAGCAGCGCATGGAAATAGGTGAGCAGAAATTCAACAGTCTACCAAGACACACCATGTTTCCACATGCACTGATGACATGCGTATCTCAAAAACACTGAAGTTCAAACATGCAGCAAAATGTCTGTTAAAGCACTTTAACTGCTCACCAGATGATAATGAGTGATTTAATACTCAGACAAAGCACAGTAAAAGGTTTGTGCTCACACTTCAAGTTTCAGAGTAACATTGTTTCTATGAGAGTATTTGAAGTGCAATGAAAGGAACGTTCAGAAGCAGGAGACATCATTTAAAGAACTAGGAAAGTAAGCACAGGTCAGAGTACTGCAATAAATAAACAAAACAGCAGGAACATGCAGACCTCAGAGTCAAAATTTCTTTTTAGATTCATGATATTTAAAAAAAAAAAAAATCAAGAACAACCCTGTCTGACTTTCCCACATGTGGTGTCTTTTTGGCTAAACAACTGTTACTGTATTGTAAGGAACACAGATATTACCAGAAAACATTATTTACAGAATGATTATCAGATTGATTATATAAAATACAGATTAAAATATACACCCTTAGGTTTGAGATAAGCCAAGCAAATTCACTGCTGCTAACTAAAGCACTTTGAAAGAGGCGACAGGCACCAAATATCAAAATTGAATCACAAAACTACTCAAAGTAACAGACAGATTTGGGACAGTAGAAGTACAGCAAAGATCAATTAAGTTGGAATGATTTATAACTAATACTAGCCTACCATTAATTACTTAGCTTCATTAAAATTCTATTTTTCTTAGAAAAAACTGAAGAGAAACCTTTACTCCCAGACTGTGATTGCTATAGGTACTCAGCAGCTTTTTTCTTAATGTATCTATGTAATGCTCTGTACTCTACATCTTACAAAATACATCCCCACATTTAAGTGCATGACTAGAAACTGTGCTGAAATCGTGGAAAAGCGCTTCATAAATCTCAGGCGCAATAAAGTCATAACAATGCTCAGCTCCAGTTTCTGGAAGCAGTTCTGTGAAAGGTGAAGTTTCAGAAAAGGGACTTTGATCCCTGGTTTTCAAACTCTGACCACGCATCATTCAATTCCATGAAGATCATTTTGGCATATTGCTCATAGGGTTGTCCTGTGGCCTGGAAACAGAGAGAACGTACCATAAGTATAAAAATATTAGAAATTTCGTCATTTAGTAAAGATCCCACCCCTTATTTATTATGTTCTTTTCATAAAAAGTTTCAGTCACTATTACTTGCTAATCAAATTAAGTAATTTTTGGAATTGCTACCTGAGAGATCGTGCAGTAGTCTACAAGGATAAAATCTGAGTCCCCTTTGAGACAACTTCTTTTGAATGGGATTCCCTGGAGAAAAATCTGTTGCTGGTTGTGAATGATACTAAGACTAAACATGACTGACATAGCACTTCCTGTGTGTTTGCTTCCATACACAAAGATAGTATGCTCCTGATTACCTGCCTGTTTCACAGCAGCCCTGACTCTGGGCCAACACAATCCTACCCTTGTGGTTAATAAACATCCAGTCCCAAAAGATGGTTCTCTTCAACAAAAAAGAAGCCCCAGAGCCCCCTCCAGTATCCTTCCCCTTCTCCTGCTGCTTAGCTTTTGCCACATGCAGTACTTTATCAATGCACTTAGAGAGTGCTTTAACAGATAAGTGGCAGAATAAAAGAACGAAGAAGAACAAATATGCCCTATACAGAGCTGTGTTCTGACACCGATGCATTAAGGGGCTTACAGAGAACCCCTAAAAAACCACCACAAAGGTGGAAGGAGTCACATACCCAAGAACACTGAAGGATGGGGGAACTAAAAACCAAAAAAATGCCTTGTTTGTTATGGACACAAGATAACACAGGATTTATATTACTGCTCACTAAACCACCAGTGAATACAAACATGAAAATTCAGACCATGCATATACAATGCAAGAGCTCAGAACAAGAAAATTGTTGATACATTGGGATGCATTTAATATTTTTAAAAAGACAGCTGTAAATGAGGTTCAGCAGGTTTTTTTCCTACCAGTTCTGCTGTGGCAGCCTCTGAGTCTCCATACTACTTCCAAAAGACTTGAAGTACTAGCTCACAAAAATGAAACAGATTCTACCAATCAGCATTAAATCTGCCCTCTGTCAGTCAGAATCCAGCATGACTGACTTTGGTGCTCAGTACAACCCTCATGGGATCTTTCCTTTGTTAACACTTCTCTGTTGAATTCTGTGCTGTGTCAGGATGACAAGAATCATCCTGTACTACCTGAATGCAGCAGGACACCACATTCAGAAGACAATGGAAGCACCATAAAGAGCATCAAGGGAACTGAGTGAGAAGCAAGACATTTTCCAGTAACCAGTATGGTGTGGTTAAAGCAGTTTACCTCCTATAAGAAAGATCAGAGGAACACACTCACCTTGTCAGGATGAACCACAAGCACTGCTTTCCTGTAGTACTTCTTTACTTGTTCAGGAGTTACTAAATCTGCCATGCTGACTGGTTTCCACTTATTTTCCCCTTCCCAAAGCACTGTATGAAGAGTGGATATTAATGCTCTGATATTTCTCTCCTTTCCTTCAATCCATTCAAGAATCTGGGAAAATCAAAATATATAGAACTGAATGCAGCACTGTAAGCATTCTCAGCCTCTACAGACAAAATCTTCACTCTCTGCAGGACTATATCATCCTGACTCAAATAGTTGTCCTACTGCACTCACTCTCCAAATTCGATTGTCTTAGCCACCCAAAAGTGATATTTTGCAAGTACCACTAGGGAATAGCTCATTGTGACTAGTTTATTGCAGGAATTCAGTCATTGCAACAGAAATTACTGAGATAGTTACATGTTACAAACCCCTGTAAAATTAATGGCAAGACAAATGACAAGAGTAACTAAAAAACAATATTCAAGCCATAATATAGGAATACAGTATTTTCATTGAACACTTACTATCCCCAGTGAGAATGGTAACTAAGTATCTGTATTTATTTCTATTTGTGGTGATTTGTATTAAAAGGTACCCATGCAAGCTATGCACTCTCCCTTTAGGAAGGACACTTTGTGAAAACAAATTTCAGCATCTCTGTAAAGTTGTGTACTAACTTTTCTAAAGCACCACAAAGACTGAAAAACTGGAAGTGGATTAATATGTGAAATTATCAATGACTAATGGGTCAAAAACATCCCCGAACAGCAAGGAAAACCTCCAAAACTACTTATACAGCCTATTTCCAGAATTGTACGTTCTAGTAATTTCTTAGGACAAAAGCAGCACTTGTTAACAAAGAAATGAAAGTACACGGTCACCCTGAAGACAGCTATTCTCACATGCTTTATTTTTAAAGTGTATTTTTTGTATTATGAGTTAAATCCATCTTTTCTAAACTATGACCATTTAGTTTCTCTGTTAGTCATATCCTTCTGCTCTGTTATCAGCACTTCTAAGCATAAGACCAGATTTTCACTTAAATCGAAATCACTGTTAAACAAACCTTGAGTTTCAAGGGGTCCATATCTTTAGACATCTCTTGTTTTCTCATCTCAGCAATTGTCTTTGGTCCCTTTTTATCAGATTTTGCTGAAAATCCTTGATTAGATAAGAGATCCTCAAAGTCATTTTCTGAAACTTTTGGCTTTTGACCTATGAAAAGAGCAAAAACAACTGAAAAGTTTCACAGGAGAATACATTAACAGGGAAAATATATTGCCCTTAGATACACCTGGATGGCATTTATCATGTCATATACCATAATAAATATCCTTCAGTGACGCCAGAAGCCACAGAACTAAGAAGGACAGAAATAAAAGGTTAACAAACTTTCAGTTGAGCAGAGCAGACAACCTCACATGCTAACCTCTGATTAAATACTTGCATGTACTTGTTTTTTTTAAAATGGACTAGATTTGAGGGAGCACACATCTATTCATTTCGGATACAGCTCCATTTTTCCACTGTAAGTTAGTTCCAAATGCTATGCAGCAGTTTTTCAAGCAACCATATACTCAATACTATTGTTGAAAGTATGTAGTCCACATCTAAGCATGTTGAAACTTATCCAGAATAATGAAGGGATAAAATACCAACATGAATATTCATTACAGAACCAACAAATTTCAGAGAACTGTAGAATAACTGAATTCTGAAGAAGCCTCTGGCTGTTGTCTAGTACAATCCCCACTCAAATCAGGGACAACCAGGTGCATTTGTAAGGTCCTTGTCCAGGTGAGGTCCATTGATTTTTAAGGGAGAGGAATTACAACAACCTGTTTCATCATTTCATCATGTCAATTGATGTTTTTCCCCTTGTTCTTAAAGACTTTCCCGTGCTGCAACCTATGCCCACTGCCTCTCCATCCTGACACCTGTTTCCAGATAGGGAGCAGTAGAATAATTCCAACTTAAAGAAGTACCTACTGTCGTTCACTTATATGCCAGTTTAAGGGAGGCATAATCCTAATACCAACACACCAGAAAATAAAAATTTCCAAGAAAGTTCATATGGAGGAGGCCAAGCCTGTCCCTATAACTCCAGGTTTACCTGCTCAGTTGGAACATGTTAAAGGACTATGATTCTGTCTGGTCCTGTCCCCATGTCTCTTTCAAACACAAGAATTTTCAGGAATTTTAACCTCAGTCTTTCTCAAGACAAGCTACTCTTCTTCAGCTATGAAGAACACACTGTATCCCTTTACCTTTGTATCACAAACAGACTCACACGAAGCAACATTATCAGCCATCTCACCCCTAATGGATCAAATTTACCTTTCTGAACTCACTGATACAAAACCAGTACCCACGTGGATGAGTAATTACAGCCTTTGAGACTTTATTCCCAATCTCCCATATACTTGTGCCATCGTCAATTTGTCTGTTCTGTACTGGGATAGTTTGGAAAGGCAGGATACCAGATCTGCTAAGTGTTTTTCTGTTTTCTACTAGACACAACTTAAATAAAAATATGAAGGTAAAACAGCTTCAGCAGGTAACAGAACACCCAACTAACTTCCATGGGACATAAATAACACACATTCAGAAAACTTACCAAAGCTTGGGGCTCTGATTCCTCTTTCTTCTCGTCCTCCAATAACACTCAAATTTACTGTGTAGTTGGGCTTAGTTGCTGTGCTGGACTTAGTTTGGGAGTGCCATGAAGTACTTGGTGGTTTGGTTGATTTCTGCCACTGACTTCCCAGCTTCTGAGATGGAACAGTCTTCTGACTAAATCCACTGCCCAAGAGGCCAGCAGTGGACGAACCTAACAATAAATACAAAATTAGTTGTTCAGTTCAATGCTGTCACCTGTTTAACACAAGTAAGAAAGTTTGGTCGTGACATAACCACACAGCTCACAACAATACCACCATTCAAGAGAAAACGTAACAGGAAAGTGTGGGTTAAATGAAGTTAAGAGAGTCATTAACAAGTAACTTGGAAGGCAGGAGCTGGAGGCTTTACTGAAAGTTTTCTCTTACAACTCAAGATCTCAACTGTCAGTTTTAGCAAAAACATGCACCCTTATCTGAAGGGTCTGGCATGTGTCAGGCCAGGAGATAATCTGGCTGTGACAGTAGCTCTGTCTCCCATTCCATTATATTTCTGCTAATATGCAGTGCATAATAAAAAAACTAATTATGAAAAGTGGTAACAGACTGAGAATATTTTCAAATGAATGCTTTCAAAGTCTCTAGTGATTCCTTGCACTACTCTTTAAGGAACATGAGAAGATTATTCTACAGCAGCATTCACAGGGAATACACTGCATGTGAGTAAGAAAAGCACTGCAGCCTGCAGGAGATACCGTGATCACCCCCCTGTGGCATAGGCCAAGCTTGTCTGGGTATACATAGCAATGTAAACCTGATTTGCTCTTTAAAAAATGGCTCCTTACACTTCAGCTCTCTTGATGTCTCCCTTTGTAGTGGCTGCTCATACCTCTAACTTGCACAAGAGGATGTCTCCCCAGGGCCACGTACAAGATACCATACTATATTTTGAAATACCACACCTGATAAAACCCAGTATTGCAATACTATAACTAGTAAAATCTAAGAATGCACTGTTTTTTCATGAAATCATTCAACTACAGTAAACTCAGTTTTCAGTCATTGACAACTTGTGAAATTTACAGGAAAAAAATGGTTACTAGTCAGAGCAAATAACCCTGCATACTGAAAAATTCACCTATTTTTTCAAAGCATTACTGCTTTGAAATTCATTATTGCAGTTTTCAAGGCCAACAAATCCTTCCTGTAAGATAAGTCAGTCCCCCACTGTTCACAGAAACTTTTCAACACCACACTACTACTTTCTGACAGAAGACCAGTCCTAAAGAAGGGTATGATAACACCAACCAACACATCCTACCAGTACCCTAATACACCATTATTAACTACTTTTAGCTACTACTCCTTTTGGGTTTATATAGCATTCATATTTAAGCAGCTTGCATTCTCAAATTTTCTTCTAGAATAACATCTTGTATGTGGAAGAAAAAAAACTCCTATGAAAAACACAAGAGTGTGGTATTCCAGTTGTATTCCAAAACTGAATTCCAGTTCTTGTGGTGCCTTGAAAATTGATTTCAAGCCTAAGAATGTTAACTGGGACAGTGACATCTGGCCTCTTCTTAATGCAGTCATTTTTCCTAAATGAAAGTAACTGAAAGGGTAATGAATTGACCTAAGTCCTGCTAAAATTAGTTCTGTTTCTTTCATCAGATTCAGTGTGGGTTATACCTGCATCTTCAAGTCAAAGATAAATTGACTGTTTTTACTATCACACTATCTGTAGATTAAACAACTTGTATTAACATGAATTATCAAACTAGAAAATTATTAAAATTTTATTATTGCAAAGCAGCCTCACTGGTACAGCGTCAACACCAGAATTTTGCATGCTTATGCCCAAGCAACATCAAGAAGTCAAACACTGCATGCTACCTGGCGTTTCCACAAGAATTCCACTGGTACTCAATTCAATACACCGTGCTTATTGCCAAGGCAACAGGGTAAAACCTCCATCAGCTCCAAGTTAAGGGAAAAGCAGTTTTGTGCAATTCAGCAACACTAGGCTGTTCTGAATCATTCCTTGCACTTTGAGCAGCTGGTCACATTTGTTATGGCAGTGTGGGTTCTGAAATGCAAGGATCACAGCTCTTTTGTGAATGCTACAGGGCTAATGCCTGAATTTCAGGCCAATAAAACACCCTGGAAAAAGAGTTACTCTGCAATGTGTCTTATCTTCCAGAACTCCTTGTTCCCTCTACTGCAAACTGACAGATGCTCATAATGCTTTTGGTACTGGTGTGCAATGTATGGGCTTGATTCATGCTCATCTTACAAACATGGTAAATGTGAGTAGCAGAGCCATGAAAGTCTACTGAATTCAAAGGAAAGTACTGACTTAACTGTCACTTTGGAACTAAAAAATTTAGCTAGTTTAATCCTGCTTTCATTTTAAAGCCTTCGAGAAAAGAATTCATGCTAGCTAAGAAACCTCATGCTCAGTTACTGAATGAGCAACTCCTAGTTTCTCTCACCATCTCAACTAGATTCTGAGGCAATTATTTTTACTCTTCTTACATCACAGATGTAGTTACCTATTCTGGATGTTTCGGAACAATATTTGGAAAATTCAACCTTTTCTTGTTACTCACCAGCTCTCAGCAAATACCTCAAGCTAACAATTTAAGTTAACAATTAAAAGGAAACACTTCCTTTACAGGCTGTCAGTAACATTTATTGGTACCAGAAGCAAATTAAACAAATACAGTCTATCAAAAGTAAGATCTTACCTGGAAGACCAGATCCCAGATTGGCAAGGTCAGCAAAAGGATCAAAGTTCTGAGCTTTCCCCTGGCTGAAAGACAAACCTGAGGACACGCTGGACTGGCTTCCGGTGGTAAAAGCTTGGCCTGTATAATAAGAAGACACATCATGTACCTAGTCTGTTTGGAAATTGACAGAAAGAATAAAAGTAATATCTATATAACACCTCATGCAAACCTCCCCAACGTTCTACTTCACAACATCTTATCTCATTACAAGAATCACCATTACTATAGAGAATTAAAAGAATTTAATTCCTGTGTCTTAAACTTAAATCTAGAAAACTACACAAGTGTCTTACTAAAGGAGCATTTAAGCAGCAAAGAAAAAATCCATGAAGATATGTTCAGCATTTTCAGATGATTAAACTGACCCAGCCTGGAGTATTCCTCTAATGGAAAATTTAATTTCGTCATACCTTCACAAACAGGCTTCAGCTGTGGTGATGCTACATTGCTGGCTGTTGAGGAATCTGCCCAAGAATCCCATCCACTTAAGAGATCTGGGTGGCTTGTAGATGATGATATTTTAGGTGGCTCTGGTGTCAAATTGCCTTCAGAAGGAAAAAGAAATGTTTTCATTTTTAAGAAAGCCACCATGGTAATATACACGTTTGCCAATACCAACAGAACGTGTACCACTTTGTCAACTACACAGCTCGCTTGAATTTCTCAGTAACAGTTGTGCAGTCTTAAACAAGACTCCGAATGGTTGTATCACTGGAATTCCTTTATTTCTATTTTAAAATATCCCACGCACTTCATAGATAAGGTATTTTCATGGACAGGCAACACTATGAATTTAACAGCTTAGGTCTCCTGACCAAAATAACTAGCTCAGGTACAGATCTAGGGCATGCTGCTGCTGACAACACAGCTGGTAAGCAGAAAGCAGCAGTGCTCCATGAATGGTGCTCTTTATCACTCAGCAGTCTGGGTGCTACACAGGTGAAACCAGGTCACTTCAAACTGCAGGTTTGCTTTACCCAGGCCTCTTGTGACAAAGGGGCCTCTTGGCCAACTAACATAACACTCTTTGAGGTGTGACACACAAATGAATGCACACAATTGAAGAGCAGGATACAGGAAGAGTGATTTTTTCTGGAAAAAGGTTAAGAATCTCTAGCTCCATGGATAAAACCCATTTTTCTATACACCATGACATCTAAATGAAAAAGTCGTATTTAAAAGCATGCAAGGGTGCTACCACTAACTCATGAAAAACGTTGCATCCCATCTAAAGGTATAACTGCCATCCCTGATACTTCCAAATGATTCCCCACTTAATAACTCACACAAACTATGAGGTGAGCCATCCTCAGAATGAGATACGCTATGCATGGAACACTCAAAACTGCATGCCAGCTCTGAGCATTCTCCTTGAGCACAGCTTGTGGAGACTCACAGTGAAGCAGGACAGCTTTAGAATGTAACCCCTATTTTAATGCTATAACAACTGTCAGTGCTACAGGGAGAGGATATATTTCAGTAAAGCCAATACATTTAGTGGTGCTCTAAGACATTTCATAGACATAGGGTTTAGAAAGTTAACCCAGCCATCTTTACAAAAGCAGTAACGTCTTGAGGCTTTGAAAGTCTCAACTACTACCTCACAGCCTTTCACTTGTCTCAGCTTCTCGGCTTTACATTCTAAATATTAATATCAAATCCTCTTAATTAAAGAAATAATTAGAAGTAAATTAAATACCCTTATAGTACCTCAATCTACTCATACCATTTATAATTAGATCTTACAGCTGCAAAGTGAGCACATCAAATACTGTCCAACAAATATCTGCTGAAAGCCTGTATTTCAGTAGTATTCTCTGCTGCATGTGAGGGAAAACATGAGAATAAAATCCAAGAAGCACCCACCATTACCAGCCCTTTCTCCAGACCCAAGCTTTATCTCCCTGCCCCTGAAGCCATGGGAGAAACAGCATGTATTTGTCTCAATACTCAGGACCCCAGCTATCTGCTAAACAGCAGCGTCACTGGCCGCAAACCAGCACCTATTTGTCAGCTTGCAACTTTGCTGTGTCATATTCCACTCCCAAAAGTTAAGTGGGCCCTGAATGAATACTAACATTGACTTTTAGGCTAGAAATAATTTTGTTCTACAATCTCTACCATTAAAAGTCTATTTACAGGAACATAAGAAAATTAACAATTAATTATCATATAAAATTAACTATTATGAAAACAAGTTGAGAGAATTAAGAATAAATTAAATTACAGGTGAATGCTTTGAAAGATTGAAAACATACTATGGGAATGAGCTGTTTTATAACAGTTGGCTTAAGAGCAGTCAAGTTTATCACCCTCTCCACCCCGAACTAAGCAGGAAGTAGCCTACTGCTACGTATAGCAGTGAATTCACTATTAATAGTAACAGCTCATATACAACCACTACACTTACCAGAAAAATCTGAAACAACGCAATGTACAATACACTGAGCAGATATCCCATTCCTCCTGAAACTGTTTGCTCTTATACTATTTTCTTTTTAGTTCTACAGTGTGGGCAGTATGTCAGATTTTTAACATCAAGAAAAAGCGTTATCAACATGATACTTTGATTTCTACATATTCTGAGGAGATACAATGAGACCATACTGAATCCCTTTTTTCATAACTGGCACATTGGAGTTCAGATAGACACATTAAGACAAAGGAGCGGAGTATCTAAAGAAATGGTAAAACATGAACTATAACTTGATATTCCAACAATGAAAGCAATTAAGATCATGAGCATGCAGATCCAAACCTGGTTGTCTCAAGTTTTTTAATATTGATAATCCTTAGCCATATAGCAATGAACCACTGGAGGTCAGGGCAGAGAATTGTGTTCTTTACTAACACTGCTCAAACCAAGCTAAGATGCAAAAATAAGTTGGTGGTAATCAGATCACCCTTTCCAGCTTCCCAAAATAAGAGACCTGCATTTTACTACACACAACTTCACATAAGGTTTTCTTTATTTAACTTGTCATGTCTACAGGAAATCCTTTAATCACAGACTACAGGATTTTCTGTGAACCAAGAGGCTGATTTAGCATGATGCAAGGTTTTTTTAACCTTGTCTAAAGCCTGTCTGAGAACTCAAGTTCACCGAAATTAACTTCTCAGGAGAAAATTATACTGATCACTCAGGTTTCTTTTGATCATCTTCCAAATCTCCTGCTGTCTTTGACAGAAATATATTCTTGACTCAATCTGCCTTAAAGATCATCTGCTACTTTGAAAATCCAGAAGAAAATTAAGTTACCTTGTTAAGACACAGTTGTTTAGCAGCAACAGCACATTTTCCTATTACAGGACAGAATGCCTTAAGAGACCAGATACTGTGTAAGAACTATCTTTCATTTTAAAACTCCTATGATTTTACATTTAAAGCCACCATCTGAGAAATAGAAGGCTAAAATTATCTGTCTTGAACTTGTGTTCACTGAAACATCTTTTCTCCTGGTACCTACAGCAGTTTAGCAATCATTTACTAACAAACAAAGCTTATCCACCAAAAAAACTTTGATTTTAGACACTTACAACTGCTCCAACAGTAGAGTCATCAAATCTCATTACTACAGCTCAGGTCACTGCCATCACTACTAATTCATTTTTACTTTAAAATTTTTTTCTCCCCTTAATGACCACATGTTTGCACTGTCTTCTGCTCGCTTAACACCGCTCTTCTGAACATGTCATTTGAAAACATGTTCTTATTTGTCCTTTCTTCTCCAGTTACTAGTGATCCTGTCCTTTCAGGGTTGAAAAATTCACATTAAGAGGAACATAACTATTAATACCTCTAACTTTCTTGAGAAAATTGATACCTGTAACTAGATAGAATGCTAAAGGCTCAAATACATACATCATTTCAGCTAAACACACATATAAGCTCTCATTTGAAAGATAAATGTGAAGGCATATGAAATGTTACCCCAGTTCCTCCACTTCCATACGGTTTTTAAAGACTGCATAGCAATAGAGAAATATTGGGAAATCAGTGTAAAACAGTAGGCTGAAGAGAAAATGGGTACATTTTAAATATCTTTTCCTATGTTGACAAAAAGCTCCAGAAATGACATTGAAATAGCAGGTATCCTAATACATTTACCAGGGTGCAAGTTATCAAGTAAAATCAGAAGAAGCATAAAACAATAAGTCAGATGGAAAGAATACTCCTCTTTTCTGTACTTGTGCAAATGTTATTAATACTGAATACTGATGGTGGTCTCCTTAAGATTGCAGATAAACATTTAGTGAACAGAAATCCTTATTTTATTTTTCCCACTTTAATACATAGAAGGATCTTCTGCCTCCTCTCTGATATGAGGGTTCTGGTACTATTAAACTTGGAGAAAAGAGCTGGGAACATTCTTATAAATGTGTAAAAATACTCAATGTAAAGAAAAAAAAGACTGAGACACACTTTCCTCCATGGAAGGACAAAAGGCAAAAGGGCACAAACTGAAACACTGGGAACTCCATTAAAAAATACTTTCTTTTGTCGAAGATCTCTCCAACACTGGCACAGGTTGCCCAGCTGTAGAGTCTACAGCACTGGAAATACTGAAAACCGGAAAGGATGGGGTCCTGAACAGCCCACTCTACTTGACACTGCTTTGAGCACATCAGCTAGAGAATCTCCAGAGATCCTGCCTCTCAAGTGAGTTAGATTTTGCCTGAAATCATAAAATATCCTGAGTTGCAAGGGAACCATAAGGATCACAGAGTGCATCTCCTGGCTCTGCACAGGACAGCCCCAAGAACCACACCATGTGCCTGAGAGTGTTTTTCAAACACTTCTGGAACTCTTGTCAGGGTGGTGAAGTGACCATTTTCCACTGTTCCAGTGCCTAGCCAGCCTCTGGGAGAAAAATCTTTTCCTGATACCCCGGCTAAACCTCCCCTAACACAACTACAGCCCATTCACTAGGGTCCTATCACTGGTCACCACGGAGAACAGATCAGTGTTGGCCCCTCCTCTTTTCCTCACAAGGAAGCTGTTGACTGCAATGGGGTCTCCCCTCAGTCTCCTCTTCTCCAGGCTGAACAGATCAAGTGACCTCAGCTGCTCCTCATACAGCTTCCCCTTAAGGCTCTTCACCATACTCATGGCCACTGACACTCTCTAGTGGCTCAATGTCTATTTTTATATTGTGGCACCCCAAAACTCGAGGTGAGGCTGCCCAAGTGCAGAGCAGAGCAGGACAATCCCCTCCCTTGCCCAGCTGGTGATGCTGTGCCTGATGCCCCCCAGCAGACAGGTGGCCCTCCTGCCCTGGCTGCCAGGGCACTGCTGACTCTTTCACCTTGCCATCGACCAGGACCCCCAGGTCCCTTTTCATGGTGCTCCCCAGCATCTCATCTCCCAGTCTATCTGCATCCAGGTTGCCCCATGCCAGGTGCAGAATCTGGTGTAGGTAAGCTCCACAGATCCCTATTGATTAAATCTTCTTGAGCAAAAAATTTATGTTGGGTAACCTCACACAGGGACAAACAATAGTGACATAAAACTAGCAACTATGCAAGTACACAACTGAAACATACTGTTACTATCTACAAGACAGAACAAAAAACATTGTAAAGGAGGCAGCAAGTGGAATCTTCTCAGCAGAATCAACCACAACTGGAATATAATGATAAATAATACGATAGAGAGGGCAATCAACTGAGTAGCCTTTTATTTAAAAGAGGAAGCTCTTCTCTCAGTCAGACAAATAATACATTTTTTTCTGTCCAGTTTATCTGTAGCTAACACTCTGCATCACTCAGACACAGGGTTAACTAGAGCAACTGCTAAACAAAGAGAGGCAAGTCAGAGCTGCATGCAATAAACTCTGGGAAGAAATCACCCTGGACTGAGAAAAAGGTGCACAATACCACCATTCCTAGCTACCTCCACATTGTAAGTGGGTGTCTGTGTGAGAAGAGGCCTTGGCTTCTCTGTTGGACGCAGCCAGCTTCAACAGACTCACCACAAGCCACAGCTGAGCCTCCCAAACTAGTTGTCTTTGGGAAAACACGTTTTCCCAAAAAATGCTGCACAGCAGCTGTAAGAGAAGGGACAGATGTGACAGAAACAGCCCTGCAGACATTAAGGCTGGTAGAAAAGGAATGGAAGGAGGTGCTCCAGATGCCAGAGAAGAGATTGCCCCATAACATGTGTGAAAGATCACGGTAGAACAAACATTCACAATGCAGCCTGCGTAGGACCCCACACAGGCACACATGTCCCCAGTGAAGCCACAGCCCAGGGGGAGCAGCCCACACAGCAGTAGGTTCCTGGCAGGACCTGCAGCGCCTGGGAGAACCACACCTCTATAGCAATCTCATCCTAAAGGACTATACCCTACACAGACCCATGTTCTTAGAAGACTGTATCCTGTGAGCAGCACCTATACAGAAAGAGGGGAATGAAGGAGCAGCAAAGAGACCTTATAGACTGATCACAGCTAATATGTGAGTGTGGGTTCTATGGAGAGAACCCACACTTTGAAAGTCAGTTCTTAAAAAGGTTGTAGCTCTACCACTCCACCATTTTTGCAAATGTCTATTTCTCCTTAAAGAATGATGGGAAGACTGAACATATCACAAAAATTTTTGTTTAAAGATAAATAGATTTTAAAATAAATGCATGAGGAAAAGGCTTCGCCAAGAATATATCACAGAAATGAAACAAATAAGATTAGAGTATTACATAATGTACTTTGTAAGTATATTACCAGAATACATTCAGGTCAGGAAGGTGCAAGCTAGCCTCAGCCTGCACTTTAAAGAACCAGCTATATTATAACTTGACTTGCTCATTTCGCTTCCAAGGTTTACAGAAAATCTTTAAAATCTGAATACAGTCAACAAAACATGCTGTCAGCTATAATGTAAGTTTCCAGATGTTTGGGTACCTCAGTTATTGGATCATTGAGTGGAAATTCCAACTTTTAACATATGGTTAACAATACTAGAAATCCTGTCACATCATAAATCACAGCATGACATTATACAGAAAACACTTGCTTCTTGATACATTTGCATGTGTACTTCCAGAGTACAAAGCTAATTAAAACAGCAATCACAACAAGTGGATCTATTAAGACACTAATCCACTAAGCTGAAAGACAAATGCACAGAGGAGAAGAAACTGTTGAGAAAGAGATCACCAGAAGCACGCTTACCTAAATTTAAGAAATCTGAGCTGGAAGAAGGTGGAAGCGAACTTTGTGTAGAAGGAACTTTATTAGCTGTAGATGTTGAGGCTGGATTAAGGAAGTCCCCAAAGAGGTCTGGACCAGACAGGGCTTGATTCTCTGAACTTGATGACATTGTGAATGGGTCAAATGGATCGGCTAAAAAGGAAGCAGAAAACAAAATTATCTCCTGACAAATTGTAGAATAAATGAAGTTGAAAAAGCCTTTCTCCTCTGAGGGCACAGACAAAAAGCAAAGTTCATGCTAGTAACTGCAGCAGCCTTCTGTCAATTTTGTGCGGCAGAGAGTAACCATCTATTCCTTCTTCTAGACAAATGAATTTTCACACGGTACAAAAAGGATCTCAGTCATACATAATATGAACAGCTATGTCTTCTAACAAAAGCAGCACGACTGCATACAATTCAAAAACATTGTTAATTTCATCCAGTTAAGACATATCTTAAGTCTGAGTGACCACCTGACACACAGAATTACTACATTTGTTAAAATGTAAGATTACTCCATAATGCCAAATCCACAACAGACTTAAAGAAAATAGACTATTATACTACTAAAAAGAATATGAAGTAAAACATTCATACTACCATTCAGACTTGAAGGCATTGGCAATTCTGGGGCAGAAAGCACGTCAACCCAAGAATGAAAACCAATAGAAGTAAGACTTCAGCAGGTCTCTAGTGATCCCAATGAAGAAAAAACTAACTGGAAGAGTATTTATAGTCATCAGGAAGTAACATGTGACAGTCAGCTGGAATCATGGCTTTAGATCTTCCTGTTTCTGCTGCCCTCTAGGGTCAAAACCCCTCAAGAGCCCAGGGAGTCCTGCCAGATTTACTCAGTAGCTGAAGAGAAGGAATAATCCTGCCATAATACCTCAACACATCCTCAGGTAATGACAACACTGTACAGGACTCGACAACATTGCAAGCAAATTTACTATAGCATCACACATAAACAAAACCTCAAGTACAAGTTTGTGTGCAAGCCAAAATATAATGGTGACCAAATATTCTTACTTCTGCAATTATCTCTCTTAATACAATTCAAAGAAACACACTGAATGAGAATGACTACAAGAATGAGATACATACATGATTACTGCTCAGGTGTTTCATGCAGTAGACATGTTTAAAGAAAGATAATGTAATAAATGCTCCCTTTTATAGATTTCTACCTATGTAAAAATGGTGAATTAAAATTATTCTTCCCTGACCACAGTAACAAAGTTCAATAGTGAACTGCCTCAAAATAAGAAAATATCTTAAATCATCTAAGTGCTCTGTAAAAAATAGTTCTAGTTGTCTATAGATGAAAGCTTTTATTACCTATGAATTATATTTGTGCAAACAAACAAAACCTGTAATTGTCTCCCAGCTTATGAGACTAATATTCCCAGAAATCTTACCATTAATTTTAGGCAGAGAATTGTTACTCCCAAAAAGTGACGAAGAGGTGAGTATCCACTGGTAAGAGAACAGAATCACTGAACTAAGACACCTTGTTTAAATACCAAATAGACAGCACTACCCAGCATTCTCTTTAAGGATACTGACCTGCCAACAACATCATCAAAACCAGCAAGAAAACATCTTTTAGCAGTTTTCATTCATTTTCATTCATCATCCTACTGGTTTGAACAATAATCTACAGGATTTCCAGTAGCTCAGCACAGCTCTGCACATCTAATGCCATTGCTTTGCGTAAAGTTCAAGTTATGACAATTCTATGCCTTAACAAGGAAAGTTATGGATTTAGAAAAGGATCTAGCACGTAACATTCCTATGGGAAATCTAAGACTTCTTTAAGGCACTAAATACCCTTTAAATTCAAAATTGGATACTTTTCTATTTACAAGAGTTTAAAGTTAATAGGATACTGGCAACGTAACAGAATAGCTGGATAATATACAGGAATTTCTCTCCTTCAAGCAGAAGTAACAGCTACTCTATTCATAGCCTTGCTACAGACTGACATGTCTTCTCCATACTGTTGAAACACGGCTCTTAGCTTCTAAGCACAATGCAAGCAGCAGTTTTCATGTGTTGCCCAGCTGACAAATACTGATATTAAATTCACATACCTGAAGACATGGGTGCTGCTGAAGACGAACCCTGAGTAGCAGCTGGACACTGACTGCTGAAAAAGAAATCTGTTCCTTGTCCAAGAAGATCTCCAGTGGGCTCATTTGAGACCTGTGACACACTACCCACAAACAGATTGTTCAACAAGTCTGCATTACTTGATGAAGAGTTTATTTCTGAGATAGGTTGCTTCTGTTCTGCTGAAATATCAGAGTCTAGTCCCAGCAAGTCTACACTCTCTTCAGGGAGAGGTTTCTGTAACGGTGCAGATGGAGTTTCAAAACTGGCTTCAAAAAGTAACTCTCCTTCTGGAGTAGAGTCTTTTTCTTCAACAGTTACTGCACTTCCTTCATCTGGAAATGTCGGGAACTCTTCATCTGAAGGATCGCTCTCTTCCATGTCATTAGATAGCTGAAGACGATCATTTTTAGGTGAAATGTCCTCTATTCCACTTTCTGGAGTTTTTCCTTCTTGAATAGGAAAAAAAAAAGAATAACATCTTTAAATAACCACCATTATTCTTAGGACTAGGGTAAGAGAAACTTTCATGGTAACTTCCTATTAAATTAATTCCTAACTAACGAAAACTCATATAAGAATTGATGAAAATGGAGTTACATGTTGCCTGCCACCTCTTTGTACAGGGCAGAAAAAGCAGCAGCTGACTACCATATTTGCCATACCACAAAGGTAGGCATTACAAATTTTTTCAAAACAAGACTGACTTGGACATTCACTTCAGATCACTGTGTCTCTCAGAGCTTACAAAATTTCTCAGTAATTGCTGCACTCAAGAAAAGCATAAGCAGCTGCTGACATTTTCACCAACAAAGCAGCACCCAGAAAAGGGAGTTACACATATGCTATAAAATCACATCTCCTTAGTCCTACTTAGTGATTTGAACCCCCCTGACTAGTCTACTTTGTTTCCTCTGTCTCTCACCTAAAGAGGGGCTGTGGGAGTGAAAAGCTTCCTTGCAGACGTTTAAGGTTAAGATTTTTACAGAAAAAGAAAAATTTAGCTCAGCATTTAAGTTATACTCAACACCAAACACCCTTACTCAATGTTTATCCAAATGAAGCAGAATAACCACTTGTTATTCCACAGAGCTTGCTCTTTAAATAGCTTTTCCTCATGGTTAGTGAGTTAAGAGATTTTTGCTGCCTAAGAAGGCTTAAGCATTCACTGGAAGGCATACAAGACAAACATAAACCACATCGTGACTTCAGAGGAAAATCTGTACCTTTCCAGTCCAGAGAATGAAAGAAGTTGTTTGCATCAGTACTACTGCTGTGTGGGGATTCTGTATCAGTAGGTGCACTTTCTGAAGACTGCTCCAACTGGGATGCCTCTGCTTCATATTGTGCAGTTGAACCTGGCTGTCTAGGCAATTCTGGTTTCCCTATAAAACAGAATTTAAGCCAGAGCCCTCAGAGAGAAGCTTCTCAATCTTCCACATGGCAGCTGACACTTGTCTTTCAGGCTGACTGCTGTAGGAAGACAATTATCTCCAATCTATTGCTCTGCAAATGCAAATTCCTGCCCCCACTGTCTTTGAAATTAGCATTAACTTCTTTTCAACTGCAAAAAGTGGTAAAACTAGGACATTAAATCAGAATCATAAAGTAACACTCAAGCATTCTATTTGCATTTGTAGGAAAATGTAATTAACACCTCACTTGTACCAACCATCCCCTAAAACATGCAAAAGCTATGAACAGTACCTGCATTTAGAAACAGAAAAACAGAAAGAAGCAACTGCAGCTGTAGAAAAACCCAGAATATGCAAAGCCATCGAAGAACATGGAGTGGTTAAAAAACAGCACAAAGGGGTTAATACACTGTATGCTGCAATTAACTGCCTATTACATGTCTTAATTTACTGAAATCAGGTATTAAGTGACTCTTGTGTAAGATTCAGTTAATTCAGCACGAATTACCTACTGCTGTATCAACTCCCAAAACCAAAGTTTCCTCAAGGCAAATGAAGAAGACTTCCTAAATTAGTCAATATTCACCCACTATTTGAAAAAAATGGATGGATGGCTGGGAGAAACCTATTTATCTAAATTTAAACACACAACCGGTAGAGCACTTTTCTACTCTCCTTCCACATCCTCAGTTGTAGTTTAGAGATGCTAAAAAAATAGTCTGTCTCAGAAAATGTACATAAAACATCATGACTAATGAAAGAGTAAATTCAATTTTACAGCAAGTTTTTTTAAAATCAGTTCACAGCACTTCTTTTTGTCCTATTCCCTTCCCACCAATCTTAAGAAATACTTTCAGTGTAATTTGAAATCCTTACACTTCATGTATCAATCAGAAAATGGAAATTCCTTAAAAAAATAAGAGTAACTTTTACAGAGCCTCATCATCAATGATGACGTAAAGCTAAACACCTTAGCTTTAGAGAGCTCACAGTTGTGTTCACAGTAGGATTAAGCTAAGTTAAACAGAAAAAGGCCTAAATAATAATACAAACAACACATATCCTGCCTAAAAGAAAAAAAAGGCCAGCAGCAACTATCTTGTATGAAAAGAAATGTACTTGAGATGCACCACATTTAGAGTGAGATCTCATGTATCACTTAAATCACCATAGTAATCTTTGTCATGCTTCTTTATCCTCGAAACAAAGAAGGCTTAAGAGCCTGAATGAAAATGTCAAAGCTAATCACTGATACCAGGAGAAGAAGAGAGACACTGAACAGCATTAACTGAAACTAATGCAGGCATCTACAGATGAAGCACTGAATACATAGAATTAATAAAATAACGTCGGCTGGAACATATTAGGAAAAGTTCAGGAAATTAATTGCAACATTACATGGCTACGCATAAGAACGTTGATAAAAACATTCTTACCTAAAACCATTCGTGAGGAATGCTCACATAATTTTAAGTGAAGTAATACTGGTGCCATTTTAGCCAAATAAATCCCTTTCAAAATATTGTGCGTACAAATAATGCCTGTTACAATTCCATTTGCTAGTGATGGCAAATGGCCTATTTCTAGCTTTAGAGCAAGCACATCTAAGCACAGTGAAAGTAAGACAGGTATAATTATAATCCATTACTGAAGGATAACTTAAGCTCCTCCGTACAATGCATATTTTTAACTGATATTTACTAAAAAAAAAAAAACTTTTATATTTCTTCTAATTAATGGAACATCAACAATTAAATGAAAGCCTCAAACACTAAGTACATTGAAAACTTTTTTCATATTCTCCAGTTTTTCAAGGGACTCCTTACCAAATTTTGATAAAATCTCTTGTTGTTCCTCTCGGGTGGAGAAGAGGATCTTGGGATTCAGTCCCTTTATATTCATGTTATCCCAAGGTGGCTGTTCACAGCTGGGCCTATCTCTGGGCTCCACCTCTACTTCCAGATTGACTTGAAATAAATCAGGGTATTTCTCTTGTATGTCACAGGCATCCAGATCATATCTGTAAAGACACAGCAGGAAGTTTCTTGACACTGATGGCTAACTGGACTAGATCTACTGCAGTACAAAACAAAACTCCAAAGCAAATAGGATAAGACACTAAAAATGCTGTATTTGTCTACTTTTCCCATTTTAAACAGGTGATATTTTTGTAGATAGGTTTTTTGGGGGGGCTTTTTTGGTATCATGAACAAAACATTTTGTTTCCTTAAGGTGAGTAAACAAAAGGCTCTTATTAGAGTCAAAGTCATTTACTTCCTGCACTGACTATGTTTCCTCTCCTTGCTATATGTTGATGTTTGTCAGGTTAAGCAGTTTCTAATAAAACTTCTCCCAGTCTCCTACAAAAAGGTGTCAACATACTTGGCAAATTTCACTGTAGTGGCATTTCGGGGCACAAAGCCTGTATGGAACTGAATCTGAAACATCTTCATTGAAGCCATCTGTTGAAAACAAGAAACAGGAATCTGTATCAATCCATACAAGCAGTATGTACAGTGTTGTGCCTTCAACACAATGCAAAGTATTATCACTATTAAAGTATTTTGAAATATTTGCTTTGCTACAAAAATTTCCATTTAATTACAACTATTTCCATTTAATTACAAGCATACTTCATCTTGAAAGATTTAAATGCAGTTGAGACAGAACATAAATAGATCTACTACTAGCACTAACAAACCAAAAGGCAGATATGTCGCATCATTAACCTCAAAATAAACTATCAAAGTCTAAAATATTTCCAGATCCTGTTATGGAGGATAAAATTGTATGACCCTTGTTCCTTTTCTGAATAACACATGCTCAGAAAAATCCACTGTGCAATATGCCAACCAAGAAATATATGTACATCACACATAAAGGAATAGATTTAAAACAGTTTTAAATGTAGTACATTTAGAAAGACAGTTCAGAATGCATGCAAAGAGTTTTCTTCTGTGCCATTTCAAGTAATCCATTCATTCCAGACAGAAATGTCAAGCTTTTCTGAACTGACTCATTTTGATCGCTCAACTTTCACAGAAAAACTACTTTCCCATACCTGATGGGAATACGAGTGTCCAGAAAATGCTACTATAGAATATTCAATTAGCTCCTGATCTTGCACAAATCCAAATTACAGCTCACTGATCAAAGTAGCCTGTATTTGTTTCCTAACATTAGTCACAACACCTGTGAAATAGTCTTGCCAGTCCTTAAAAAGAAGTCATACAGTAATAGTCCAGAAAATAAGATATAACAAAACTGAATTATGAAAGCTTTCCTTGTAAATGAGCATTTACTGAACATCATAGCTAGAAACCAAATAAAACAAAAAGCATTGCCACAGTAAAGGAGGGTTGGTCCTTCCCGTCTATTCAGCACCAGTGAAGTCCCATAAACAATTGTGATGCCCAGTGCTGGGCTCCTTAGTACAAGAGAGACAGTGGAGTGTGTACAAGTACAAGATAGACACACTGGAGAGAGCTTCTCTGATTCTTCTGTCCCTACCACCACTTTCCTAGAAGATAAACTAAACTCTCTCTCAAATTAGCTGTGAGAAAGTTGAGGACATTCAAAACACCCAGCTCTGAACACAGGAGAAATCTTGAAATGTGGTGGATAATCTCTGTAACAGATCTGCAAAGAACTTCAGGGGGCAATTTACAGCACATAAAACTAAGGACACATTGAATATTGTTCCATCAAACCTCCAAACCCAGATCATCACACACACTGTTGATGTATCCTGTGTTACAGCTAACAGCTGAGAAAATTCTAGTCTTTTCTATCAGTGAATAAATGCCAGAGAAACCACATCAAAGAATGTGGTTATCCATAACCACACGGATAAAAGTGAAGTGGTACAAGGAGTATAACCTAACTTTGGATAAATTTTGTCAGTTTTATGACTTTCTCCTAATGACCTTGAACCATACAGTAGGGTTTTTTTGTGCACTAAGGAATCATTTCACTGAGTTTTTAGTTTTAAGGTGTTCTGGAAGGTCCTGTTAAACCTCTACGACATGACAAGATTTGATACCTTCCTATTCACAAAGCAGAAGAAAAACCAGAGGGAAAACAACTTCAGTAACACTATGTATAAATACACATGTATGTCCCACATGTACCAAAACTGGCTGAAAAACTGGCTGATCAACTTCCACAAAGCTCCAAAGCACTACCTCTCCTTGTATTTTACATAGATTTCCAAGTTTAATTTGGGTTACTTATCTGGAGAAAAAAGAACACACCTATCTTTTTAAAGAAACTGAAGACAGGTTTCATTAATAAGTTTTTTGTGATCTTGCAATACATTTGCATCCATAGTTGCATTAAAAAAGGATAGATGCATTCTCCCTGGTAGAACAAAGACAAGTAAGAAAATTAGCTACAAAAATTGAACATGACTTTAGAAATAGGCTATAAAACCACATGGATTTTTCTAGCCTGTTTTATATAGGCACTCTCTGGAATGCCACTTTTCTGCTGAGTGGTATTTTTCCTCTGTTTGCAGTTTGCATGCACAGAATTAAAAAGCTCTGGCTTGTTGTGCAACTTAACAGATAATAATTGCTGCCTCAAAAAGAACTGCCTAGGGGCTTTCTGTACAAATATAACAATTATCAATCCTGAAGTACACTCCAGAAATGCTTTTGAAAGCATCCACATGTACAGCATTAGGAGTGGACATACTCAGAAGGCTTGAAAATGTTGAATTCACAAGTGAATGAAAGCTTCAAACATTTCTCTGAACAAAGAATAGTAAAAAAAGCAAAGTATTCTGTAGATTACTAGAAGGATACAAAATTGGAAATCTTCCATTCAGGCTCTTAAATGTATCATTACCTTGGCTTGTAGTCGTCCCCCTAGAGTTGACCTGGCATGATAGATCACAATGAGAACATCTCCTTGGACTGTTATACCTAGGGGGATTACTGCTTTCCCATCTTCAATTCTGAACTCCCTAAAGGAAAAAAAAAAACATAACCATAGTTAATTTAATTTAAAAAGAAATTAAATAGTGTATTACTTTAGATTTAGCTTGCTTTCTCCAAGGCCTTCTAGTAGCTGAAAAGCTAGGAGGACTTGAGTATTCTCTCATTTTTCTTGTCTGTGATTACCCACATCTAGCAGTGTTAGTACCATCTGCAATTGTGCAGACACCAGAGCTGTACAGAGGCCAATAAGCAGTGACCCTGCAGCTGCCATTCCCAGGGGATCCTTACAGTTCCCATGACTGAGACACGATGCTATGCTCAGCACAGGTATATCAGGAATCAACGCTCCCAGTCTTACATCACATGCAGTGAGAAGAGGGTCTTGCTCACTGCCTCGCAGTGTCCAGTGTGCCAACCCACCATCCCCCTCACTGCTCTGCATGACCAGATACAAGCTGCTCTAACAACCATGCTCACAATTTACCTTTTGAGACCAGCTAAAAGGACACAGAGGAATCTAGAAACACGTAAATGCTAGAATCTAGAAAAACGTAACTTGCTGTTTCAGAACAAGTCATAATCTGTACTTACTTCATTTTGTCATATTCCTGGGAGGTAGTGGTTACTCTCTCATCTCCCACATAAACCTCACAAAAAGGCCTGCAGCCATTACGCTGCTTACTGAAAAGTGGAACAGGAGTCATGACAATGGATCTGACCAGGATGGGCTTGCTGTGAGGAATAATGGGTTCTTCAGCCATCATGTCACACATGTACTCAATGTATCTGCCAAAACCAGAAGGTACTCACTTAGAGCACAAAATTCTAAGAAACAGGTGAACACATGAGCGAGTTACTTCAGTTCTTACCCAGTCACTAAGCATTGGTAAGTGTTAACAGTGAAACAGTGGGAACATTTACCACCACCTCCAGCAAACAGATTTTCAAATCTGACAGAATGATACAAAAGGGTCTGTAGCATTACATACAATCCCTTGTAAAACAAACTAGACATAAAACATAACAGATCACTCAAATCTTCCTAAAGGCTTTGGATTTGTCCTGATTAATACATATTATTTTGTGGAGAACCCCTTAAGTATATATGAAATAAATGTGTACAAAAACAATCTGTCATTTATACTGAACTAATACTTCTTTTCCCACACTTCAAAATCTAATCCTTTTTGTAGGAAACACTCTTACTACCAGTGTCACCTGTTATTCATACTTTATGGTTATAAGATCTATCAAATTAAATCAAATAAATAGCTTAAAACATTTGTCAAAGTACACGCAAGTCATCTCCACATGCACTCAAAAAAAAAAAAAAAAACCACTAGGCATTTTTACCCAATTGACAGAAATAATTTCTGGTATTCCCTCAGAGCTTGCAGTGTTCTGGCATAATAAAACCTATTGTAATAAACTAGAAAACATGAAGTAAGTCTTACACATGTGGAAGAGGATTTTATAATTAAGAAAGCATTCAAAAGCTTTTCATACCCTTGTTTTCATTCCTAACACTTCTTCACCACAGGGCATACTTGACCCACTTCTGATGGGTAGTGGGTCAGAGAAATCAGAACTACCAACTATTCACAATACAGCAAAATACTTGGAAAAACTGATGTTTAAACACAGACATTATTGAAATAATTTATCTTTCTAAAGACTTCCTATATCATATTCAGAATTGAATAACTACTTGCTTCAACAGTACCTTACAGTACCTTTTATGAGAAGGCCAAATGCCAGGTGGAGAGCGCTTCATACTGAACATATAAACAGCAGCTTCAGCAGTAGTGAAGAGACGACAAAAGCACAGAAAGGAACAAACTACAACAGCAGATGCTGCTCTTCCATCCTAGAAAAAAAAGTAGCTCTGTTAGTAAATCCAGTGGAAAAAGCATTATCCAAGTTACTGAAGAACATCCCACTATGTATCCCATATCCTATAATTATTTAACGCCATGATGTCCAAGGTCTAGTGCCATTATTTGATTTGACATTTGTCAAATCTGAGTCTGAGTGTGTCTGTGGCGGAGTGTGAAAGGTTCTCATTTAACTTCGACACCATACAAAAGATACCTCATATTACTTCCTTGTTCAAATGTGAATAACTACTTTAGCTTAACACTATTTGAAATTTTCAATTGATATTCTTTACCTTACTGTAACTAATACCCATTTTTTAGGTTTGTTTCCTGGCTGCTATCTGAAATCCCAGAACACTGCTATTTTTGACTGACAGCCATGGACATCTGCTAAAGAAGTACAAAGATTCAGAAGAACTAAACCACACTAAACTCTTCAGACTTCTGTCTAAAACTGTTAATAGCTTGCCAAGAAACCAAGAGAGAGATTAAAACACTGAGCTTCTTTCTGTAGGAAACCCAGCTACACACATATCCCAGATAAATCCCCGTATTATATTGAAAGATATAATGGTTGACAGAACAGGACTTCTCCAGGTTTGTTTGCTAGCACCACAGAACAGAATTTTTATCATTCATTTATTTAAGTTCTGGTGTACACTTTTTACATCTGTCTTGGGTTTTTATAACCAAAAAAAGTTTTTATTCTATTCCATCTGTTGAATCCTGTTTGGGAGGTGTTTTTTCTTTATCTGTTGTAACTCCAGGAGAGAGGGGGTGACTGCCTTTCTGATAACAAGCCATGTGTTGAGACTGGGTTGGGTGTTGTTTCTTATCTCTGTTCACTCTTCCATTACCTCCAACAAGGTATCTTCTGTTAATAGGGCCATTAAAGCTCACCAATGACATGATACAATTCATCATCCTATTGTGAGATGCTCCACCCAGGGAGAAGGAGCCAAACCATTTCAACCTAGATAAAAAGGAGTCACAAGTGTCACCAAGCACTCCGAGCACTCCGGTGTTCCCATGGCACTCCCAAAGGAATACCAGACCTATCTCGGGAGGCTTGGCTCCACAGGATCACCTCTGCTTCCAACAGGACTACATCTGCCACTCCAGGAGGGCTTACTTTTGGACTGTTTCCAACACCCTGACCAACAGGTTATATTTCTGACTCTGTCAGGGTTTTTCTAGGATTTCTTGTTTGTTTGTTTGCTTATTCTTTTGTACTACAATATTTGTATTTTTAATATCCCTAGTAAAGAACTGCTATACCTATTCCCAAAATCTTTGCCTGACCACCTTTTAATTGCAAATTTATAATAATTTGGAAAGGAGGAGGGGGGAACTTACATTCCAAGGGAGACTCCAATCTTCCTTGGCAGATACCTGTCTATCCAAACCAAGACAACATCACATCTGGCTCAAAGCCATGTATATACAAAAGTTTCCCTCATGTGTGAGGAAAAGGAATGAGTTATGTACCGTGAACAAAAGACTTTGAGGGAAAGATGCTACAAAAATTGATGCTAATTCATCACACCTGCTGCTTACCTACTTGACCAGCAATCATGTGACACCGAGGTACTAGAAGTAACACTTTAATACAGAATTAGATGCCTAACCTCACAGCAGCACTGAAAATTATAATGGCTTTCAGGAGCTGACATGAACTGGCTTCTTACTTGCAAAATACTATGTAACACACAAATATGGTTTGTCAGAATAACAAATCCTGGTTTTGACTCTCAGAGCGATAGTCCCTATTGATGGCTATACCATACCACCAGGCAGGTTTTGAATCTTTCCAGCAGCATTTCAAGCATTGTCACAGTCATGTTTTGCTTTTTACTCTGCAGCAAAATAAGAATGTCAAAATTTCACACGTAATTCTCTTAAACAAATGTAAGAGTGACTTAATCTTCAAATTCTGAGCCAAGTATTCTTTGAATTCATTCCTCCTCCCACCATGTTTGACATGAGATGGCTCTATAGACAGTTTTATTGCTTTTTTTTTGTTATATCAAAGTTAATAATACTTTGGAGAATAGTGACATCTACAAAGCAGTCTGCTGCCAGCAAAAGCAAGTAAACCAGAAGTCTTACAGTCAGTTTCTGAAATTCTGTAGCTACAGATTACATTCTAAATGGACAGTAATGGGATATGCAGTGTACAGCCATCTATCACACAAAAAAATGGAGCAAATACTGAAAGAGTGGAACAGATTTTTTTCTCTTCTAAAGGCCTGAATACTGCCCATATACTGCCTTCCATCCTAAATGCAAGTAAGCAAGCATTACCCTACCAATTTCCCTAAAGAGAAAATTTATGCAAGTAACTTCCCTACAAACACAGCAGGAAGGAATTGACCCTGGGGCTTCCAGTAAAGAAAGCCAGCAAAAGTCACAAACTGAATGGATACTAGCACCCTTATTCACAATTTAAAGCTCTATTGAACAAAGCATTTCAGACTTAAATCAATTTCTTACCAGGCAATGAACAATGCAGACATTTTTCTGATCTTGTTTCAGCCATAAATGCATGTTCTTGCATATGCTATAGAGATTCTGAAGATTTGGTGCTCGTCTTGCTGGCCAGCCACATTCAGAAACCTGCAATGAGACAGACAAGAGACAGCTGACATGAGAAATATGAACTGCAATAAAATGAGGATGAAGTGCAATAAAACTTCAGTTCTGTTGATGCCTTAAGTTTTAGCTTTCATTTTTTTCAGATTCTGTACTGCATTAGTGTACAACTCTGAACTTCATATAAAGTGTTAGCAAGTTCTCCTCACAGTTTAGTTAGACAAAACAATCCTTTTCCAGCCCAAAAACCAAGGATGGCATTGCAGCTTCAGGCCCAAGAAGTATAAACAACAGCAAATTGAGGAAAGAAATCTGGAAGAATGGGATCTCATAACCTGAAGCTGTAATTAGACAATTAACCCCAATATGCAAATGGACCAAAACTTATAAAAGTGTGAAAACATGTTACTTGTTGTCCATCTTGTGTGTAGCCTTGGCCAGGCTCTTATAGTGCCCAAGGTGTATTCTTTGAAGGTCTTTTTAATAAATACCTACTTTATTCCTTTAACACTGTCTAGTCTCTGTTCTAGGTAGCCTCTCAAGGCATCACTGTCTACAAATCTGCTGCAAAAGAAGTATCAAGAACTCAGATTACTACCTGAAATATTCTTAGAGGAAGGAGTAAAATAAAACAGCTTTCAACTTAATCTGTGCACATGTACTTTAGAAAAATACAACAAAACAAACAAACCCAAAAACCCCACAAACAAACAAAAAGCAACAAAAAAACCCCAACCAAAACAAAAAACAAAACCAACCCCAAAACCAGCAGAAAGATTAGGTTTCTTTCAATATTTGTCCTTTGTTCAAAGAGCTTGAATTGCTCAGTAATATTCCATTTACAATTACTGCTTCAAAACACTAACAAAACATTAGCTTCACTGCTAAAAATCCATCTTAAAAATCAACTGTCCAGTAAGGATGCAGTATATGAAACTTGATTCTTGGGGCACTTGAAACACCTAAAGAGTAGATATATTCAGGATTAGGAAGCAAGTTACAAATGAAGTTTTTCTATTTGTTTTTAGTCTCATATTGAAGACCAAGTTTTCCTATCAGCAACATGTCTTCCTATCTAGATAAAGAACTCAAGGATTACTCTGAGAGAATTACCTGAGCTTATTACCACAAAAAACTGTGGTTGTGCCAAGCACAGGAAAAAAAAGACTGAAATAAACACTCTAAGTCTCCTATTACTTTTCATTGTACTTTAGTATTTTAATTAAAAAATAAGGCCATTTCAAAAAGCATCACTTTGCAAGAGATTTAAATTGCACTTTCCTTTGTTAGTGCAAGCTTACGTAAAGTCACCAGCAAACAAAGAAAAGCTAAGGCAAGAAGTCCTTTATTTCCCTGTTCACCACACGATTCAATGTGGGCTTCAGTACCTCTCAAATATTACAACAGTAGTGTGTGCTGGTTTCAGCTGAAGTAGTTTTCTCCATAGTAACTGAATGAGGCTGTGTTTGTATTTGTGAGGGAAACAGTGTTGATAACACAGGGATTTTTATTTTATTGGTAAGCACAGCTTAGACAGAGTTAAGGTTTTTTCTGCCTCTCACATCACCTCACCAGTGAGAAGGCTTGGGGTGCACAAGAAGCTGGGAGGGGACACAGCCAAGACAGGTGACCCCAGCTAACCAAAGGAATATTCCATACCATAGGACATCATGCTCAGCCCATAAAGCTGGGGGGAAAAGAATGGAAAGGGAAACATTTAGAGCGATGGCATTTGTCTTCCAAAGCAATCACAAGGCATGATGGAACTCAGGATTCCTGGAGATGGCTGTACACCTGCCTGCCTAAGGGAAAAGGTGGATAAATTCCTTGTTTTGCTTTGCTTGCAACTGTAATTTTGGCTTTACCTATTAAATTGATTTTATTTCAACCCACAAGTTCTCACTTGTACCTTGTGATTCTCTCCCCAGTTCCACCAGGGAGGAATAATCAAGCAGCTGTGTGGGGCTTGGATGCTGGCTGAACTTAAATCACAACACTGCAAAAGAACCATATTGAAGCACTGCAGGTTCAGACCAGAGCACAGCCTAAAAAATGTGTATTCAAAAAAGCAAAAAGTATTGACTTTTTTCCTTCTAATTTACCATTTACTTTCTACTCAAACACTAGGTTTCCTACAAAAACATAATTATTTTCTGTTTCTTCAGCTGTGTTTTAAGCTCTAAATGTCCTGACAATTAGCAAAATGATGGATAGTGCACAAACTCTTAGAGCAACCTATAACAAGAAGGACTAGCAGTTAAGACTTCAAAACTACCATTAATTTTAACCAAGATTAAAGAAATTTGTAGAAGTTTCATACAGAAAGCAAACAGAAAGAAACTAATAATATGTAATTTCACAAATACCTTCTAAACAAAGTGTCATTGTTTAAGAAATTAAGAATTTTAGAAGCTGTTCTCCTCTGATCATGTTTAAAGACTTGCCATAATCATCTTTCATAGGCATTAATGTAAAACTAAGCTTCTTTAGGTTCCTACATGGGTACCCTCACCCAGCACTGAATAATGAAGTTAGTCAGTATTGCTGGATATCTCAATTTCAAGAACAGGCAGGTAGAGTTCTAAATAAAATTAGTTTGTTTCCAAGTAAAATAACTGCCTTCCTAAACACTCCTAGACAATAAAGTGGTCACAAACCTGTAATGTTTTCAAATCATTATGACCTACTATGACTTCCCAACAAAACCAAGATCATATTACCAGTCTTAGTACCAACACATCAGAAATACCAGGTGTATAGACACCTCAGACTTGCATAACCAAAAAATCCACTGGTAAGCAAATGCCCAGTCATAGAATTTATCACTCCATAAACAGAGACTGATCACTTTGCAGGATGTGGAATAAATCAGTTCACTGCATCAGCCTCAGACTTTCCAGCAATCTAACGCTAAAAGGAATTGCTGAACATTTTGCTTTGAGGTATCTGCTACAAATAATCAGGCAATAGATTTCCTGCATAATCAAGCTTTTTTGCCTTCCATCTTGAATAGCCTCTGCCTGAACTTCATATTGAACCAGATACAGATAAAGCTGCTGATAGCATTCATCCAAAGAAGCAGTAATGATTTCTTTCAGGCATGACAATACTTCATCATGTTTACAAGGAAACAAAAGGAAGTGACAGCACTAGAAAGCATGCACTAAATATACCTCATCCTGACATGTTAAGTCATCTCTGAAATAATGCTGAAACTGAAATAATTCTAAGGATGGCTCTCCATAAGGCCCAAAAGGCTTTATTACTCTGTAACAAATAAAGGTTCTAGACTCTCTTCTTGGCAGACAGTATTGTGTGGAAGAGGCATGATGACTACAGACTCCTGAGGTGCTGGACAACTCACAACACAGTAACAGCCCCGACTGTTGAGCCTCTTACAGGACAGCTGAGGTTTACTTAGGAGCAGATACTGAAGTCCAGTATCTCAGCACCTAACAAGATGTCCTCAATACCTTGTTGCTGAATTAGGCAAATGCCTTCATATTAGTATCACAGAAATTGCCAGGAAGGATAATGGTGGCTCAGCCAAGCTACTACAATACTGAAGATGGTGGGAACAATCAGTCAGCCATGGCTGAGTCATACGGGAGTCAAATGGTATGTAGTGGGACGTGAAACCCCAGTGAACAGGTTATGCAAATCAGTCACTATGTGCTTGATAAAGGAAAACAGTAGAATATGGGAGAGATTGACGTTTTCGTAAGACTTCAGTTACTTTAAGTATTCTCCACCAAAATTTGAAACACTTAAGGTACATGGGCATGTTTTCAAAGATATCACTATCCTAGAGAAAACAGACTTTAGTTAGAAAGATTAAAGATTAGTCTCTACCTGTTAAGTTTGGACTTAAAGCAAAGACAAGGAGAATACAGGAATATAGGCCTTTGACCTTGTGTTTATACTTATTCCTTTGTCATCTTTCTGATTAACCTACTTCAACCTTTTACAATAAAAAGCTGGAGGTATAATGAAAGCACTGTGTTTCAAGGCCCTTTAGAGAAATACACAAAAACTATACACACCCTGTTATGGAATCTTGAAGGCCTGTATGTTCTTGGGGAGAGATTGTACACAGCATAATGGCCAGGATGTTTAGAGTCCAGACACAACCGCACATCTTCTATATTATTTTTGATTGCAGATTCTACACCTTCAGCTGGAAAGGACATCACTAAGGACAGAATAAACAGCAATTGAAATTTTTCATATATTAAGACCAAGGAGAAATTACATTTAAGAAAGACATAGATACCATACCAGCAATTCTGGAAGTGATGTATGATATATCCAAATCTCCTTTTGCATAACTGAAAGAGAACACATGAGTGTTAATACTGGGAGATATAACTGTTCAAGTCTTAAGCCTAAAAGCCAGATCTCTCAGGTGGCACCCATCACCAGGACTAATGCGTCACTTCTGCCATCTGAAGCTTGTTACATTCACATGTCAACAGTTTCACAGCAGAGCTTTCAGAACAGATACTGTGTTTAAACACTTACTCATTTAAACCAGTTGCACTAAAACCATCTGTGGGATTTTGTACCGATGCCTTTAATCTTTAACCTACTCCTCTAGCCCCTGCTCTTACTAATAAAAATACACTATAGGGTGTCAGTTTGAAAGACTGATGAGGATACACTAATATTTTTAATGAAGAATATCACAATGCTTAAAAGAAAGACTACAAGTTGAACATAAAAGTTTAAATCACGTAACTGTGGCTCGTTACTATCCAGCATACATGGCCATGCTGCCCAGTATCCAAATTCCATACGGACAAGAACACTTCCCTGTGTAGTCACTCAGGAAAGACTCCGGTAGTCACACTCAAACCAAACTTGTCACTGCCAGGACTGAAGCCCCTTTGCAGCTGGAGAGCCAATGGAAGCCCCGCTCAACTCCTTACACACCCCACACTCACAGAGTCAGACCAGGTTTTCTACCTTACCAGCTGGACCCCAGGTTTCCCTTAAGAATCCCAGAACTATGGCTGCTTTAAGTCATTTAACCCTCCTCCAGCAATAGACTAACAGCCGTAGCTGCTGCCTCCCAGGAGGGACTCCCAAAAAAGAAAATGGTGGCCTTTTATATTCTCACAGTCTATGGGTGCCAAAATCTGGGGTCTTCCTGCTGAGTCCTTGGCTCCTACAGTGTCTCAGTGTCCAGTCACCTGGCTGGGTCACAGGTCCCTGTGCCCTTTGCTGTGCCAAACATTGGCAACTCCTGGCCTCTTGCCTCAGGCTCCCAGACAGAGCTCAATCTGCAGCTTCCACTGCAGCTGCACCCCAAGCTACCTGCACTCAACATAGACGGTACTCAAATCTCTTTCCTCGTTTAAACAACTATTCAAAAAATTCACTTCCAGAACTCTCATAGAGAGCAAGGCATTAATCATTATTCACCTCTCTCTCATACAATTGTGCACAGTTTAAAACTGCAGCCTTTTCAAAAAATCTCCCAGTGATGATATTTAGGTCTGTTCCCTGCACCTTTACCTAATCATCTACATTATGTCAACAATTAACTAATTTAAGACTACTATTATTTTTTTGTTTCTATGCTATCTGCTATGTTGCAGAATGAACAAGCAAGAGAAAAAAGTTGAAGCAACCCAGCACAGGCCAACAACCTTGAGTATAACTTCACAGGTCTGCACTCCTAGATTGGTAAAATAAGAACAAATCTCACCAACAGAACTTGATTTAGACATCACTGACTTAAATATCTCAGTAGCCTATTAACTCCAGAATATCAGAATGTCATCAAAACACTATGATGCATATTTAATTAATTCAGAGGCATTAACAAAACTTTTATATCTCAACACAATTTCAAGACACTGCTTAGAAGAGCAGACCGAGGATACTGCATCTAAATTTTGAAACACCAAGAAAGAAGAGTTTTGATTCTCTGTTGCTTGCTAGTAATGACAGAGGTTAGAGGGAAATATTAAAAATATACACCGTATTTATAAATATATATTTAATATACAAGGATAGTGAGGAGGATTTTAGATTAGGGAAGAAAAAACTTCTGAATGCAAGGCTATTTAACAGTATTTATGCAGAATGGCATAATCAGTGTCCTAGCAATGATGATGATTCACTGTCTCAAACTGAAACCACAAGGAAGTTTGAGTCTCACTAGACAAAGCATTAAAAAAGCCCAAAACCCTCAGCCATGAGAAATCTTGCATAAGGAGGTAGACAAATGGGCACAATTTCAGAATTTTTTACACCTTTGGAAGGACATATTTCATCATGTAAGTTCAGGTGCTAATCCTGTTGCAGCCAAACTAATTAAGGCAGAAATTTACATTTGGAGCTAATAACAATTGCTTACTGAAATTTGTGATGATTGTAGTCTTTTATAGAGCTGAGAAGTGTCAAATGCTATTTGTTGATTATATCCAGCGGCTTCAAGAAAGAAAACATGTAATCATTCTAATATCTTTTTTTTTTTTGGTATTAGGATAAAAGACCAACTAATACAACAGCTGTACAACACAGAACTATTATCCCTTCAGTGCTGTAATACTGAGGTTAAGCAGCAACTTGTAACACTGGCACAAAACTATTAAGCAAAAAAAAAACCCCAATGGCATTCACACCCATTCCCTTGGGAAGTCTTTCAGATATTGACTTTTTACTACCAACACCACTCAACTCAGCTTTGGTTTTTACACCTGTCTAAATTAAAAAGTAATATAAGGAGCATGGATCTCACCACACACATAGATGTAAAAGTGCAGTTTAGCATGTCAACAACAGAGCACAGCATAGCCAACTTAAGCTTCATATTTTGCAGGAGTGTCCCAAGTATGTGACTATTACACTGAAAAAACTTCAGAATTTTTGCACAGTCTTAATTAAAATGAAGCTTCTTAACTGTAAAATCAACACAAGTCTCCAGAACATGGAGACCATGGTCACCATGTCCTTGAATTAACTGAACTTTATTCTGAAGATTTCACAGCTATTTCACTAGTAAGAACTGAACACAAGTTACTCTGTTTTCAGCAAGTATTTTATGTCAGAATGGTAACTAAGATTACTTTAAATGTTAAGAAGGTAAAAAAAATGTATTCTTCACATTGTTTAAGCATTCCTATGCATTTCAAGATAAAACTCTCTAACTAAAAATCACAAATAAGATCTTTCATATGCTTAAACAGCAGAAATTTCATTTAGATAGCAGTTTTGCTGGCAGGTGATAAGAGAAGGAAAGTATGCAAACATAGATATACATGGAGTGTTTTCAGCCTGTGACCCAACATGGGAAACTCTGTGCGCTTTTAAGGGTCTAATTAAGCTCAACAAAAAAGTGTTACATGACACCAACATTTAATCACTTTTCTGATGACACCAGGCTTCTTCAAAACTGGGACTACTATTGTGGGACAAGACTAGACTAGTCTAGTCTCTGTATGGAGGCATGGGGTAATTTCCTTACAATATCTAACGGGGGGGGTACAAGAAAGCTGGAGAGGGACTTTTTGCAAGGGCATGTAATGACAGGATATGAGGAAATGGCTTTAAACTGAAAGAGAGCAGATTGATATTAGTCTGGTCTAGCTGAAGGTGTCCATTGCTCAGGGGTTAGAATCAGATGCTGCTTCGAATCCAAACTACTGTTTCAGTCTATGAAATTAAATAAATAAGACATGAATTCTGATTTTGCAGAACAAATTTCAAAGCAAAAATAAGAAGCTCTAATTACATGTTAAAAACTTCTCACTGCGTTGAGCATTTCGTTGTCGGTAATGGTTGGCATTAACACACTCGCCAGAGACTAGATGCAGCTAAAGACTGTAAGTAATATTAAACAAGACCATTTCAGCAAATTAAAAACAATGAAACTAAAATTAGCAACTAAAGTCACAAAATAAACTAGTTAACATACAGAACAAAATTCTACAACAGTACATTCTGTTTACTGACAACTGAATGATAAAGAGCAAAGAACAACAGACTAACCACCACAGCTACAATGTAGCATACAAACCATTATGCTAAATACTGCCCTAACACTAAGCAGTCTTGCTCCAGACATCTCTACACTTCAAAGATTAGAAGAAAAATCTATCCATCGATTTTTTCAATTTATTTTTTAAAAGTCAGGAAGAAAAATAGCATAAAAATTCACAATCTGTTCCCACTTGGTTTTCCTTCATAAAATTGAATTAATTATGCAACTACTTAGTGCGATGCAAAAATCCATGAAATAAAATATTAAACAAGAAACAAAATTACCTTAAAAGCAAAGAGAGCAAGCATAAAAGGCAGCTAGTTGGTCCTAGATTACTACATCATAATCTCTTCAGCAAATGACTGTTTTGACAAAGCAGTGGAAGACTGATCACTAGTTCCACTTCCTGCTTTCAATACCAGTGAAGATCCGATCCTTAAAACATTTAGCTCTGGTTTTTTGGCAGGGCATTTGTAACCTGTATGGATGTAGGCCTCAATAAGCATTAAAACTGATCAAAGGCACAGAAGCTCCACAAACAACGAACCAGTGAGCTTAACAGAAATGCTGTGGCTGCACAGCTGCAGGCTGAGCTTTCAGGCACACGAGCACATCTGCTGGTTCCAAACTCCTGTCTGTGCAGATGATGCCACTTCACAAAATAATGCAGATCTTCTCTATTTCCATCCTGGTACTTACTTTTAAGTCAGTTTGTAACAAGAGGGCTGAACCTCTGTTGCTCTTTGTCCTCTCTCATTTAACTACAAGCTGCTGCATCTGCCTGACCTGAACCTTCAACAGAGGTTTTCACACCTGCAACTGCGGTGGCCTGAGGGACAATGAAGATGGTCCTCATTTACTCTCCTGTTCCTAGCAGCTTGTAATGTGTTTCAGTTTTTAGATTTTATCATTTATTAGGACTAACAAGAGACCAACATCAGAATCAAGCTAAAGGCAGCTACAGAAAAGAAAAAATTAACTTTTTTTATCACAACAACAAAATGCTTGAATCTTACACTGTAGTTTAGATTCAGTGAAATACATGTCTATCTGCAGACAAAGGAAGTAACTCTGTAATTCAGAAAACCAATGATAAGTAGGAAGGAGAGAGCCCACCTAATGAAATGGTAGACTCCAACACGAAAAGTGCTTAAGTGGGGTGTGGAAGATGCATGACAAAGAAGAGACATTTTAATTTTTCCAGAATATCTGCTTCTTATGTCGGTTGAAGGGTTTTGGAAAGGCAGTTGAAGATGCAACAGCAGAAGGGTATTCTTACATCACTGACTGTATCAGCTATACCCAGGTGTCCTAGGGTGACTTTATGATGCTTGTATACCCAGTCATCTGTTCTGTTTGTGCTGTATGTTGTGTTCTGTACCTTTAAGACTGGTTCTGAGAGCGAAGCAGGGAAGAAGAGGCACACAGTTTGTTTTGAGAAACAGCCTTCACTCCCCTTTGCATGTCTCTTGGAAGGGTGTTGTTCAGCTGAGGCAGACAGCAGCAGGACAGAGATCTTTCAGCAGCAGGACAGAGATCTTTTTTGCATTTAGTTAGTTTAGCTAGCTGAGGCAAAGAAGCTTCCTGGACTGTTTTTTTCCTTTTCCTTGGGACTGCTTAAACTGCTCTGGACTGAAAAAAGCAGAGGAGCAGCGGGCAGCTGGCACCTGTGGCCCACCAGGGCTTGGACCTCCGCAGGGATTGGTAAGAGACTGACCGGACCGAGCCAAGCTACACCTACAGCAAGAACTTCCTCAATTTGCCATCTCACTCCAGAACCAGAGGTTTTATTGTTTCATATTATTCATTCTTTGTGCTTGTGCACACTTTGTTGCATAAATATTTTTTTCCCCTTTTCTCCAAGGAAGTTCTTTTCCCGGACCAGCTGGGGGGAGGGGCCATTTGGGTCCGCTTCCCAGAGGGTTTTCTCCCAAATTTGCCCTGAATCAGGACACCACAACACAAGTTTGTGAAGGCAGAGAATGAACGTGACAGAAACAGACACGCCCTACAGTACATGCAAACAAAGAATTAACAATTCAGCTTGATTAAAACACAGTTTAAGAATGCACAAGCGCAGTGGTAGAACTCTCAGCAGAACAGAGAATGTTAAATAAAGGACCTAAGCCTACCTTAGGCCCCATAGAACAGTAAGTATTGGTCATGTTAATTCATGTTTTGCCATTTCACTGAACTATTAAATACAGTAAGGATTCAAAATAAAAGGCAATACAAAGAATGAAGGGTACACAGCTCAGGACTGCTAAATAATACTGGCGTATTACAAGTGGAGAGAGTTTGTCTTTCAATCACTGGAAAATAAGTATTAAAGTAACTGATTCTCACTAGTAGAATTGCACACTTGGAATATTCCGTCTTTTTTTCCCCACTCTTCAGCCCAATGACTAAATATATTTAGATAATGCAAGAAAAGAAAAACACAGTTGTATGGAGACAGACGATGCTCCACAAAACCAAGATTTGCTTATGATAGTACAGAATTTAAACAAAAAATTTGACGGTTTCACATATTGTATCAAAGGTGATAGTCAAGAGTCATCTAAACAAAAACCTTTATTCAATCAACCAAGCCCAAAACATCTAAGATCTCCTGAATCTTAGGACATAGCATACACTGTCTGACAATCCTGTCAATCCACCAGACTCTATCCAAATGTGTTCTCCTCAGTAGCTTGAAAATGTCTCTGGCTAATTGATCTTATTTGGATATGACAATATACCTACCCATTAGAAGCTACAAACCAGTACCAAGTCAAACAATTACATTTTCAAGATACTCAATTCTTGTAAACATCCATATGTGACTTACTGTAATTCAAACAAATGAGGTAAAAGTAGTGAGTTTTCCCTTGAGTAGTATTTAATAAGTTCCACAAGCCATGCGCTAAGCCGTTGCATTCAGCCACAGAACACTAACTAGCAACTGAAAAGAGGCATACTAAGTCTCAACAGTAAGACAGATGCACGACTTATTTTGGGCAGTCACCATAATCTAAATGAACAGTTGCAGAGAGGAGTATGCAAAGTGAACAGAATCATTTCAGACAGCAAGTACTCATTGTCCAGTATTCCAGAAGTTGCTAGATAAGCTCTGTAGATGAGGTTAGATGTACAGTTACTGTTTTATTCCTTGCTCACTACACTTACTATGGAAGCAAAGGAAATCACACAAAGCAAAAAAGGTACACACATCTGTAAGGTAAGAGAAATAAAAACAAGGTGTAGGCACAGCACAAGCCATTTCATATTAAAAAGACCATTTTAGACAGTCCTAGTCCATTGCCAGAAAAGGGAAAACCTGCACAAGATGAAATTCAAAAAAGTAATTAAACTTGCAGTAGCTTTTAAGGAAGAAACCACTTGCAAGAGCAGGAAGAGAAAACTGCTTCAAACATAACTAAGTGATGGAGGTGCACCCAGAAAGTCACATGGAGTCAAGAGAATAAGAAAGGGAAGTGTAGGAGTACTTCAGATGCATATAGTGTATAATAAAAACATAGTAAGATCTAATACACAACCATGGGAAAGTAGGGCTTGTAACTTTGCCAAACTCTTTTTCATCATGCAATAGTTTGTCCCCCTTGTACACCTCACTTTCCTGTGTCCTTGTGGTTTACCAGGGAGAAAAGTTTAATGTCACTGTCCCAATTATTTCTATAGAGAGCTTAAGGACAAACCAAAGCAGTGCAGCCTTTAAAAAATAGAATACCTGGCCTTTCTAAGCCATAAACAGACTAAGTGTAAGAGCAAACAGCTAAAAACACACTTGAAGTGGATACAGAGGTGCAGTATCTACAAATCTAATATACCTGATGATTATAAATATTTTAGAGCAGTACTATGCACAAGTAACACACAAATTCTGAAAAAAATCTACATATGAAGAAACGTACTTCATAAGCTGTAACACAACATCCCAATTAAAGGGACACAAAGCCTACAGTGAGAAAGAGTTCAGTATTCTTCTGGAGGCTCCAGCTCAGACAGAGTATTCAGTAGAGACTTACTTGCTCTTACTAGAACTAAGAAAACCCTTTGACACTCCACAGAATTTTATTACGAGCTAGAAATGTATAAATTGTACAGACTGATTAATACTGATGATAAGGAACTACTAGAAATATTTGAAATGGAACTGACAACCTGATTAGAAAAAAAAAAATCACATAATACAAATCTGAAAACATACACCTCTAAACATGGGAGTATTCATACATGCAATACAGGGCAAAGGAGACAAACAGTGAAGTTCCTCTCACACTCCTGAAGGCATAGGATTCCACCTGGAAACTAAACTGAAGAGCTTATTTCCCTGCAGGATTTCTCCCCTCGACATCTATTCCCTTGGTTTGTACCTTTCACCAATCCATCTTTTTCACTCCGTCTCTTATTCATGAAGGCTCTATCGAATAATTCAATTCTCCACACTGCTCCAGCTCCCACCTGCTCATCTCTCAAAAGTTTTCAGTATTTAAAATACAGTAGGACAAGTAGTACTTATGGACAGGCTCTTACTGCAACATTCTCAATTCTAGTATATGACTGTTGAAATACGTTTTGTATTAATATCATACATAAATCTTAGGAAGTAGCTATCAGTTGTTATAGCTCAAACTTGGACAAATATGCTGAATTTACCATTTCTGGAGTAAACTCCTGTGCCTTCATTTAGAACTCTTACCAGCACAACTTTTAATTTTTTTTTATTTTTCTTTTTTTTTACTCACTTGGCCACAGACTGGATAACTTTAGAAGATGTATCCTTAATATTAGTGAAAAATCGCTCTGTTCCACCCCTCAGAATATCAAAGAACCCTCCATAAGTCTGGTCACATTCCGCAACGGTCAGGCCTAGAGTAGTTGAATAAAAATAATTGTACTTTATTATGGAGCCCATTCCAGGATATGACTTAAAGTACGTTGGCTATAAAGCTGGAAGGAAGTGAATGCACATACAGGCTATACCTCGCTGTAAGGCTCACAGTTCCAAAGCTCTCCTTAACTATGACCTGTGCAAAAAAACAGTACTTCCTGCAGTCAGGAAGTACTAGTGATTTTCTTAACACATTGTTTAATTTGCTGCCTGTATTTATGAGAAAACAAGCTAAAAATTCTGGCAGTAAGGCATATATTTCATAATGTCAATGTAGAAAAACATTGCCTTTCTTTAGTACCAGTTTCTAAAGTGCAGCTTATCATTAGCAGATCTAGTTAATCATCTCCAGGACACACTTTAATGCAGAGCTTCAGAAGCAGCTGGCATAGTTAAGCTTAAGTCTTAAACACAACATCCCAGATAGCACATGACAGCACAATATTCCTATGAATACAATTGTATAAAACAAACACTAGGTATTCTTGCACAAAACAGAAGGCCAGACAGACTTTTGATTATAATTGCATTAGGTGCTGGATTCTTTCACAGAAAATATTATTAGTGCAATAAGTGTAACCCAATTTTAACATTTCCCCTGGAAAATTAATATCCCTTGTCTCATTGACAGTTCATCATAATTAATATCAAGCAAGAAATATCAAGCTGGAAGGAAAACTGAGTAAAATATGTCCCTTGATTTCTTTTACACTAATTGAAGTGCTCCATATTCAGACATAATAGTTAACACAGTGCAGAATGAATAGTAAAAAACTAGATGCAAATAAGCCTATCAAGCTTATTTTCTTTATTATGTTAAGTATTTTCAACTGAATGTACACGAATATCCATTTCTACCAACTAAGTATGTCAGCTTTTAACTGTATCATTTTGGAGACATGTTTTGGTTGATTGTATTTGGTTCTGCTAATCCACCTACTGTTTTTCTCAGATGGAACCCCAACTCCTCCTCCTCGCCACTGATGTCCTATGGTGCAACCCCCTCCTGAAGTCTGGCCTGGACAATGCTCCCACAATGAGCTCTGCTCAAGGCAGTACCAGCAACAGCTGTTCCTGAAAGTGCTGACTGGATAGCCAGTAGACTGAATTTAGGCTGCTGCCTTTTCCCTTTGAGGCTGTCAGACATGGATCTTCTAGAAGTGAAAAACTAAAAAGCTTTAGACTTCTGTCACTGTCAGATGCACTCTGAAATATCATGGAGGGGTCAAAAGTCTTTTTGGGCAGGAGACATAAGGAGAGAGAAGTGGACCCAGATGCTTGCAGAAGTATTTCTTCCTCATAAAGGCTTTTTGCAGTCTAAAATAAACACATATGAGGTCAGCAACTTCCAAGCATTACTGAACTACTATGGTTAATAGCCAGAATCCCTACAATTGCTTCTGCATTTCTTTATTAAGCTCTCTCATCTACCAGACGTGAAGCCCATATTAACACAAAGTGATACCAACGCACCACAAGAAGCTGCTATCTTTTTATGTTGTAACACTTCTGATGTTAAATAGTTTCTCTTGAAAACCAATGGCAACTCACACTTTTTTTACCTCAGATTCAGTGTTAAACACAAACTCAGGCAATGTCCTGATTTCAGTACCTTCTGCCACAAAGTAACAATGTTTCAATTAAAATACAGAACTCGAGGATTTTTAACAGTTTAAATTCAAACTCCTATTAAATGCTGCTCTTCAGACAATGCACTTTCAAATATTGTCACTTAATTAAATTAAAATAAATTCAGGGTTTAAAATAAGCTATTTTCACCTGTTTGTCATAACCTAAAGACTCTTCCTCTACAGCTCTTATTCCTTAGACCATTATTGTTTCTCATATCCACACTTTCATCAAGCTTTATTTCACTTACTTCAACACTCCTGCCTCTACCAGTGAATAGTGCACTTTAAATTATTTTCCACAGGAAACATGATTTTTATTTTGCACAGCAATGAACTTGAGAAATTCATATTTGCAGGTATCAACATAAAATCAAACCTTGCAAAAAAAACCCAATACAAGGCTAGAAGCAACGATATAAATGTCGAATAGCTAGTACTAGGGCCAAGTATCTAAAACCCCCAAATAACTTCTTTTCCCCCATGGAAGATACACAATTGTCTTTATACTAGAATTACACCTCTTTTTGAACATACCTGCATTGTACAAATTGTTGAGCTGCCCTGCAGGCTTAGAGGTCTGTGAAACAGAGGTCACAGATGTCCGAGGCTGAGCATTGTTCCCATAGCCTCCATTTTGTTCCAGGAGCTGAGGAGAGTAATAGTCCAGATGAGAATTTTTTTTGCTAATTTAGCCATCTTGCTAAGTTCGGCAAACTACTGCTACTTGGTGAGAACAGGCAAATTGAACCTCAGGACAAAGCCAGAAAGTTAACATACAATAACTGACTCACCAGCAGTATAGTGCAAATTGAACACTGAACAGGAGATACCTAAGTGGGTTTCAAGTTAGTGTAAGTAGAGCCTTCATATGTGACACTTTTCTATGCAAGTTAATTATGATAAAACACAGCACGTCAAACAGAGTGCTAGCATACAGAAGAATAAATCAAGAGGATGAAAAGATTCCAAAAAGCAGTAACAAATACCAAATTTCTTTTAAGGTCTGTGTGCTTTAAGGGACGTATTTTCAAAGATCTTACGAGCAGTACCAATCAATTCAACTGAACTTCAGAATAAATCAGTGCAAAATTTTCAAAATACTAAGGAACAGGAGGGGACCTTCTCTAAAATCTTTTACTAAATGCACATACACTGCAGAGGACAGAAAGGAGGCCTAATCAATAATACTCCTTTTGAGACATTTTTACCTCTGTGATGGGGGATTTTGGATTGACATTCCTAGCTGCTGCAATCTCCTGCAGTTGGTTCACAAGTTCAGTGATTGACAACCTCTCCTCTGGGTTCACTTTCAAAGTGGAGCCTAAAAAAAGGAGGTTCAGACAATGTAACAAACCCTTCAAAGCTTTTCTCCCAACTGATAACAATTTCTTCAATACATTATAATGCAAAAAGCAAACACATGAACAGAGTGGAGAAACTGCTAAATCAAAATCTAAATATAATTCTCATAATAGTATCCATGAGAAAAAAAAAACACTACCTAGGATCAGTAATATTTCAAAGAATACACCTTGAGATCAGTTAATAAAGAACATCGGAGGTAACTTTGTGTCTAGTACTGTTGGAGTTGGATACATATCTGGAACAGTAATTAATATTTCCAGTAATCTATCTGAAACCTAAAGTAAATAGAGATTTTTAGGCAAATTCAAAGAAACCAAATCAAATCACTAGTTGTTCCAATGGACTAATTCAGATACTACGCAAGACACTTAACAGAAGTAAAAGCAACTTTCACATAAAATTTCCTTTTTTTTATAATGGATTAAGATTATTAATAAAATAAGAAGTTGCTGCAGTTTACCTTTTCACCATCACATGTTGTCAGATTATACCCCTTTCTGACTGAGAGATGGGGCAACTGAGAGGTGTTTTAAAAACTTATATTCTATTTTCAGTCTCATGTGAAGGGTGAGATAACATACATGTTACAATTCACGCCATCACAATCAGAAGCCAACTATATCCTAATTACAATACATTATAAGCACTTCTTGGCTGATCAGCTTTTGCCACACAATGCTGTTAATGCCTTAAAGCCAATCTACAATGGCCCCTCGTGGGTCCTAATACAATGCACCTTTCATAGTTCTATTTCTCCAAAGTATCTAGGCTTACTTGCAAGGCCATCCTTTGAAACTTGTTTCCAGTTCCATTTATTTCTCAACAATGTCCATCCTATTCCATGACATTTCTAAGTCAGCATTTCTTATCTCAAGGTTTGCATACAGATGCACATTATGTGAGCCTTCTGTCAGGCTTTGAGAATTCTCTACAAATCCATTTCCCACAACATGCCAATAACATTTAACTATCAGTAAAACAACTGTCAATAACAACACGCATCCACAAAGACACCGAATAAAATAACACTGTAAACTTACGAATGAGATCATGAAACACAGAGTAGCGGGTGTCATTTTGTGGGATGACGTATTTCCCGTTGACTATGCGAAGTTTAGCTCCATCTTCAAATGGGTGTTGCCTAAAGCACAGCAAATACAGGATACAGCCCAGAGCCTACAGAGATAAACAGAGATACTGCATAGAATCATGTGGGAACTTTAGGCTGGAAAAGACTTTTGTGATTCTCAGGTTCAAACGTTAACTCAGCACTGCCAATTCCACCCTTAAACCATATCCCTAAGTACCATATCTGCATGTCTTTTAAATACCTCCAGGGATGGTAACTCACTGCCCTGGACAGTCTCTTCCAATGCCCAATAACCCTTACAGTGAAGAACTCTTTTCTAACCTCCAATCTAAACATCCCCTTGTGCAATTTGAGGCCATTTCCTCTTGTTCTATCACTTGTTACTTGAGAAAACTGTTTCTGTCTCTTTTTTAAAATAATTTAGAAGTCATTATGAGAAATCCATTTTATTAATTTCAAAGCACAAAAATGAGTATTCTTGCCATACTGAAAATGTCCAAGAACAGGATTATTCTTTCAAAAAAAGTTCAGAAACTAATTCATGTCTCCATCCTGTGCTGCAAGGAGACACATTTTATTTGTCAAGACAGAATTTGGTCTTAGATACATTGTTATGCAATACAAAAGCTAGGTGATTATGTAAGTGTTAAGCAAAGCTTAAACGACACTAGGGACACACATAACAATCTCTCTAAACCGCATCTTCTGGTAAAGGTTTAAAAAAAGGCAATGTTTTGCTACATTGACATTATGAAACATATGCCTTACTTATATATACTTACAATTTTTTAGCTTGTTTTCTCATAAACAAAGGTTTAAAGAAACTAAGCCCAAAATGACAGTCCCTTTACTCCCTATGGTCAGAAAGCTATTCAACTCTTGGAACAAATACACTTTAAGATCATTTTCACCCAAGTCACTCAAGCCTCCAAACTCACAAAACCTGGACAACCACATCCTTGGAATTTCAAAGTTCCATTGAGTGTCCAATGTGAGATTTCTGTAACCAGAGAAGATAAGAACTGACACAGACAGAAGTCAGTTTTGAATTCTAATCTCTGAATAATCTAGATGTTAGGGATTAGCTGGGATAACTGAATCTGTTATTGAAGTAAATGTAAGTTGATACATATATGTTCAAATAAATTAAGATATGAAATATGCTGGCAGAGTTATACTATCGTAACAGACACATGTTCCATTTCACCTATAAAAATTTGATAGTAAAGCACCCAAGGCCTCCATGCAACCATTGACACAATGAGTTGGAAAATTCCTCCTCAAAGTTTCTTCTGAACCCCAGTATGTATGGGTGCCTAAGCATATGGGCTTTTACAGTCCTCACAAATCAAGCAATCCATTGAAGATGTTACCTAAGAAAACTGCCCACCGCCTCTAGTCCTCTGAGTGCACCATTTCCAGCTGCCCTTGGCTGTCAATTTGTCCCAAGAACAGCTTCTAAGGTCTGAAAGTTACTGAAGTCTCTTGAGACGTAGGGATTTAGTTATTCCAAAACACTTAGTGAGTCTCTCAGTCCAGGACCAGAAATAAAGTACATAAGTTAATTCTGTATATTCTGGCACATTTTTGTCAGGCTGTGGAAAAATCCTCTCTGCAACATACACATGGAAGCATCACACAGTCCACACTAACTAATCCAGCAGGACAGTACAGAGAACACCATCTACTCTCCCATTAAACACTTGCTTACAAAGCAGATCATTATTTAATTAGAGGAACGAAACTACTCCCTGCACAGTTCAAGACACTCTGCACATCAGGAGAGAGCACCCACAGCCACACAGGGGAGAAAAGCTCCAAGGCAATCAGTTGAAAACACAGGAAATGGAGAGGCCACTCAGATTTGATTTTTGCTTCAATTGCTGGAGAACGTTTTTAATTTCCTCTGTTTTACCTTAGGATTATAACTGTGATAAATTTTGGCTGTTTTAAATATCAACTGTCATTCAATTCATCTAGAAGGCAATTTCAGTTGCAGCAAGGCAACTCCTCAAAGACAACACCATCCACACAACCTCAGCACTGCTACACAGCTTGTCAGAAGAGTCCATTCCCAACATATTGCCCCAAAACTGCACAGTCCCTATACAGAAGTTGCCCAGATCTGTCTGAGCACTCACATGCCAGAAGGCAAAAAAAGCACAACCACAAAGCAATCAAAAATAACTAGGAATAACTTTTTGACCTGCTACTGGGCCTTTACCAGCAACTAATTAACCTTCCTTAAGGGGACAGAGGGGCTTCTGGAGTGTTGAGATAGTGTTTAGGGATTGAGGGGATAAGGAAGGGATGGGACTGTTTGGAACAAATGAAAATATTGTTATTTTTCCCCTGACTAGCTTCAGGAAACAAGCAGCATGCTAAAGTTCTACAGTACAGCTGCAGAATGACACAGATATTACAACAAAGTAAAATTAAGTCAAATTAAACTACATGAAACCTAAAGAGATGGTTCAGCTCACATTGAATTAAAATGCAGGATCCTGCAGGAAGTCTTAAATGGACCATTAAGAATTTTTAATTACATATCTGCAAGGAGAACTCAACTTTGAAGTTTTGCTCCTTAACAACCATTTCCAAAATCAACTCCTTTGCTTTTTCAGAAATCTTTCAGAGAGAGGGTATGAAGGACCTTTCAAGCATGGACAAAAATCACTTGACAAGGAACAGCCTGTCATTTAGTTGAATTTCAGTTCAGGAATACCCAGTGATTTTGAAAACAAGTAACTAAAACATGTAGGCATTTGGATTTAGTGTTTATTTTCTCATCTTTAGACTTAAGTAGGAAATGTACAGAAAGCAGTCAGCCAATTAAGTCTAAGAAACTCTGGTCTTATAAAGATACCTGATCACATTTCCATTGTGGAGCCAACATGGTTGATAACTAAGCTTTCATCTGTGCTGCTCTTTTAAGACTGACATTACTTCCTTTGTTTTTAAGATCACAGTGACAAACACAGAGAATCAAGAGTGTTAATAACTCCATCTGCTTTCTTCAGAAAACTGCTTTGTTTATCCTAACCACAAATTACAAATCATTTATGCTTCCAGAGACAAGGCCATATTCTACCGCCAAATACTTTTATCTTCTTATTGAACCCAAAGCATAAAGGAAAAAAATACAGAACAATATGTTCCAGCTCAGGCATGGTAAATTAAATAGATCTTCCCAAAACACAGGAGACAAATCACCATGTTAACATTAGCAGACATAGAGTTATTTTAAACAAAAAAAGAAAAAATAGCAATTGCCCTTTTGAGTGAGGCTTTCATTAAACACATTTCTAGTTTTCGTTTAACTAACTGTTAACAAGGCAGACATCCAGCCTGGATGGGCAACAAGGTTTTTGAAGGAACTTCAGAATAAAAAGAGGATGTAACATCTTTGGAAGGAGGGTCAGGTCTCTCAGGAAGTATTTAAGGGGGTTGCTAGGGCATGTTGGAAAAAAATTAGGGAGGCCAAAGCTCAGATCAAACTTAATTTGGCAACTTTTGTAAAGGATAATAAAAAATGGTTTTACAAATATATTAATGGCAAAAGGAAGGGTAAAACCAACCTTTGTTCTCCACTGGATGTGGGAGGGAACTTAGTAACTGAAGATGAAGAGAAGGCAGAAGTGCTCAACGCCTTCTTTGCCTCAGTCTTCAGTGGGAAGATGGGTTGCCCTCAGGACAACTGTCCTCCTCGGTTGCTAGATGGTGTCAGGGAGCAGAATGGCCCCCATTATCCAGGAGGAAGAAGTCAGAAAACTGGTGAGATACTTGGATGTTCATAAATCTATGGGCCCAGAGGGGATCCATCCCAGGGTGATGAGGGAGCTGGCAGATCAGCTTGTGAGGCCGCTCTCCATCATTTACCTCACTGATAAGGTTCCAGATGACTGGAAGCTGGCCAATGTGATGCCCATTCACAAAAAGGATGGGAAGGAGGATCCTGGTAATTATAGGCCAGTTAGCCTGACCTCAGTACCCAGTAAAGTAATGGAACAGTCTATACTGAGTATCATCATGCAGGATGGCCAAGGTAACAGACACAGCCAACATGGGTTTAGGTGGGGCAGGTCATGTTTGACCAACCTGATCTCCTTTCATGACCAGGTGACTTGCCTGGTGGATGCAGGAAGGGCTGTGGATGTTGTCTATTTAGACTTCAGCAAGGCCTTTGACACTGTCTCCCACAGCACACTCCTGGACAAGCTGGCAGCTCATGGCTTGGACAGGAGCACTCTTTGCTGGGTCAGGAACTGGCTGGATGGCCGGGCCCAGAGAGT
>JBBMKD010000115.1:29709721-29724762 GCA_037834095.1 Argya squamiceps
GTGGCTGTAATCCGGTGGGGGTTGGTCTCTTTCAATGGGCAGCAACTGACAGAACAAGAGGAAAGAGTCTTAAGCTGTGCCAAGGGAAATATGGGTTGGATATTACGGAAAGGGTGATAAAGCACTGGAATGGTTTGTCTGGGGAGGTGGTGGAGTCACCATCCCTGGATGTGTTTAAAAAAAGACTGGATGTGGCACCCAGTGCCATGGCTTAGTTGAGGTGTTAGGGCTGGGTTGGACTCATGACCTTGAAGGTCTCTTCCAATCTAGCGATTCTGTGAGCCTGGCTCAGGCTGACAGTATTTCATGCATGTGAAGAGATCAAGTGGTCAGAAAAATGTGTTTTATTTGGTGTTTCTTCACATTCCACAAAAACATCAACAACAGCTGTAGAAACTGAACAAGGGTTTCTACAATACCTTGCAACTAATTCAATAAACTGAATGAAGTTCTAAGATTCAATAAAAAAACTTTTAAAGTACCAGCATTACATTTTCTCAATTTGTCTTTTGACACACTGCTGAAACAGGTAAGAACTGAACAGCTTGACACCTGCCTCTGCAAAAGGCAGAGGTGACATCCCATAAACTAAGTCGCTAAGCACCACACTACTGGGGAGTGTCTCAGTACTGCAACTTTATGTAGCTGGAAAAGGTACAGCTGAGGATTTAATATGTACACCTTTAATTCTCACTACAGATTTTTTTACTGATTGTGAACAGGTTATCATCCTTCTACACAAAGCATGAATGATCTTTGCATTGTTCTCATCCTTGATATCTGTCAGCATTTTAGCTACATGCCATACCTCGATATAATCATTTTCATCTCAGCAATAGGCTGTCCCAGGATTATATGTGTGACAGAGAATTAAAGGCAAGAATTTGAATCTAAGGACTTTAAATATTCTGGATTTATGGTGGCAAGCTCCAACTAGGCAACAGTTCTACTGACGGTTAGAGAAGTTCACGATTGCCTCTCAAATGGAAGTCAAGCTTGATACAGGAGAAAAGCTTGAACAGGACATCTCATTCTTTTAACATTTAGATACAGAGTCCATATTATTTATTTTGATCTAAGACAGCATCCTACATTTACTTCAGTAGTTTAGTTATTTAATCAACAAACTAACACAAGCCTGCAAAATAAGTTCCACTATGACATGAGCAACTGTGATGCAGCAAGAAAAAAAGCCTTCTTACCCAAATGTCCTGCTTTTCACCAATTGGAAAATTTGAGTACAAGTCTATCATTTCTGGTGTCCTGTACATTGGTGTTGTATTCCTTGTGATCTGGAGAAGACAGAATTTATTGAAACAATCTTGAACAATGAGCTTTAACAGCATCTCACCAAGACAACAGCTCTCCATGTAGAATGGATAGTAGTCTCATTTTTAAAATTAATTTCAGAAACATTTGTCAAGAAAAAAGCCATCAACTGAATCCTGAAGTAGTCACAACAGCTTTGACATAAGGTCACATAAAGACAGTAGTACTCAAATAACATTGTGATAGTCAAGAATCCTCCCAAACAACAAAGCACATAAAGTGACAGTTCTACATGAGGCAAAAATGGATAGGAACACTAATACCAAAAATCAACAATAATCCAATAAGTGAATTCACACTCCAGTGCACATCTCTCACTATCTCAGCACAGTTAATGACAGTGCAGACATATCCAAAGAGAAATTCTGGTCATAAGACCATCTGAAAAGACCTTTTCTACCACCCTTTTGCACAGACAATACAAAACAGTGGTATGACATCATCATTTCATCACTGCAATGTTTTCCAAGAATACCAGATTGCAAAACAGGGGCTTGTGATGTCAGAAGTTGTACACATGAACTTAAGCGTATTTCTCCCACTGATGTACTACATTAGATTTACTAGCATTACTCTCAACTCTAAACTAAGAATAAATGCACTTTGCAAAAGTACACTGCATGCTAGATTTGGTTACTGTAGTCCAAGGCACTGCAATATTGCCCATTCCTACTCTGCTGAGCAGACTTGCCTCTTGTTTACACATCATTCAACTGAGAAAAACAGATCAGAAGGAAGATGGGAATTAGTGCAGCACAACCAATTCCTTGTCAAGAATGCATTAGAAGAAGCCCTTGTAACCACTTCTATTTTCATAGCAGATTGCAGAATGGACACTGGCTGTGCTGAAGCAGTGTTTGTCCATGTAGCTACAGAACACAAGCTATGACTGTAACTGCAGACAGCTTTTGAACTCCGGCAAAACAAATACAAAATCAAAACTTTATAAATAACACTGTAACAAACAACCCTCAGTTGTCTTACGTGTCTCATGAATTAATACCAGATTAACAGTAACAGTTAAATTAATAGTGATATTAAAATTAAATCACATTAAAATAGTCTCACCTCCTCTTCAACCAGTGCTCTCTTCTGTGCAGACCAGTTGTAGTCAGGATAGTATGTTATAGTTGTAGCACTACCAAAGTCACAAAGTTTAATTGTTCCCTGATTACTAATAAGCAAGTTTTCCACCTTCAAAAAAGATGCAGAATAGTAGATTAAAAAAAGTGTCTTTTTTGCGCTGTATACTAACACACAGGCTTTTACACAATCATCTTACTTGTGCATACATAAAAAAACTAATGACTTTAGCAAAAAATATTGTTTACAGGAGAACAAAGATTTCAGATAGTACTGCAGTTTTTATGGTAGCAACATAGCCAAGTTTTAAAAGGAAGCACCAAGCACACCACTAACAGGAAACACTCAGGAGAGCAAGAAATGAACCCCAGGAGGAAAAAATATAATTTCATTACAGCCTAAGAAGAGTCCAGTTTTTGAGATGAGAACTTGTAAAAGCCATGTCTTAGAATCCAAATATTTTCAGGCATAAAACTGAACACAGTTTAACGGCAGTGGGATGAAGGCTAGGACTGCTACAGACAAAAACAGGAAGGTGCTAGTATAGAAGCAGGCTGCTAGGAGACACACATAAAGAGACAGCTGTGACCCTGTGCAGAGACAGAAAACAGCTATTTGAGAACCATGTCCTGCCTGAATAGTTCATCACCCATTATCTCTGCCTTTTCCTACCTCATAAATTCCAATCATCCCGTATTGTTAATTGAAATGTGGAAGAAACTTAAGGAAAGAGTAACATTATTGGGTAGATGTACTTGGAGTCATAATCACAAAAGGACTGAAAAATAAAATTTGTACCTCTGCATAAAGTTAGGAAAAGTTAATTGCCTCAAACTCTGACTTACAGTTTTCTATGCTGCTGACATTAGTTTAGACTGATAAAAAGGGGGAGCAGCATTAAATGATCCCTATTTGGCTCCTGGCTGTAATAAGTCCTCTGCCTCTTGCAGTACAACAGTCATTTAATCTTGTTTGCAGCCTCTGCAACGTGAGACCAACACTAAATCAAATTCCTCTCTTTTCCCATGTTTCATCTCTGTCAGGAAGATACATTCCTTGAGAAGAAAAAGCCATTATGAATTATGCAGCTGTCTACGAAAAATTGAGTATTTATTTGTAAATAGTTTTTTTTACTTTTTTTTTTCAGAAGAGAGATGCACCTCTTCCACAAAATCTAGGGGCTAGCTAATATAGAAATTTCAGTGAAGAATGTTTAACATGTCATTGACACAACCTCACAACCTAAAAGCCTGTTCAACAGCACCAAGGGAAAAAAAAAAGGAGTGCTCTGTCACCAAAGCTAGGTGTATATTCATGGGCTATACAAATCATTAACATCAAAGCTTTCATCAAGAGTGTTGAAAATAATTAACACATTTACTTCTAGAAAAGTGGCCTTATTTTCCTTTCCCCAAAGTAATTGAGTACATGCTTACTTAGAGGAGGAACAAATTTTCCTGTTTTTCTATTCAAATGAAATCACATCAGGCTGGATACAGACACGTGTGAAATTTAGACCCTATTCCAAGAGTAACAATCTCCTTAGTCTTATTTTTTTGTTAATGAAAATTCAAATATATTCATAGTACAGCAGAGTCTCACTGATTATTAGGGCTTCTTCATCTAAGGTATATTGACTGGTGAAGGTGAACCCCTGTCTTCAAAATACAAAATTCAAACTCAGGTAAGTACTTTCAAATCTCCAAAGCTCCTAAGTAGAACACTTTGTACAGCTATATACTTTCCACAGAACACTTTCTACAGTTCTGTATAACCCTATAGATTCCAGGAAAAGGCTAATAAAACAAACAAACAAAATAAACCCCTAAAAAGCAAAATCTAGCATGAATTATGCCTACCAAATTTTACAATTCAAATTAAAAACAAGCACTGAAGTACAATGCAAGTTACCAGTTCTAACTACACATTCTCAATGGCTGTGTAATCCTTCACAGATAATCCAACATTCTTCTCCTTCAAAACTTTACCTCTTCTATTATGACACCCACTTAACCCAGAACTGCAGTTCACTAGTCATAACTGACTACTTTATCAAAAACAAAATACTCAGGCTAACTCAATCAGCAAGACATGATACACTACTCTTCTCCCAGCTTGTTTCAGACAGAGTACAAGCAGTTTCTAACCACAAGCACAATGAAAAGAAGTTTGAAGAGATTCAAGTATTTCAGTATTTCACTAACACTGAGCAGTTATGGCAAGGCAATAGATCCATGCACTATGATCCATGCACTCAAGAATTGTTTTTAACTCTGATCCAGCCCAACAGGCTCCTTTGCTGTTCAGAAGTTCAGCCTTTATTTAAATATTGTAACATACCTTTAGGTCTCTATGAATAATAGGAGGCTTCTGCTTATGCATATGCTGCACTGCTCTGCAGGTCTGATAAAAGATCTTCAGAACTGTGTCACAAGAGATAGGTCCTTTGGATTCTACTTTCTTTAAGAATTCCACCAGCTGTCCTGCAGGAAATGAGAGAAATTCACATAAGCACACAGAGAACACTGCAAATTCTGAAAGCTTGACACAAACAGACCCTTTCAAGAAAGATCTACAGTCATGAGTTTTATTAAATAGATTTTCTGAAAATGGCAACTGCACACTGATTACATTGATGAAACAGAGTGCTCTAAGGAACTACTCCTACTCTTCCTTTCTCTGATGAGCCTCAAACAAAAAACTTAATTATTACCTAATATTTAAGACAAGGTTAAACTGTAGTCTAAAAAACCATGATCTTTAGCCTATAAAAGGTAAGTTTGAACTCTAGCTTCTCTGAAACATGCTCTCCTCTCTAGTCATTCCAAGCTTGTAAGTTAACAAGCAACCTGTGCAAAACATCTGCCAGAAGCAATGTGCACTGCTGGGAAAAGAAATAAAGTTTACCTTTACACAGCTCTGTAAGCAGAAGAAACTCTCCCTGACCTGTGTCTGATTCTTCTTTTCCTATAGATGCTGCAGAGCAAAACTGGACAATGTTGGGATGACCTGAAAGTTTTTTCTGGAGATAACACATTCAAGGAAGACAACTCCCACGTTCATTGATACTATTGCATCCAGTAGTTCATTCAAAATGTTAGCTTAAAACTACAGAAAGCATAACTGCTGCAATCAATACCCCAACCAAACCAGGGAAATACATGCCTCAGCTATAAGAAATCTGAGGAAGCAATCTAAGGTAATGTAATAAAAAGTCAAAATAAAATATTGAAAAATCATTATGATTACAGCTCGGAAGAAACTGGACTCAGTAACAGGTCTAGTTCTTTTTGTCTTTTGACAACGACTGCAAGAACCTAGCATGAGTAGCAGGGACATCTTCTAATTATCAGCTGCTTCTCTAGATAGTTGATCAAGAAAGAGCTATCGTACCCTCACCTATCTTTCCCACAGAACTATTAAGTATGCCACACTTCAATTTAAAGTAATTAAAATAGAGTTCAAAACAATTAGAGGTCTAAAAGGGCAAGGATCTTACCCTCCCATCACCAGTAGTAATTTTTAATGCTAAAACCTTTATCATGTTTCACTTTCAGTCCAAAAATTTGAGGTATCATTTTTGAGCTACGTAAAGGAGAGTACAGTGTAAGTGATCTCAACCTCTGCCAGTGGAAGTTATGTTGCATTATGCCTGTCTTTGCATACACTGAGACTCATGCCTGTGAGACAAACACAATGTATTTACAGGATGTATTCACCAAGTCTGAAGAGAGAAAAGCAAAGACATTGTAAGTAGAACAAAGCTATTAAAAAGGGGCCAGTTGGATCCACACAATTCACATTAATCTGATCCTGCCCATCTCTCCACAACCTTCTATTCAGAGCTGCACGAATTAATCGCATTTCACAGTCTTATCTCAGAAAGTAGCAACAATTAACTCTTCATCATGTTGTACACCTGCTTTAATGACTCTGAGCTGTGAAAAATGTCCGAAATGTTTTTCATGGCTCAGAGTAAAGAACTCAATGTTAAACTGAGTTCTTTACTCTTGGCAAGATAATGTCGCAGTAGATAGAAAATGTATAGTGCTATGGTACTCTGTCTTAGAAGTGCACTTCTAGTAAGTGCTGTTTAGGCTAAGATTTTGCCAAACATATCAGGAATCATAAAAAAAATGTTTGAGTAGCTTAAATTAGGATCAGTGGATTTGCCTGCTAATTCAAAACAAAGCTGAACATTCAGAAGGGAAGACATCAGCATACCGCAGCCCTTCACTGACTCTTGAAACAAACTGAGGGTCCAAGAGGACCCAGGTCAGGGACAAAATATTGAATTTACTGAAATCAAGGATTGAAAACACTCTGAAATTACATTATACCATACTATCTGTCATCACTGAAGATAAAGAAAACAGCAAGAACACTGAGAAACATCTGCTTCTTGTTTTTGATGTATGTAGTCTACTGGAATTTCTTCCTTAATATCCAGCATTACTTCTTAAAGCCAGATGTACCCAAAGCAGAAATTAATGAACATTGAGAGTAAAAGCAAAGAGCAATAAATCCCTTGCATGCGAGGGAATTCTATGTAAGATCTAATATCATCTGAAGTCAAAAGGTCTCTTGACCACATTCACAGATAAGAATTTCACTTCTTGCTAGAAGTACATGGCAAAGTCTACACCAGCTACAAAAATTACCTGCACACACTGTATTACTGGAATTTTTCAAAAACTTAACTTTCTGGATGTTGGTACCAGATTCATGACAAACCATGAACCCAGACTTCCAGAATGTCAGTCCTCTTAGGCAGCATATGGCATGAAGAAAAACAGAATCTGTACAGTGATCTTTTGTTTCCCAGAAATCTCAGGCAGTTAAATACTTTACAGAAAAGGATACCATAAAACAAACTTCCTGAATGATGGCTTTGTTCTTTTCCTCTTCATTAGACAACAATCGCTGTCAAAATAATTGAGAAGATATAGTTACTGAAACTTACAAAACAACAGTGCTTAGATTTTTTTTTCACAGAATATGAAGAATAAGGTATAGTCAAAAACCTAAGGAGCTGTAATGGGGCAGTAAACAAAGCTGGCTTATTGTACATTTTGACATTCTGTCATAAGTAATACTCAGTTTTCCAGTTACCTGGACTATTAAGGTTTAGTGATAATTGAGCAGTTGTAACTTTTGACACTCTTAAAAGTAACTGCTCTGATATATAAAGCACTAAAGTCTCCTGGCTGCAGTATTGTGGGCTAACAAGGAAAGATTCACCTTCTGTCTGAAATATTCAGCAACAACCTTCAACTCACTCTAGACTAAACTCCTCCAGATTACGTGGCCCAACTTTTTCAATGGTACTTGTGTAATCAGTAGCAAAATTAAACATTACTGTTTCTAGTATTACCTGGATTTGCAGTCAACATTTGATTACAATCAGCCTGAGCATTCACTACAAAAGCACCGGTTTTACAGAACAGAGGAAGTATAGTAATGGTTCACCTTTTACCTGTTATTTTTCAATGGGGCTACTTCTAGAGGACATTTTGAATACATAGCATATGGCCTTGGTCACATGTTTTGTTACTGTAGGATGTGGAATTAAATGGAAAAAGCTGGAGTTATTACTGGTGGTATAAAGCCAACTTACCTCTCCCACCCCTCATACAACCACCCTGTTTACAGCTGATTACCAGAAGCCTCTAGAAACCAAGAATCCAGAGAAGCGTTTATAAAAAGTACCAGGCTAAATGTTTAATCAATGAGTCAACGTGTGGAGCATTATTTTTAATACTAAGGAAATTTACTCCTAAAGTAAGATGGTAGGCTAAATCTGCTTCTGATGAGTGAAATAGATTCCTGTACTCCACTTCAGGCAACTTTGAAATTTTTTTTTTACCCATGCAACAAAATGTTTTGGACTGGATTTTTCTACACCAAATAAAAAAAAATCAAGACCAGCAGCACCTAAAAGACGATCACTTCCCCTGTTTGTCACCTGAATATGAAGTGCAGGGTTCTAATTGGGATGACCATTCTAAATAGTGGGCTACAAACACCATTAATATACTGGATTTTTCCAAGTTACTTGCTCAGTGGCATGCATCAAGGACTAATTGTCATGTTAAAATATCAAGTTAAAAAACAGACCTTACAAACCTATAGTGAAGTAAATTAACATTACCTTCAAAGCATAATCTTTGCCACTTCCAAGATCTTGAGCTTCATAGACAAAAGCAAAACCCCCTGCAAAAAGAAGGCACATTAAGTCAGTTTTAATTTCAATATTCAGGTACATAATTCTTTTTAGTCTAACAGAATCAATACATGAATTTAGATACATTTCTGAATGTACCAAGCACACATTTTTCAGCATCTGGTCAAGATTACTGATATTCGGCAAGAGTTCAGATATTCTATTCCTTTCTTCTACACATGCCAAGAGGACATCAACTTTGTTACTTTCCTGCATATGCAGATTTCTTATGAAACCATTTTATAAAAGGTCCTTATAATACCAAAACACAGTACAGCAAATACTACCTGATAATTTCAATTACGCTTTTTGGAATTACACTGCTAACACTGTATAAAAAACAGCAACTAAGGAAGATAAGTGCTAAACATACACCTCCTATTTTTAAGGTAATTGTCATGCTTCAGGCTTCATATTAAAAGCAGAAAGCATTTTCAAGCACTGAAGCACACATTCCAATAAGGGTAATATTGTTACTAAATTTGCAACATGTTATACAATAAAACATTTCCAACTCCTTTTGTCAAACTATTTATTTTCTCAAACACTTCCTTTAGCTCAAGAACACTGTGTAAACCTCATTGAGATAGTAGAAGTTTGAGAGTACATAACTAGCCTAAGATATGCATTTCTACTTCAGTGGTTGCACCTTATTATCAACTACAGAAATGCTAAACAGAATGGAGTTCATTAAACTTTCCAGATCTCCAGAGTAAAGCTGGTGGTATCATGCCTGGTTAATTCCTACTTCATTGAACCTGCCTTAGAGAGAATCCAACTGCTATGACCTTTTACAACTAAGCCCCTCTCAAAACATCAGCTTCAAGTAAGTTTCCTATTCTATCATTTCACTCTTCCACCTGAACTGAATTCAGCTCCATACAACTTGGCTCGTTCCATGGAGTGTTTGGTTCACTACTACTGCAGCGCTACAGCAGAAGCTATGTTTAATTACATGGATTTTCTGGGATACCAAAGGAGTTAGAGCCTGTTGTGAAGGTACTCTGAACTTTTTTTTTTTTTAACTGTCTGTTATTAGTGAAAAACAGTTCTTACACAAAAAGCCAAACTAATCCTACTGCTTCATTCTTAAAAGCAGTTTTACAGTTTGATGTTGGCTCCCTTGAAGTAGTCTATTAAAGCAGTTTTAATACACCCTTAGTAGGGACAAGTTTACTGGCAAAACTTCTCCTCTGCCATAACAGTTTACTCCAAGCCCCCTGACTAAGATATTTTGCAAACATTCAGAAGAAATTATTTTAAAAGCACTTTCAACAAACCTCTACAAACACCTGTATAGCAGACCTAACTGAGGCAAATTGTAAAATGGAAGTTTAGAGAAGAACAACTTTCTAAGGAGGTCTAAAGAATGTACTTACATTTGGGGTGCTTTCATTTATTTTTTCTACTCGTGTATGTTTGTAGATGGTTTTAAGACAGTATTCTGAGGCTTTCTGTATCAGCAAAATCATCTTAATCCCCCGGACAGATCACCAGTGTAGAGATATGTACACACCCATCCCAGCTATTGCCCAGAGAGACAGGTTTTGCATTGCTGAGGCATTTCAGAGCCCCATTCTCAGAAGACAGCCCAAGCTCTCCAAAATCATCTCAGATAGTATTTCCTCATACAGAAACTGAGTTTACTTCTTTTCTGTAGACACAAACTCTCACATATCAAGGCTCACTACATAGCACCACACCATCTCAAGAAAACCAGGAACTAACTCTACCTCGCTTTATTAGCAAGCACACTACACTTATCCTTCCACCACCACAGGCCTCAGGCAGTGCTCCTGTCAGTGCGTCATCGTTCTCCTACAAAGATTTGAAAACCCTTGCTTCTCCAACCAAGAGATATGGATTCTCCCTCAAGTCAAACCAAGGTGTCAACTAATACTAAATAACTTCACTGCATTTACACATTAAGGAGGATTTTAAACTGTTCTTTTTATCTTTTTTTCACATCTTCACAAATTATTTTTTCAGATAAGCAACTTCACTAAAACGACAGCTACAGAAGTATCAAAATAGGGACAGCAACCACATAACACTGCTTGCTACTGTAATTCACTCACTGTTTCATTACACACTTAACTAGTCATGAGAAAGTGAGGGTGTGAGTAGCTTCCTGTTTGTAACTATTTGATATGACTTGTCTACTCCCCTCCCAAATACTGACCAAATTTGTTTCCATCAACTTCCAGTGGTTTATTTTTCAGCTGTAATTTGATTGAAACACTATAATTTTAGCCTGGACTGTAAGTTACACTGCATCTTTCCTGAAAGCTTTTCTACCAGAGTATCAAAACAGAAAAGATGGATGCTCTGTTATTGTTGCCAAGCATTAACTCATAAACATTTTTTTCTGAAATTGTCCATTGCAAAGTCCTAGTAACACAATGAAAGTGCCTCAAGAATGAAAGATGGCCCAAACCTAAAGATCTGTACATTTTCCCACACCCTTGAGAAGCAGAGAGGTAGAATACCTTGAAATTGTCAGAGCTCCCCTGCAAGCAGGAATTGCTACAGCCAAGAAACAATAGCTTCAAAAAACAGAACTGTTCTGCTCCATGTTGAAAACATTGTCTACGTTTACAGTATAGAGAATGCAAACTGGAAAGCTGCTAGGTCAGGTTCTTCAGTTGTTCTTTAGGAATCACCTTTCCACCCCCACCTCCCCCCCCATCTGTCAGCAAATAAAGCTAACAATGTTCACAGAAACTTGACATTAAACATTCTTTGTGCCCCTGCTGCTACAGGTTTACAAATTAAATCCATACAAAAACCTAGACTTAATTAGGTTATCATTATGCTATGAATCTAGTAGTTGCAGAGACCATAGAATCGTTCCTATAGGCTTGGCAAACTGTAATACTGCCTGTTCACACTCAAAATACAGAGGAAGCCCTGAAGTATCAAAGAAAAAAAAAAAAGGTTGCTTTAATTGCAGAAGTTTCACCTTGACAGAAAGCAGCTTGTAACAAGTCACCTACCTATGCGGCTTCAAGCCATGACTCCTTTTTGTAAACTCAAAAAAATATTAAAGTCTGTATCCATTTAAGTTTGTACTATCGATATCTTTCTGCCTAAGGAACGATTAAGGAATAATGCATTGTTTTTCTCATCATGTTTCTCTTCTCGTGTGCTCTTTTGTCAATGTTTGTTACTCAAAGGAAGTATAAGAATTCATTACACGTGAAGAATGGTTGTTAAATCTGTGCTACAGAACTTGCCTGTTCCCCATTTTTCATGCAATCAAACACCTGGTCTATCCTAAATTGTTCAGTCTCATGTACAAAGAAGCAACAATATTCACTAATTAGGCAGGAAATCTGTAACTATCTTATCTTACTTGAGTAAAATTGTGCAGGGATCTGTGCACTTAACCAGAGGATCCAAGAAAGCCATGACACCTGAAGCCACCATCATACCAAGGGTAAGGAGGGATTACATGTAAAGGCCCCCACCAAGGTCCTCTAAAATCTTACCTGCAGCGAGCTACTGAAATGTCCAAGCAGAAAAGAACCCAGGATGCCATATTCAGTCCAGTCTGTGACACACTTAGTCTGTTTTTGCATTTAGAAGTATATCAGCACAAGAGATCATCATCAGCTCATCCCCCACAGGTTGCTGTCAGCCTCCTGCAGCAACACACCGCATTTTCAATCAGCCCAGTCCAACCCCAGCACAACACTTCTGTGAAACAACCAGGAAAATGCATCCAAGCAACCTGTGCAACCAGTCTCAGCTTAGAGCACAGACAAGCATGGATTTGCACCAGCACTGGTGCACACGACAGAGCTGGAAGGAGCTGTGGGCTATGGGAACAACTGATCCTGTGCTGCCACACGATACCGTGCAATGCTAAACCACAGGCTCTGCTCACACCAGCTACAAAGCTGAGTGTACGAGCCTACAGAAAAGGCTCTCTGTCTCAAATCCAGCTCACCATGGGTTTGAAACCCAAATTCGGAAAGCAGCACTGGACTTTCCAGTAGGGACTTTGGCATGAAAGACCTGAGAAGGAAAACAGATTCTATATTTGTAACCATGGACAGAAATACATATAAGCCACAGTTGCAGACCCATGTATCAGAAGGTACCACAACAAGTCCAGAGCTGAAAGATAAACGCAACTTGAGCAACAAAATAAACTATACACTACAGACAAATTCAAATCTGAAGACAGCAGGAGAGGCTGGGACTTCTGTATTTTAGATCTATTTTACGTTTATACTCAATATACTGCATGGGTTCTTTTAGACCAGCCACATTGACTAGAAAATTATACTTTCCAGAAAAAGCAAGCAGCTAGCCCAACTTCAGTTAGCAAAATAAGGAAAGGAAATAACATAAAATAAAACCATAACACTCAGACAAATGTGGAACACAAAGCAGTGGTTACAGAGAAATTGTCAAGAACTGTAGAGTTAAAGCACGCCTCCATTTAAGTAATCTTTAAGTCATCTAACCTGGCATTTTTCCACTGACATTTTACAATGCCTGTGTCAGACTCTGGGAAACAGTAGGCTGCTGTCAAAGTGAAGTATTAAAACACCTGCTCCAAGACCATAAGCAAATAGCATATATGCCTCAAAAACAGTTTCCTGCCCTAACCTTCCTTGGTCCTTCGGTAACTGCTGTGGTCACTGCCGGCAAGAATGTTACAGTACCAGCAGCACAGACAGTTCTTTTAGCATTCACATCACACTGAGTGCTTACACTTCAGTCACAATTCTGACTGTAAAGAAGCTGTAAGTAAAGGCTGAAGGCAGAACAGGAGGAGGACATGACTCAGTACTGTTTTAAATTCAACTTACTACATAAAAAACTGCCAGGTTTTCTCTAAGATCATATGCCAAAAGTGTTTGAGCATTCAAGCGACAAATATTGCCCCTTAAGAAGATAAAGCAGTGGTGAAGACCTAGTTACTGTTGTTTTATAGAACAAAAAATTTCTAAGTAGCTTACAAGTGGTTTAAAGTAGCTAATCTTAACCAAATTTTTCTTCTGTGCTGATCACCAAGATTTTTCAACAGAAAACTACTTAGTACCAGATAATTACAAAAAGAAACTACAGAAAGAAACTCCAATAACGAAAAGGAGCTCTAAATAGAGCTTTGAGGTATTTAACCTAAATTACATCAACCATCTCTACAAAGTTAATGAAATATTTAACTGCAGTATTATGGAAAACTTCACATTTTAGTGTCCTGATACTAGCCTTCAATGGTTCTTCTGCTTGAGGAAATAAAGTATCTTTTCTGACCACAAGCCCAAGACAATCCAAACTTCTACTAATTTCTAAATAATTCTAAATAATTTACATCTATCAAACATATCATCTTTTCCAAAACAGATTAACACGTCGTGTTATCTAGGTTAGGCTACCTATCCAGAACTTCACTGAAACTGGAAAAGTGCCTAGATATTTAAGTCCTTGTACTCTAGCAAAGTTTATGTGTACCGTAAGACCAGCCTCCTGAGGAGTGCGTTTAAAGCAAACACATTTCCTGCATTCCACAGTCTTCCAAACAACCGAGGCAACCTTGGATATTTGGCATAATATTATACGTTGTCCTTAAAAAAACAAACAGGAAAAAAAACCCCAAAAAACAAAAAAACAACACCATGTAATCCAGAATTTCCATTAGGTCCGTGGTAGATTACAAACGGATTACAAACTCCTCTGAGTTCTGTTATGTGGCGGACGCATTTTAAACCACGAAACAAGAGAAGAAGCGGCCACACAACACAGCGGCTCTCGGTGGCTATTCCTGAGGCGGGACAGTAGCACCGAGTACTGCTGCGACCCCCGTGCCTGGGACACCGGCCGGGCGTGGACACCGCCAGCCCTTCCCGAGAGGCCGGAACCGCCGCCCCGGCCGCCGCCCGCCCGCCCCCACCCGGGCGCGGCCTGCCAAGGAGGAAACCCTCCCGGTGCAGGAATAGGAGACAGGGAAAACGGGAGCGGGAGGCCCGCGGGGAAGCCCATCCCAGCCCCGCAGCGCCGGGGTCCGCTCCGCACGGCCCGCCCCGGCCCAGCCCTGCCACCCCTCTTACCCTCGGCGATGACCCGCTTGATACGCAGCTTCATGTCGCCCATTTCCACCGTCTGCCCCACGAAATCGTTCTGGTCGCGGCTTGCGGCTCCCAGGGAGCCAGGGCCCGCCAGGAAGTCCAGGGCGGACTGGAAGAGCGACATGGCCCCCGGCAGGCAATAGAACAAAATGGGAAGGTATGGAAGCAGAGCAGGATGGAGTTGGAGGGCTCCGCCGAGGCACCAACAGCCGCGGCGAGAGCCCGCCTGCCTCCTCTACCGTCTCCCCAGCCCCTTGCCCCGCAGCTCCGGGCAGCTTCCGGGAACGCTGCGTCACTTACGCGCTCCCGGGGTCACCCGCCCG
>JBBMKD010000115.1:29724862-29750564 GCA_037834095.1 Argya squamiceps
CTCTACCTTCTCCCCAGCCCCTTGCCCCGCAGCTCAGGGCAGCTTCCGGGAACGCTGCTTCACTTACTCGCCCCCGGGGTCACCCTCCCGCCCGCCGCAGCCCGGCCGGGCACGGCCCCGCCCCGCGGGAGGACCTCCGGCTCCCGCCCCGGCTCCCGCCTTGCTCCGCCCCTGCAGGGTGCCTTCACGGACTCTCGCTCCCATCCATGCTCCCGCCCGGGCTCTCACTCCTGCCAGCCGCGGGGGCACGCGAAGCTCGCCTTCCCGCCCTGCCCGCGGCGCTTTCCCCCAGGAAGGGTCGTCATTCCCCAGGCAGCGGTGTGTTCACACACCTAAGTTAACGTTGGTTGGCAGTCGGCAAGAGATAAATTGTCTCCTGTCCGCCGGCACCGCTTACGCTTGGGCAGCACCTGTGCTTTTCCCGCAGCTGCCGTCCTTTCACTGTTCGTCTACCCTGGGGATCTTCCCACGTCTGTCGCTTTTCCCCGCAACGCTGACGGGCCAAACCGCTGCCCTCCCTGCGCCCCCACTGCGGGCACCGGGACGCTCGGGAGGGCGTGGTAGGGGAGCGCTGTCCGTGTGTCACACTGTCATGGTTTGACCCTGGCCAAATGCCAGACACCCACGAGAGCCGCTCACTCACCCTCCCCCGCCACAGCTGGGCAGAGGACAGAAAAATCTAACGAAGGGCTCCTGAGTCGAGATAAGCACCGGGAGAAAACACTCCAAGGGCAAAACAGGCTCAACTTAGAGATACAAAGTGAGTTTATTACTAACAGAATCAGAGAATAATGAGAAGTAAATTAAGGCCGTAAAAACACCTTTTCTTCCCCCAACCTCTCCCTTCTTCCCACCGACAGCACAGGAAGACGGAGGGTGGGGGTTTGGTCAGTTTGTCACTTAAGGTTTCCTTCCACTGCTCAGGGAGAGGAGTCATTCCTCTGTGAGACCATAGAGTCCCTTCTCACGGGAGACAACAGTTCTCTGTGAACTTCTCCAGTGTGGGTCCAAATCTCACGGGCAGACAGTCCTCCCAAAATTGCTGTGGCATGGGTCACTCTTCCATGGGGTGCAGCCCTCCAAGGACTGGCTGCTCCAGCCTAGGAGCAGGGCCCCTCTCTCCACTGGGTCTCCCACTGGATCACAACCTCCTCCAGGCACCCACCTGCTCTGGCATGGGCATCTCCCCCACGGGCTGTGGGTGGATACCTGCATCCACTGTGGATCCCCACAGGCTGTGGGTGGATCTCTGCAACCCCCATGGATCCCCACAGGCTGTGAGTGGATCTCTGCATCCCCCATGGATCGAGGGGGCACAGCTGCTTCACCCTAGTCCTCACCACAGCCTGCAGAGGAATCTCAGCTCTGGCACCTGGAGCACCTCCTGCCCCTCCTTCATTACTGACCTGGGTGCCTCACATGTTGTTTCCCTCGCATGATCTCACCTCATCCTCTTCTCTGGCTAGAATTAAAACTACACCCCTACTTTTGTTTTAATGTCTTCTCAAATATGTTACTACAGAGGCATTATTACCATCGTCTCAAATTGGCCCAGCCTTGGTCAGCAGCATTTCCATCTTCAGAACCATCAGGGATTGGCTCTGCTGGAAGCTCTTCAGGTGGAAGCTTCTAGAAGCTTCTCACAGAAGCCATCTCCATGCCCCCTGCTGCTACCAAAACCTTGCCATGCAAAACCAACACACACACACAAGTGTTGGGAATTGCTGTATCCGCAGAAAGTGTCAGCCTGTGTTTTTACAGGTAAGGCTGACGCCTCCATGTGTTTGGCAGATCCCAAACTGGTCAGCTCATTTTCAGAATTGCCTGAGGCAGCAGATCACTAGAAACAGGGCTTGTCCCCAAACCTTTTGTTTCACAAATTACACCAAAATTAAGATTCTCTTTCAGAAGTTTAGTCCTTACTGTCTGCACCTTGCCAGCAGATTTATCATTTTGAGACAATCCCAGACATCCCCAAATTCTGTAAGATTTCAGGTGGCATTGGCTACTTTCTCCTGCACAGATGACTGGTTAAATTTTTTGAAGTTGTAATTCTCAATCAACGTCCATAAACTAAATACTTGCTGTTCTTCATGCACTGTATGAATTACAGGGGCATGGCCTGTTGTGATTCCCTCACTGTTCTGTAATGCTTGATCAGTCAAGAAGTGTGGTCTTAAACGCAAGCAGATTTATATGGAGATCCCAGGTTTTTATATGTTTAATTTAAAAAAATTATCAAATATTATAATAGAGAACTTCCTTCTAACTGCAGCAGGGGTCAACTGCTATTTTTCTCTTTCAATTCTCCCTGTAGGAAAATTTCTTTTGTTGCAGTAAATTATACCACCAATACTTCTTTGCAGGAAATCCTACCTGTAGAAGCATCTTACCTTCAGTCCTGCTTTGGTGTCTGACTTTCCTGATTATTTTTGTTCAGGCAAATGCTGTAAGTAACAAACACAGTTAGTTAGGTTTGCTACACCATATTGTTCCACTCACTATCCCTTGTACCATTCAGCTGCACCTTCCCCTTCAAAGACTCTTTCATAAGTCGCCACTGGAAAAAGGACAGGAATTTCTATAAGGACCCACAGAAGCAATCTTTCTGGTTTTGAAGGTCTAGGTTTTATTTCAGCAGCTTTCTTGTTCCCACATGGAAGACTCTGATTTAGATGGAATATGAGGCAACTACTTCATATTTGTTCAGCTTAAATGATGACTGAGATTTCTGATGTAACTTCAGTAACAGACTGAGTAACCTGGGCTAAAATAACCTCTTTTGGATGTTTGGGTTTTTGTAGGGTTTTTGCTAACCAGCTTTAACCCTGTACTAAAATTTCCTGACTATTTCACTGCTAAGCCTCACATTTATCCCAACTCAGAAGAGATGTCCCAAAGTCAGAAGAAACAGCTGAGGATGACAAGGCAGCAGGACTATTTGTTTCAGCAGCAGCATGCCTGGTTGAAATGCCATTAAATGTACTGTCTGAGAATCTTGTTTCTCTATCACTGTGTATATTTTTAATATATAAAAATTAGTAAATAAAATTCCATCCATGAAAACTCATATTTAAAACTTTATTGGTTTACTGCTTATGCAAGAGATTTTACTGTTGAGAAAGGCTTTTGACACAAATAATCAAAATTCCAGTCCAAAAATTATATGCAAGTAGGCACCAAGTGTGAGATTTGATAATAAAATCTCAACCAATTGTTGCTTGAAATTTCTCAGATAGGTCAGTCATAGCTTACAGTGGGAACTTGTTCTCAGAAAAATTGCAGGAGGAGTAACTCTCTGTTACACATGAAGGAGGTATAAGAAAATATGTAGGATAGGCAGCAGGAACATTACACTTGAAAAAGTTTGGATGGATTTGGCACTGCAACTACTGCAGGTAAGATAGGACAGCCCTGATATGAATGCAGATTTTCTGGATTAAAAAGGTTTAAAAGAATATCTGGGTAATATTTTACTGACCTGTGGTTTTAAATATCCAGGGTCATACTGGAGAGGTCAAGCAGATTATTCAGTGAATGCAGAAGGCTCTGCAGTGGTGGGAGCTGGCCGCATTTTCATTTATTGCTGAGGCAGAAGTGGGGTAAAATGCTACCGTTTTTAAGAATACATGGTTAGAAAAAAGTATTCTTTTTATTTATGCAGCTTGAGAGGTCTATGGGGTTTTTTAAAGTTTCTAAAGGTGGTAAGACTTATCCATTTATATGCTGGCACAGTTCCTGTTGAAAAGCAGAGGAAAACAAGGCTGTGCCATCTGTTACTAGTTTGCATCCCAGTTCTGACAACCACACTGTACTCCAGTGGGATGCTTGAGTTCCTGATTAAAAAGCTCTGCTCTAACCTTCCCCTTTCAACTCTCACATAGTCTTCTTTCTTCTACAGATTCACCCAGAATGCACCGCAAATGACTCCTACCAAAAACCTTGGGTGGGGAAGGTGGTAAAGAAGGGATTTCATCTTGTGTCATAAGGTCAAGGCAGGGCAGAACCATAAACTGGGGAATTATTAGATAAAAAAATCATTTTGTCTATTAGCATGTAGTAAAGATAGCATTTTAATTTTCATTCCAGTAATTGCTTTCAGCTTCTTAGGGATTAAATTAATTAAACAGCAATGAATTAGCATTCTACTTTGGATTTCTCTATACAACCTTTAATCAAAATATAACTAGAAAGTGGCAGACATAATAATGTCTCCGTAGATCTAGATAGGGTTCATTAGGTTCAGCACAACTGAAAATCTATTTTAGAAGTACAACTCAGAAGGAAGATTAAATACTTCTTCAATGTTTGTACTTTTTATTGCAATTGCTCTTGTGATATAGTCCAAAAGAATGAATCACAAAGATAATCCTCACACAAAGAAACAAAAGAGACTTGACCGTTCTTAATTTAATATCCTTGATTTGCATGCAGAGACCCTCCATTTCTTTTCAGATCACAAATATACCAAAGGCACTCTTAGTGTCAAGCTGGCACTTCTGTCCAGTCATTTTCTTTCCTAATTGGCTGGTCTAGTGAAACTATGCCTTTTTGAAAGATTTAGGTCTAGTTCTGCCTCCCAGTCCAGCAGGAATCAGCAGCTTTGGAAAGTGAACAGCCAGTAGTACCTCTGTGTTACACCCAGGTAATTTTCACTCATATTACTTTTTCTATTAGTTGCTAAACATAATGCACAAGCTGTTGTGTTCTTCTGATGTATATTTTTTTCCTATGCAGATTATCACCTGCCATATGTTGTGAGATTTTTTTTCTAGCTGCATATTTCAAATAAGAGCCTGTTCATTTGATATTAAAATAACAAGGTAAATAAAGCAGTATTTGAATCATTTGGAAATAAAGACATTTAAATTGATCTCTCTGTGTGCATGTATGCTACATTCTAATTTAGCTAAATTTTCAGCAATAACTGCTGTTATTGATTTGGGAACCCTTTCTTTATAGCTGAGTTTCTAGTTTAAGTTATTCTTTTCTAATAACAGGAAAATGTGCCAATGATTAAAAAAAATTACTTCACTGGTTTTGTGGAGCAATAGTTTTGTCTCTGACTTTGGATTCAACACTTCAAAGTTAGCAGATATATCTTTTCTCTGTTTGTTAGCTTCAAACAAGGCCTATATCTTTTTGCTCTTCTTTAGGAAAATTTTATATAGGACAATTTAGCTGCCCTGTATAAATCAAAACAATTTACTGCTTATTAGAAAACTTGCTGAAATTTGTGGACAGGGCCTCTGGAGGTTGAATATAGACTGTAACTGTTCCAGTCTGTAGTTAGGGATTTCTTCTGCAGTTGCTGCTCCTGACTTCCTTGAAACACCATCAATGACAAGGGAAAGAAAGATTTGGAGTCTATCCAATTCCTCAAAGAAAAGGTTTTTAACTTTGAAGCCAGAAAGCAAAGTGAAAGGAGGGTTTCAGGAATGTGTTCTTACTGTCTGAAATACACTGGGAGGTTTTTGGGTGGTGTTGCTTTATTTAATTGTTTAATTGTTTGTTTGATTGATTGATTGATTGATGATAAGCCATGATGGACAGACACCTCAATTGAACAAAAAATTTCTTTATTAAATTTAACAAATGACTTTTTACCAAAATGGTTATCTTCTGTGAGAACCAAAGCATCACAGTTTCACTTTGGAAGGATGAAGTATCATGACAGTAAAATTGATACTAGCGGTAATTGAGACAGCTGTAAAAGTGAGATTATATGCCCATTTACTGAACTCTCTTTCAAAAAGTCATTATAATCATTTTACTATGTGGTCATCTCCGCAATCCCTTGCCATTTAAACATTGTACCTCTACATTACTGAAAGTGGAATTTTGACATTTCAGAAGTAGCAAGCTGCATTACTATTTCTTAGACAATACCAATCTGAACAAATTTTAATAAAGGTTAATGATGGATTTTATGGCCACATGCAAACTAAACTGGATTATTTTCAGGCAAGATATGGTCTAGAGTCCTGTGATAAAGAGGAAAACTTGTCATTAAATAAAAAAAAGCTGCAAAAAATTCCCACACAAGAATTACAGAAATTAGTTTTATTTTTTTACAGAAGAAAAATACACCTCACGTATAGGTCACAAGGACTGACTGCAGCACTCCTGTGCTAGATCAAGTTAAATGTAGCAGGACAGGAAAGGTGCAGGTACAGATGTACAGTGACCTCACCAGCTCTGGTCTATCAAGAGAGCAGTGGATAGATCAGTCTTTGCATGAGAAGAAGAAGCTTTTAAAAACTTGCTTGAGACTAAGGATATAATCAGCTACTTGCATTTGGTTAGACTTACCACTGGAGCCTTTATCTTTCTGTTAACAGGGGCGACATAGCTGTATTGCTTAGTTGTTTATTAAAATTCCCTGGTATTACAGCAGTTACAGCATTCCAACATTGTGTCTTGGCTATCAATTTAATGATAAATTTGTATGACAGAATTGCTATTTTTGATATTCAAGCATTTTCATCCTCTTTAGTCCTCAAAGAGAAGCTAAATGATTTGGAATGCCCTCTCTGTATTTTATGCTTTCAGCCAGAAAAGTTAAAGGAAAGTCATGTCCTCCAAATGGTTTTTACATTTTATTACATTTCATTACATTTCAGAAGTGGCCAAAATAAACTTAGTTGAAAATTTATACAACCAATACCAATTCATGCAGACATGGAAAATTCAAGTTTGAGAGAACGACTATAAATGAATAAAAGAATCACAACATAGAAGTTCATCAGTTGTCACAGATACAACTACAAAACCATAATGTTCAAAGCAAACAAATAACACTCCCTAAGAGCTAGGTATGTGTAGGGTTACAGTGAGTGATGTTAAGAAATGGGTATTTTTACTGATTTGCTTAAACATAACTGAAGCACCTTAACTAAAGCTGTAATCATGGAAGTTGTGGCTGAAATAATTACAGCAATTTGTGCTGTTTCTTCTCTTCTCTCACAGGGAGCTCCTAAAGTTACCTCACCAACTTCATCCACTTCAGTACAAAGTTAATTGGGTAAGCAATAGCAGACTTCCCTGGCAGAATAGGAATGGCATCAATATCCACAGCATTTTAATGTCTGATTATGTCAAAGGTCTAAATTATTCACATTACCCAATACAAGTTGAATACTCTCCTAGCTAGAGCTAGTGCATTAAAACTGTAAGGAGACTGTGAAAGTTAGGAATCAAATACAAGTAATTTTCAGGATATCTATTAACTACAAAATGCTGTTTTTAAAAGAGTAGATATAGTCTTTTCTTTGACTGCTTGAAATTCTACCTGATTATTAAACCACATGTCAAGTAACATTAATCATTTTGGAAAGCTTAAAACACAAACTTTTGGGGTATTTCCCATGTAAATTCTTCTCTTCCAAAGGGCCCATAGCATGCTGTTTTTTCATATATTAGCCTCTTCAAATGAAGCTCCCTAAATGAAAAAAAAGAACAGTCTTACACTGAATTCTGCTCCAATGTATACTGTGATCTAGACACATCAGAGGGATTATTAGTATCGTGCCTGGAAGACAAGAAAACCTAGGTGTTATTTTCTTCCCTACACAGATTTACAGACGGAGGAATAGAGAGCTTATTATTTTAATTTTTAAGTGTCTACAAATAGTGAGTTTTCCTCCAATGTCTAACAGATACAGTAAGTATGCAGTTAGTCATTACAAATGTTACAGTCCAGAAGCATTTTAAACAGAAAAAAGTTCAGCTATACATCAATGTGTTTTATGTTATTTCAAGTGTTATATAGAATATTTTCTAATGCTATTGTGGCAAAAAGAGAATGATCTCAAAAGAAGCTGCCAAAAGGTGATGATGATCTACAAAATTAAATAACTGGGGAAGTTTAACAGTTTATATAGAGACACAAACTCTCTATCTAGAATAGAGCTTTACATGACATAATTATGACCAGAGAAATCATAACAAAGCTGCAAATCATGTTTATTGCCTTTTAGCCTGCATAATATCATGCATTGCAGCTGTGATAAATCATTAGCTAGGTATCTATGTAGAAATTTCTCTTCATTTCATGAAAGACCTGAAATATTTTTGTCTGCTTGGGCTTTCTTCTGTTGGTATTATCTTGCTTTAACTGTCTTTGAAAGCACGCTTAAAATAGATGATTCATGTTGTAAACTGCTGGAGAAAATATTGGTGGAGAAATGACAAAGGAAGGAAAGAAGTACAAATAGTGACAGGATAATGAATACACATTCTTGCAGTTATGTGGACATTTATGATGTAGAGCAGCTAAGTCTTGTTTCAAGTAATATTTTGGCCAACATGGTCACATGCTGCAATGTCTATCATAGGAGTCATGTGTGCTTGATCCTAAGCCAAATGCCACTGAAATATGACTGCTGACTAAATGAAGACAGCGTGAACTGTGTCAATGAATAGATGATTGAAATGGACAGACAGCATCATTTATAGGATTTTAAATATGGTGTGGTGATGTTTAACAAGGAAATATTCACTCAACAATGCTCATGGTTTATTGCCTGCTTGCTTCCTTTCTGACCTACCTTCACCGCTTCCAGGATTATGATAGCATATTTTTAAAATGCAGCGTTTTTCAATATAAGGTATTTCAAGATAAATATCTGGGAATCATCACATATTATTCGCCATAATGATAAAGCTAAAGAACAGTTTTGATTATATTTGTGAACTGTTAACACTTGGAAAACATTACTTTATGGCAGTAGAAGTTGCCATAATGCCTTGTATTATCTTTGATTATTATAGTTATAAGTCATCTCTGCTCTCATCATATATATTGCATACTTTGAAAAGTATGGAATTTCCTCAAATAATGAGATAGGTAGCATTATGTTTTAACATTTTAGAACAGAGCTTTTAAAATCTGTATTGCTCAAAATGACTAAGTATGTGCATGGACTTGAGTTCTTGCTGGTATCTATTTCAGGCTTGAACTCCAGTGTCAATTTCACAGATTTAAAACAAAGGAGGAACTCACAATGTGGTTGCTCCCTTAAAAGCAGAAAGTGATGGTGTTTCTCTCCATTACTTGAGTATTTCACAAAATGTCTAAGAGGTCCATGTTTGGTGAAAATCAGCCAAGAGATTAGGAAATTACTCAGACCTGAGAAGATGAACCCGTACCCTTAGGTCTCAGGAATCCATACTAAAAAAAGGCAAGAAGCTCTGCTGCCTTGAAGTTTACGTAAAGAATCATATGAGTTAGTCACAAATAGGAGAAAAATAGTGAAAAATGATAGGGTCAAAGTACAGCTCACTGGAATGTAGGTTGGTAATTGCTGATAAGGACAGGTACTGATCTGCTCCTTTCCTCCAATCCTTTCTTCTCTCAAAGAAAAGAGTAATTCCCATGCTTCTTTAAATGTAAGGATTGTATTTGTCTAAGAGACCTGCTGTTTCAGGCCCAGAAATACTCCAGAAATAGTGGCTGCAAAAGGCAGTGTTAATAGGTTTGGGTTTGTACATCCTGTCTGATTTCATGGTAGCCTCAGTGACACTTCTGATTACAAGTGAATTTTCACTTCAAGAACGTTCATTTCATGGCTGTCCTTGTTCTGGTTTTCAAATTTATACAACAGTTCAATTACAATAGTTTCATTATGGTAGTTGAGATCTTAAGAGAGCACTTAAGAATCATTAGTTTCTAGTTAAGTTTAGTTGACTCCAAACTGTAACATGAGAGTACCAAAGCCTTTCAGCTGTCTCCTAAGCTGTTGCCACCTTGCCTGAATATCAAAGGCACAGAGCCCAACACTTCTTTCAGAAAGAACCAAGATTTCTGTTGCCCTTCAGATAAGGCAGAGGTATGGAGCCTTACACACGCTGTAATAGACTGGAAAGCCTAACTATGTCTAATGTTAAACTTTAATTCTGCTTCACCAGGCACACTAACCCCTGGCTAATGAATTGCAGCACAGCTCCCTACCAGGGTTACTGATGGATATACATGGTGTAATTTAGGCTGCTTACTTATTCAGTGCACTTTGTGACCTGATTTATCAACTGGCTCTTGTATCTTGTACTGGGTGCATGGATGAGGGAAGAGCAGAAATTATGTCTATTAGAGATTTATGATGAAGGTGACTTCCTTGAGGTTATAAGCTAGGTAATTAAACTGTAAGAGAAAGCATTAGAAATATGATTCCACACAATAAATACTAACATCACAGAAACCTTATAATAGCTCCAAAGCACAGATCAAAGTTTTTCTGGACAATTTCAAGGAGTTATTCCTCAGATCTGTCCGATGCTCCATAATGGAACACTAAAACGGCAATAGGGTGTGAGACTAATAGTATATGATAGCTGTAGAACGTAAGAATACAACCCAAACAAAATTAATACAGTCCTTCCTGCTTTTTGCTTAAGAGAAAGAAAAGGCTTATCATATGTATCAGGGTAGAGTTTATTAACATTCTGTCGCCATAAGAAAAGAGATATCTTTTTACTACTTGTTTTTTACGTTAGAAAATTATATTTTCCTCAGAACCTGGTCAAATATCAGACATAGGTGACATTCCTTTAAAACAAAAGAGGTACTTTATGTCTTCCTCATCTACTGCCATTCTTCATCCTTCAGTTTCAGCAAGACACAAAGATTTTATGCCTTAAAGACTGGAGACTCTGAATTCTATAAATATTTATGGCTTGGTTTTGGTTTTTTAATTTTCTTTTGGTTTTTAGAAACTGTTTTAATTGTGACTATCTTCCACTTAGCTTAATTACAAGATTATAATGTCTGTTTGCCATTAACCAATAAGCTGACAATTCTTTAACACTAAATAGTATGATGTTAATATACATCTAGTTAGACCACAGTTACCTCCATTATCCATTTTTTCCTTTTGTTGTGAGGGATGGTTAGCATGAAAACAATATCCATAGGAGAGCCAGCTCAGTTGTCAGCCTCAGTGAAGGCTGGCAAGGTCTCAGTGTAGCACACAGACAGTAATGGGCTGAAATCCCTTTTGCATTTCCACTTGACACATTTTTCCTTCTGTTAATCTTTAATTCAGCCTTCAAAGACTTCAAAGGACATTGGCTTTTTTGGTCTCCTATCTTCCCATCTTATCTTCATTGCTAGTATCAGAGATCTCTCTTTCATTGTCTAGAGACAGGTTCAGGTATTTAAGGAGAGTCTTTGAGAATTACTGGAATAACAACATTCCCACCTTACTCAAAAATAAGTGATGTTAATGTTCAAAAATTACTCTCAGAATGTGCATATGAAGAGATCAGAAGTTTGTCTTCCTTCCCTCAGAAAAAAAAAAAATCAACAATTTGCTAACCAAAACTCAGTTGGGCCTGGTTTGTTCCCAATCTACCCTTCTCTTGACTAACTGCAAACTATCAGATATCAAACACATGTACAACATCTGAAGCAAGAAGCCTTGTTGATAATTGGGATGTCTGGATACTGTGTTGTGGATCATAATCACATCCAGTGGGCTTCCTCTCTGGTCCACTGGGAAAGAAAAAAGTTTTAAACAGGCTACTGCAGTGAAACAGCTGCCAGATTGCTGCTACATTTTACTTACTTAGGAAATATTATGTATTTACTTAGGACATAGCAGCTATTCAGAACAAGTATTTGTATGAACTAGTATTGCAAACTGCCTAGGCAAATATAACTGTTTAATAGTCACATTCTGTTCACGCAAAAGTGTCAAGATGTCAGTAAAATATCTCTTTCTACTTCCTTGACTTAGTTATCAAAAAGAATCATGCACAAGGAAGTGCATTGGTTTATGTCTAAGCATATAAGACTAATGAAAGTTGTTCTTGTCTTAAACACTAAAACAGTTGAATTTTGCTTTTAGTCACACCCTATACCAGAGGAGAATACTAGGAAAAAATAAATGTAATTTCAAGTGCAGCCTAAAACAGATTAGTTACAACCAATATGACCATATTGCAAGTTACAAGTTGAACAGCTACATCTAGGAAGTGCTCCCATAACTGTAACATGCTGTGCAGGCCAGGCTGGGGTGCTGGGCATGCAAGTGTGTGCAGAATATCTAAAATGCAAGGATGATGCAAAGAAGTACCTAGACCTGGGATGACAAAGGAGTTGGAGAAAAAACATTACTGAGAATGCAGTCTTTGTTTCAGGACCATCCTGGCCTGTGTCTTTGGCTTCCCTCATAAGGCTCCTAAAAAATTCCTGGAGCCCCATTCTACTATGAGAAAAGATTTTCTGAAACTGGAGAGAGGCTGTGATGGTGGTATGTATTCTGAGACAGAATTTGTGTTTCATAATTTGGTGTATTACTCTTACAATTGCTCTTACCTGGATTAATACTCTTCTACTGAAACCAGCCTTCACAAGAGATTTTGCAATCCAATGAGCTGCATATGCTGCAGAACACTCAACTCTGGAGGGGACTTTTCCAGAGAATGCACCTTCACCATGGCCTCCCCAGCCTCTGTACCTATCAACAGTGATCTTCTGACCAGTCAGTTCAGCATCAGCTTGAAGGACAAATAACTAAATTTTTTCACAAGACACAATAGCTCATTCAATCCCATGTTAAGTTATTAAGTACAGCTTTCTTTTGTATTTGTCATGCATATGACTGTTCACAGTCTTCACATTCCCATGCAACTGCTTAACAGAAGAGTTCAGTAGGTGGCTGGAGTACTCTTCAGAAATGTACTAAGCCATCTGTGCTGCAGTCACTTTTGAAAACCTTTAACAATGCAGCACAACTGTAAACATGATAAAAAAGAATGCTCCCTTCAAATCAGCATTTCTGAAATACTCTCTCTGGGTTACTGGTCAAAGTCTTCACTCAGCAACGCTTAGATGAAGGCCAAGAACCTAGAGAGACAACGGCAGATCACCTATGATCTGTCAGCTCAATTTTGTCACCACAAGAGTACTGAGAAATTCTAGCTCAGTTCACATTAATGGTTCAGTGTTGACACAAGTGATAGAACACTTCTTTCTTCTTTCTTCCTTCCTGTGCCTCTGATAATGGTCCCAAATTCTTGCACAGATTTTGTCTGCCTCCTACAACTTTATGAGTTGATCCAACGTAGTCAAGAGAGATATACTGCCTCTCTGTCAGATTAGTAAAGCTGGCAACTACATGCTGATAAATTGACTCTGGAGTGCTGAGAAATTCCATCCTGAAAGAGGATAAATGGCATTAATCCATTGTTTTTAAATCTCCAAATAAGTAACATGGGAGCAAAGCCAATATTTATTTCTCAATTAAAGTGGTATCCCTTCATTATCCCAGTGCAATTAAAAGCACACCTCACAGTTTTAATCCTTTTGAACTCTTTACACAAACCACACAGTTTTGTGTAATGTAACTTTTTACAATTTCATAGCAGTGGCTTTCTTATCTAGTGCCAACCCCTGGAAAGCAGAACATATGTCAAATTCTAATGGCTATTGATACTTAGCATGATAAGTCTCCCTTGAAATTTGTTCAGCTTTGTGAATAATTGTGGAGTAGATATCAGATCGATTTTTATTTCTGGTTTTGATTTTTACTGTGAACGTGAAGAGATACTTCCAGCCAGCCATTTTAGCACATAACTTAAGAACTGGGTTTTCCTTATTTAAAATACTTTCTGGAAGCAAGACAAAGATCCAGGAATGTGTACATGTGGCTCTCTGAGCAGGTGTGGCTTCAGTTTAGGTGACAGGTGTCCAGTAGGAAAGCTCCAGTAGAAATAACTGAAGCTTCCTTAAAAAAGCAAAGACTTTTTGGTTAAAAGTATACTACTCCATTGCACAACTGTTCAAGAGATCATTTACAAACATGTGGTGGAATCCAAATCTACATAGGCTGTTATCTATCAAAATACCATACCTTAGGACCCTTTCTACAAACTTTTCACTTGGAAGGAGATCATAAATGGTGCCCTTGTCAAGGTACTCCTCTGGAATGACTTTTTTAACAACCTTTTCCTTCAGCTCATTCTGCACTTGTTGTAGTGGTATGTCTGGAGCATGATTTACTGAAACCACAAGTGTGTGCACTTGGATGGGCTCCAGTGCACCATTGCATTCCTTGTATTCTATTGTGACCTAGTGAGGAAAAAAAAATGGACGGTGAACACTCAGGGCCAAAAGCACCTGTCTGAAAGCTGGAAATGAACCTCACAGTTATTTTCTGCATCTAAAGATGAACAGAGGAAGGGAAATGGGATGAAAAATGATGGATTGTTGTCAATGCTTAAACTCACTGTAGGAAAGTAAAAACACTACCAAAAGAGTTAACTATGGGATATTACATGTATTGCCACAGAGAAGCAAAATAACAAAAAGAAAGCTACAAAATCCCATGATTTTAGCAGTTGATGCTAATCAACCTGGTTTGCTATGTTAACATAACTTCAAATTGTAGATTAGCAAAGTAAAGCCAAAATAAATTTTGGAGACTCCTGCTGAAATGAACAACTGTATATCATATGATAGGCTCTATCCTTTACTCTCTTCTACACCGCTTTTATGCATATGCAAGTATAAACCGGCATTGCTCCATCCTTAGTGCCCATTTCCTGAGAGACTAAAGTGATCTCTCTACTTTCCTACTCCTCAAACATACTTGAATAGATACATCATAAATCAACCTGTTGACATGTTCTGTACACTCCTAACAAGAGGAAGAGACACAATCCATGTTGTGTAACTCAGTGCACTTGATCCACACTAAATAACAGAAATTAAGACTAAAACACATGGCTGTCCTGGAAATGCTACATGTATGTTTTGCCTTTCCTGTCTTGCAGGTTTCACAGCCCAGAAAACAGAGAATTTAGTGTCTTTGAAACAGCCAAACTGCATTGCTCTTACAGTAGCCTCAGTGACTAATCCACTGAGCGCAGCAACACAGCTGTCAGCAGCTAATTATTCAGAATTACTCAGAAAAAACCCCAAACCTGATTGTTGATAATTTGTAAATGTTCTTTATCTCCAGAGGAAAACAAGGAAAACACAAGTATTGTTTTGAAGAGACCTGCTGAGACACTGATAGAACAGTTTAAACAAACACATGTGTTATACACAAACATAACTTATGAAACTTACATCACCCTGGAAAATGAGAATGACAGTACCATTTTTGACAATCATAAATTCTAATATAGTAGCAGACAGGGTAAATTATTTCTGTTGTTTCTCACCCTTACAGCTGATGCATTTCTTACAAACCTTTGTTCTCCCATCTGGTCTGACACAGGGCCATGTTCCATTCCATTCCAGGATCCTTATGCTTGCAGTCAGTTTGTGTGCCAGGAGGACTATTAAGGGCTTATATTCCTCAGTTTTATCAGTGGCATAGCCAAACATCAAACCCTACATTAAAAATCAGGGAACTGCATTGAAAAATGGGGAAATGAGCCACCCATTTCTATGTTCTCTTTCCATTCTGAACCTGTCTTTGCCTCATAGTACTTCAGGATCACTCAATATTAGCAAGAGACAGCAGTAACATGCAGAATGAATACCACTCACATACAACCAGCCTGAAATAATATTTATGTGCAAAATTTACAGCCACAAGAGGGGCTGGTTCCCAAGAATGGCTCTGCCTTACACATCCGTAAGAATATGCTGCAAAGGCTTCGTTAACATAAAGCTCATCAAGACTGCTCAGTCCTCTCCCCATGCATGACACAGAAATCATTACCAGGCTAAAGGACTTGAAAGATCAGAAACTTGCTGACTAACAAAGATCTTAATTGTAACTCTATCCTGTTAAGGCTACTGAATATGGAGAAAGCCCCTTTCCTTGAAACAGGTGACGTCTGTGATATACTTTCACACTTCTGGTGATCAAGAGAGTGCACTGTGCTCATCTGCTGATTCTTGCAATTTGCACAATAGTTTTTAAGAAAAGTCTCCAGTCCATTGTAATTGGAACTGCTTGCGCTTAAACTAGGCTTGAATAAGTGCCTGGAATTACCTGATCCCCTGCTCCAATGTCATCATCAGTCTCACCGTGGGGGTCAGCTTGCTTGATTTCTTTACAATGTTGTTCTTGGGCCACTAAAACTGTGTAAGTCTTATAGTCCAGTCTTAGTGAAAGGAGTTTTAGAGAATTCACAAATTCACAAAAACTAAAGAAATTTTTAAGGATTATCTAGTTATCTTGGCTAAAACTTCTAAAATTCTGTGCATGTAAGCTTCCTATACTACATTTTTATTGCTACAAGAAGTAGACAATCAGCACATTTAAGAGTTTCAGGATGTGTGTTGGTTAGTGCTATCAGGTCAAACTTGAGTTTTTGAGATGTGTAATCCTACAAGCTACCCTGCCAAAGCTTGTTATGCCCATTATGAGGTTGCTTATTGTGACATTGCTTTTTTTGACCAGGGTTCAAGCCATTTGGGTATTAAACCTGGTAGAGGAGTATGGGAAATGTTACCAGAAACTGGTATTCAGTTTTTCTTGTAGTATGTTCTAGGATTCAATTGAATTAGAGAAAAAAGTATACATCATACGTGAAAAGGGAAGACTGAAGGGGAGTAGTGATGTAAGTAGTTCAGTTGCTGAAAGGAAACTCCTTCGGGACACATGTAAAAATATATAAAGAATTCCTTTGATGTGGACTTCCAGTGTCACAGGCTTGTGTACCCCAAGGACAAGGAATATCAGTGTTAAAGCTTTCATTGTACAAACCTACAGATGAAACCATCTTCTGACATTTGTCCAAATACTTGCTGTTCTGCATCAGAAAACCAAGAGGTACCTGACACTTTCAAGAATAAGTCTTTCACAAGTATGCCACCTTAAAATAGCTCCTTCAATATCATCAGTGAGAAATACGTATCAACAATAGGTTTGAATCTTCTCCCAGGCCTGGATACACATTTCATTTTATTCTTCAGAAGACCATAAACACATGACTTTGGTGACATGCAGAACAGACCCATGAATGAATACATATAGGATCTCATTAGAGAATCACAGAAAATCACAGAATATTCTGAGCTGGGAGTGACCCACAAGGATCATCAAGTGCAATATTCAAGTGAATGGCCCATACATCATTTGAACCCACAATCAGTATTACCAGCACCAAGTATCTCAGTCACTTTTGGAAGAGTCATCATATCCTACCCTCTTAAGAAGCCTCTTACAATTTGTTGATAATTTACAATAGCCTGAGATGTGATCTCTCCACAGAACAAAATCATTCCAGTTTTTGCCACACACTCTGGAGAAAATACATCAGGAGAATGTCAGAGATTTACTTACTCCATTTTACAGTTAAACAGAGAGATCCTGAAGATGATTCTATGAACAAAGGATTAATCACAGGGAAAATGCAGTGTAAAGCCTTAACCCACTTATGGGTCTCTGCAATGACTCTACTCTTCAGCTAATATGAGCATTTAAAAGCCTGCATGCATTTGGGGACCCATCATAGCCAATTATCCTATCTTCACATTGGCTAGAAGCAAATGTCTATAAGAACAAATCAAGTATGTAGGGCTGTTTCTCCAAATACAAGAATTTCAGCTCAGTGTTTTCCTGAAGCCAAAGGAACATAATTTATTAACAGATGGTATTACCAGTCTTTGATATATTTTTGTTACAGTAATTTACCCAGTTGTCCTTGGCAACCACAAAAACTTTTAGCTTCTACAAGATCCTGGAGCAAGAAGCTATGCAACTTCGTTAGAGATTTTGTGCAGAATCATTTAATATTTTATTTTGTTATTTTTGTTGCTTTGTTGTTTGCTTCAAGAGTCCATCTGGTCTGCAAATTTTCTGTTTCATGTAAAAATATATACAACAATATGATCTACTAGGTTTATGTAATCATGTCACACCTGTTTCTCACATCTCTTACACACATTTTTCCTTGACATTTTTGCAGTATTCCTCTGTTACTATCTTCATCTTTAGAAGCATAACTGCCTAAAGTATTGAAATATAAGCTTCATCAAGTCTAACACATATGCTAAATCCTCTCCTCACATCTCACTGCTCACATCTGTGCACCAAGGATCACATGAGATATTTCAGACGAAAAATATTATATCACTGTGTTTATGAGATGCAGCTAGTCCTTTGTGCTGTTGCTATGGCCTTGGTGGCTTGTTCTAGAAATAAAATCACTGCATTTGGAAAGTTCTTTAGGTACATTCCCTTTCTGCATCTATTTTTCTGTGGCAATCCAGCTCATTCCAATTTGGTAACAAGTTTATAGCCTCTACTGCTAGTGACAACATCAGTGCATAGTCCTAATGGAAAGTCACACAAAATAGCAAGCCACTTTGATCAGAATCACATTCAAATGATCTTATCCTCCTGTGAACAAAGGGCATCGCCCTAATTACTCTGTGAAGTCATGTCATGAATTACATGTCATTACATTGACATGTTTCTTTCCACACTTCACTTTTTTCCTGATTTTCTTCAATTCCTCAGTAACATTCACCCTGACAACTCTACTTTTTCATGATACCACCTGGTGTACTTCTTACATTTCATAATTTTTAATTTACATTGGAGTGCTATGTCTTTCCTTTATTCGGTTCATTTTTTGCAGCGTTTTTTCCTGCTTTTCCTTCTCTTCTGATCAGATTGCCATCGTCTCTACTGACTGTGCAAGTCTTGACTGGCAGCCAGCTATTGGAGGAATTTTGGAACAGAAGACATTATATCAACATTGATTACATGTTGTACTTCATTAATCTGTTTTTCTATCTGTATTGTACTTACCACAGGCAACCTTGGCATCTGGGTCAATTCTGAGATGAGCATCTAGAACAGCATCACTTATCTGATCACATAGCTTATCCAGAAGATAAAAATAAGACAGATACCACATTTCTTTTTTTGTGATTTAAAAAAAATTGATTTCTCAATAGAATGCAATTTGCAGTGGTCTGGAGACTTCTGATTCTTGGACATCTGCCAAGAATCAATTTTATCAACTTGCATCCTGAAAGGTACATCTTACCCTGTTTTCACTCCTCTCTGCAAGTCATTTCTGACATTTACTATCACCTGCACAAGCCAGCAGCCTCCTTGTTGGGGGACAATTAAAAATTCCTGCAAAGGCATCTGAAATAATCAGGATAAGTTCAGGATAATAAAATACTCTTGCAGTAATTTTGGAAAAACTATTTAAGCTAAGACATTTCTTTAGCAGTTTTGCGCTCTTCTCTTTTATTTTAAAATTTGTGTTGCAAATTCTGTGTATATTACCTGTTTTGATCCACATCTTGTAACTGTCAGAGGTCTGTAAGTGTTTACCCCTAAACATCACTTCTACAGATGTTTATCCCTTCTGCACCTTCAGTGTGGACCCCTGAAATATCATGTGTGAATTTTTTTTTAAGAGGAATTGTTAACCCTACAAAAGGGTACAATTACATTGAAGTCTGCTCCTACAGTCATGCACTCCTATCTGGCTTATTCAGGTTCAGAAAAGCTCCTGAAAACATTCTCACAGGGTCAAGCATTGGCTCTTCACAAGTTTTTACAGTTACATTTCTGAGGTGCTGGTCATTCTGTTTCAGGAAAAAAAGCACTGGAGAAACAAGATTTTACCTATACTGTCTTTAGCACCTGTGATCTATTTTCCATGTAAGACCTGAGTACGTCAAATGCATTTGGTTTGTTAAAAGTTAATTAATAATTTAGGGGACAAATTGGGGTTGTCTCATCAGGATAACTGAACCAGTGCAAGCAATCCATGTTATTACTTCAAAACCACAAGTTGAGAACCTATCTGCAAAACCAACATGAGGAACAGCAATTAATTTTCATCCACCATCATTACAAAAAAAAAAAGCCATCCAAATTATGTTCAGACACACAGATACATAGCTGGATCTACAAGATCATCTGTACTAGTGAGCCAGGTGCCCACATATTTTGTAACAGTCTATGTAATCATACAAGTAATTGCCAATTGAAAATACCATCTCTTGAGGGCCCACAGAGAAAATTAATGGAGAAGCATAACTGAATGTCCACCTTAAATGACTTATTTACTTTTACATGTAATCTGTCCTGGAAGCACACAAACATCAGGATGAAATTATAAGTCAAAAGGACAGTTGTTCTGTACTCCAAAAAATCTGTAATTCAATGCAGGGTTTAAGTATAAATAGAATTTCAGTATGAGAACTGTAATTATCTTTCATCACAATCTAAAAGCAAGGAAAAGGGAGAAATGCTAGCAGGTAGTTTTGATGAACTACTGTGCTGCCAATACCACCACACTCAAATACAAATCATAACCAAAAGCAAAGCATGAGTGCTAAAAATACAAGAGGGCCTTTTATTCACACAGGCTACAGTGGTCTCAATGGCTTAATGAGATTTTCTTATGGAAGTGAACAGGTTGCTTCTTCACTGACGTAATTTTCACAAAATGAATCAGCAATTTCTGTACTTTTTACACTTTATTTTCCCCAAACAAGCTAACAGTGAACATCTAACTGCATTTCTTAATAATTTGCGAAATAAGTTCAACAATTTAGAGGTTTGAAAAAAAGCAAAACAAAAACCCCACCATCTTGATAACTGTAAAATCCTGTGTTCATCTCTTTGTGCTGCATTATTTCCCACCTTAAACGTTATCTTCCTGAAATTTATTGCTACAAGGTAAAGAATTCCGATCAGTTCCATAAGCTGTATTTCACCTTCACTGATAAAAATTCACCACTGATTGAAGACATGAGGACATAAGAAGAAAGGCAGAAACAACATGCAGTCCTAATTTCAGACCCAGAAGTCATTTGTGCAAGCAAGCATAAAATCAGGAATGTCATGCCACCAGGCCAGCTTGATACTCTGAGGTAAACTGAGTTCTGAAGATTGAGAAACTCATTCACACCAAAGGCTCAAGCAGGAACGGCATAACCTTTAACCACTGGTAAGTTTTATTGCCTATGTGCACCATTCCAACCTGCAGTGCACCGTTTCACAGTGAACAAGTAGCAGTTCAAGATATGGTGCCATGTGCTGCAGAGATTTCAGAGCTGGTAGGCTGTTCATTAGGGGCAGGGCAGACCGGCTAGTGTAACTGGTCTCACACTGTACTATTACCCTCTAATGAGTAAGAATATGGACACACAAGAAAAAGTAATCTCAAACCTTTAGTGTTTGACACCTTTCTCTATGTATCTTTTATTTTCTTCTTTTTTCTTTCTTTTTTTTCTTTTGGTCTTTTCTTCTACTATGGAAAAAGTAAGAAGTAATGTTAGTTTTACTCTTAACATTAAAATGCTCCATTTGAAAGTACTACCTTTACTGTAAATTTGAGTCATTACCATGTGTCTTGGAGGTCCAAACTTCCTCCAGTGACTCAGTTGCCATAGCTTCTAGATAAATATCATTGCAAACAAAGCTGTACTACAGGTAGCTGAATTTAGTGAGCCATTAGAGCTGAAGCATTGTCTTGGAGTTCAAGGCCTGGAAAATACAATGATTTTATGCATCCTAAACTTGTTGTCAACTTGTGTAACCAAGAACAATGTGACAAATAGACAAATGCAGTATTACAGCAGTATCTGGAATGCAGCTCTGATGGAAATAAGTGCTTAATATTCCAAACATTTCAGAGAATCAAAATTCAAAGAGCACCTATAGTATACATGTGCATAAAGTACTACTTTTCTTCATTACAGAATTTAAAAAATGGAATTGCAACACTAGTACACATGGAAGTTCCACTTCTACCTGTAGACTGATCCATGCTTTTGTCAAGCAAAAGTTTAAGGATACCTAAGTCAGATTATATTGCATGCTAAACAAATAAGACAAATACTAGTCAAGCAAAGACACTAATCCAAAGTCTATTCAAAATAATTAATTTGTTTTTTCTTTCCTCCATTAGGGGAGATATCACTGAACTTTCATGTGATAGCACTCTTCTGTGTGAGCATCAATAAAAGCAAAGATACAATCAGCATTTTTACTTACCAGAATATCCTTCAGCAACAGATTCTGAGGCAAAAAGAAATTGTTTTTTCTTTTTTTGACCCGTTTTGGTATTTTTAGCAAGTGAGAAAGGACCAAAGCAACTGGACTACAGAAGAAACACAGGCAGAAGGTGAAGTGGAAAAGTAATGTCTTACTGCAAAACAGCTGGTGTCATTGCTCCTCCCTGTTTGCTCTCCGAAGGTTCAATAGGTAAGACTGATCTGTGTGGCTTTTACAATGCACTGCTACAGAGACTTCTAAGACTTCAGTGTGGGTAACATCCTAAACTGTGCAGAAGTGTATTGTTATGAAAGAAATGTGAACATAGCTAACCCAAAGTTCAGTGCTCTTGCAGATTTTCCTGAGCATCCATTCTTACTCTTTATTCTAAGTGCTAACTGAAAGCATTTTAAGATATTAACACAGAACACAGATTTTATTTGAATTTGTAGGGGTAAATGATGCAGGGAGGGAGCAACTGGGGTACCAGAACAGGCAGGGGTGACCTGCTGGAAAGCACCTCTACGGAGAAGGACCTGGAGGTCCTGGTGGACAACAAGCTGTCCATGAGCCAGCCGTGTGTCCATGTTATCAAGAAGGCCAGTGGGATCCTGGGGTGCATTAGGAAGAGCATTGCCTGCAGGTCAAGGGAGGTGATCCTGACCCTCTACTGAGCCCTGGTGAGGCACATCTGGAGTGCTGTGTCCAGTTCTGGGCTCCTCAGGACAAGAGAACAGAGATCCTGGATCAGGTCAAATGGAGGGTGACAGAGATGATGAGAGGACTAGAGCATCTCTCTTAAAAGGAAAGGCTGAGGGAGCTGAGCCTGTTCAGCCTGGAGAAGTGAAGATTCACAGGGGATCTTACCATTGCATAGAAATATCTGAAGGGAAGGTGTCAGACGATGGATCCAGGCTCTTCTTGGTGTTGAGCAATAGGACAAGATGCAATTGGCAGAAACTGATGCACAGAAAGTTCCACTTGAGCATGAGCAAGAACTTCTCTATAGTGCAGGTAACTGTGCATGGGAACAGGTTGTGGAATCTCGGACTAGGTATCCTCCAGTGATCTCTTCCAACCTTATGCATTCTGCAATTGTATCTTACAAAATATTCTCATTCAACAAATACTCCTCAGTAGGGTATGCTCCTATTCCAACCTTAAATGTAAAAGGAAAAAATATACATACAAAGAAAAGTCAGTTTTTCTGAGTGCTGCATCAAGATTATAGAAATATGGAAAATATAAACCCTCTGGTTTATCTGCCATCTCAGCATTCCAGCTGGCCCTGGAAGATCAGAGGGGCTGGGTGTGTTATAAATGATTTTCAGCCAATCTGATATCAAAGATTTTATTTTGCCCTTTCCAAAATCAATCTGAGACAACCACAATAAAACTGAACAACATCGATTGAATGCTGGGTGAACAGAGGAACAGCAACAATGGTGCTTCTTCACCCATTCCAAGACACCATGTATTTCATCTGTATTATGATGGACAGTGATCAGAGCCTTTTATTCATTTTCATGGGTCTGTTTTAACAGTTGCAAATCATCATGCCATAACAACTGTAACATGTGACAGGACCTGGATAATTAAAGACACAATTCTAAAAAAAAACACAAGCACAAATATTCAAGTGATTATTTTTATCTCCAGTAATATTATCTACAAATACATGATTGCAAAGGGTTCACATAGAAATACATCTCTTTCCAATACGTCCAAATTTAGTACCAGAAGTTGTCGCAGATGTCCATCAGGACTCTGAGCCATTTGACCATCCAGAGGGTAGTGGTCAATGCCTCAGAGTCCTGATGGACATCAGCAACAAGTGGTGTCCCACAGGGGTCCATACTGGAACCAGTGTTATTCAATATCTTCATTAGTGACATGGATGAAGGGATTGTGTGCACTCACAGCCAATTTGCAGATCACACCCAGCTGAGTGATGTGGTTAACACACCTGAAAGACTGGAAATCTTCCAGAGGGACCTGGACAGGCTGGCGAAGTGGGCCCATGGGAATCTCATGAGGTTTAACAAAACAAAGTGCAAGATGCTACACTGGATGAGGACAACTGCAGTGGGTGAGAGGCTGAACATGACCCAGCCATGGGCACTCCCCACCCAGAAAGCCAAACGTGTCCTGGGCTGCATCCAAAGCAGTGTGGGCAGCACCCCTCTGCTCTGCTCTGCGCTGGTGAGACCCCAGCTGGAGCCCTGCATCCAGCTCTGGGGTCCCAGCACAGGAAGGACTTGGAACTGTTGGAGGGAGTCCAGAGAAGGGTCACCACGAAGATCAGAGGGACGGAGCACGTCTCCTGTGAGGAAAGGCTGAGAAAATTGGGATGGTTCAGCCTGGAAAAGAGAAGGTGGGCTTCCAGCACCTGAAAGGAATACAAGAAAGATGGAGATTTTGGGCAAGAGCATGTAGTGACAGGTCAAGAGCAAATGGTTCTAAGCTGGAGGGTAGGTTCAGGTTAGATATTAGGAAAAAAATCTTTACTATAAAGGTGGTGAGGTACTGGAACAGGTTGCCCAGAGAAGCAGTGGGTGTCCCATCCCTGAAATCTTCAAGGCCAGATTGGATGGGGCTTTGAGCAACTGGTCTAGTGAAATGTGTGCCTGCCCACTGCAGGGGGTTGGAACAGTCAATCTTTAATGTCCTTTCCAACCCAAACCATTGGGTGCAAATACTTTGCACAAGTCCAGGTAGATGATGCCAGCTTTCCCCTCACCCATCACCTCCATAACTGCATTGGAGAAGGCCACCACATTCATCAGGCATGATTTGCCCTTAATGAAGCCACATTGGCTGTCACTAACAGCCTCCTTCTTTTCCACATGCCTTACCACAGTTTCCCTGGGGATTTCACCAGGCACAGAGGTGAGACTGACTGGCCTGTAGTTCCACAGGTCTTTATTTCACAAGATCACAGAATGACAAAATGACAAAGGTTTAAAGGAATCTCAGCAGGTCATTTGGTCCAGCCTTCCTGCTCAAGCAGGGTTATTCTAGAGCCCATGGCACAGGATTGCATATAGATAGCTCTTGAGTATCTTAACTGAGGGAGACCCAACAACCTCTCTGGGCAAACTGTTCCTACCTGTGATCACCCACAGAGTAAGGAAGTTCTTCCTCATACTCAGGTGCAGCTTTTCTACTTGCTGGCTCTCATTGCTTGGCAACATAAAGAACAGCCTCTGTCCATCTTCTCGGCACCAACCCATTAGATATTTATAGACATTCCTGGGGTTCTCCTCTCAGCCGCCTCTCCTCAAGGCTGAAAAGGCCCACCTCCTTCAGCTCTTCCCGATAAGAGAGATGCGCCAGTCTCTTAATCATCCTTGTCGCCCTCTACTGGGGCTGCTCCAGGAGCTCCATGTCTCAGATTTGGATACAGCAATCACCAGGGCGGAGCACAGGGACAGGGGATCACCTCCCTCAACTGCTGACATGCTCTTCCCATTTTAAAAAGGGAATTTGTTTGAGGAAAATCAATTGCTTCTGTAAGAGTCATGCTTTCCTTTGCCTCTTCTGTTGATGTTTTCTGGCCGGTGTAGAAAGCACCGTCAGTGTCACTACATTGAGGATGCTATTACAGAAAACAGAGAGGTGAACTGGAAGGCCTTTTAAGGGCGGGATTACGGCTTCAGCCGCTGGACGCCCAGCGTCACGACCACTCACGGACATCCACCCCATTGTTTCCGAGAGCAGCGTACCTCCGCCCGCCAGGGGCAGCGGGCGGCTCCCTCGCTCTGAGG
>JBBMKD010000115.1:29771875-29861657 GCA_037834095.1 Argya squamiceps
GGTGTCTCTGCCCATGGCAGGGGGATGTTGGGACTCGCTGGTCCTGAAGGTCCCTTCCAACCCTTAACATTCTAAGATTCTTAATGAAACTGAGACATACAACATGGGATCACTACCTATTGTGTATTAACTTTCATGCAAGTGGACAAATTTCTGTATTTTCCTGAAATTTCCTCTCACAGAGTTGCTGCACAGTGATTGAGGATTATATCTTGCTTACTACACTGGGAGAGGTAAATGATGACCAGGTACCACCACAGCTCTAGTTTTCCTTTTACTTGCCGTATTTTTATAATGCAAAACAATATAATGAAGGGTAAACCCCTGAAGGTAGTAGAATAGAAGAAGAAAATCCCCAGCAAAAAAGATCTCCAAGCAATGTTAAAAAAGAAAGGGGGGTGGGGGAGTGGGGGGGTGGTAAGAAGGACATGGGGGTGTCTCTACTTCTACAAGAGTGTAATTGACTGTTCTATTTTTGCATGAATAAACTTGAAAAGAAACTTTCATCTGAAGTAAGGGTCACAAATACGGAGTATAATCTAAAATCCAGACATCTAAGAAAAGGAGGAGGAAAGGAAGGACAGTTGTTTCTGATCAATTGTGTTAAATAACTGGCATTATGAGGCAAAACAGAACAAATTTATGAGATACCACAACTAAGGTTGTGTGGTTAATTGTAAGAGGAACTGTAATGGGTAATGATAATACTGTCTTCTTAAAATGACACATGAAAGAATAAGCCTCAATTAACACACAGTGTGGATCCTACTCCTGGAGAAGGCAGCTACTCTGTGTTGCATGAATGGCGCCATACTTTGGGATAGCAGCCTATCCAGATTCTTCAAGTGTATTCAGATCTATTATCTGTCAGATTGTTTCTTGGATTTACATAGAATTGTAACATTTTAGAGCAGTTCAAAGGTTTACCATTGTCAGTTTTCATGCTTTATCCTTACCCTCAGGTTTCTTTCTCATATCCTGACAAATACAGACTTAGATATGATAACTTTATCTCTTCTTCATTTCTCCCACAGTGCAGGCTACGGTTGCATTCACTGCCAGTCTCATGAGGTTGTATGGAGCAGGACTATCCCCAAGCTTTGGTGTAAGAAATGTTTCAGTGCAGGAAAAATGCTCTTCCATAATCTTGCAGCCTGATTGATGGGGCCAAATGTTGTTCTGACTTTTCACATGCCATCTGACATCAGGTGCATTAAATGGAGAACAGGAGACAGGACAAAACTGGCTCCCTACTATCAGGAAGAGATGCAATTAAGGCAAACAAGATCTAGCCCTTCCCTGGTTGGTCACAGGCCTAATAAATTATCAGAATAGTCCAATCAGGAATGTATTTTTATGACATGATTATGATTTTTTTTTTTTAATTATGGGCATTCTAATTTTGGGTGACATACATTGCAGTGAGAATAGGTCTAAAGTATGCTACAGGTTTTGGAAGCTGGAGCTGTTCCTCCATTGCAGGTTATTTCACCTGCCATATAAAAAAGAAACACAGAGTTAGAGGCACAGTCATAACTTTCCTTCTCAGTCATTGCAGGAGTTTTTTAGGACTTTTGTGTTATCCAATGATTAGTATAGGTCATACCTATAGCACCATATCTAGAGCTGTCTGCTGTGAAAAGTAATTGTACACGTAAGGCTGCTTGGAAAGAGTATTGTAGTTAGTGGAAATTTTCCTTGCTTGAATATTCATTACTTATTCAGGAAATAATTTTTCAGAGATTTTCTAAATCATAGTTAAAACACTTGCTTCTGATATTTAAAATTAACTACTGTAAATTAAACTGAGATAAAACATCTGGACAGCTCTAGTAATTTCTAGACTGTATCATTTGAGTAATGTCCACACCATTATAATGTTAGAATTTTGGTCCAGTTTGGAACAAAAGTAGAGTTCAGATACACTCTCTGTGGAGTGAAGGCACCCAGTCATGGCAGATATTTGATCAGACATTTGGGAGAGGCCAGGAGAACCTCCTGCTTCTGCCTTTTTGAGAGTCAAACAAATCATCAGGCTATCAGAAAAGCTTTCAGCCAGTGCCCACTACCACTGATGATTTTCACTACTACACAGGCTAGGCCCACAGAAAAAGAAAACAATATTCAACTGAAATAAATTGCTACTGGGTATTGCCATCACTGCTTGCTTCTAGGTAGTACCTAATCTGGGCTAGAAATGGGATGAACCATTATTTCTTAAATGTTCTCCTAGGACTTTAGGACTTTGTTTTAACTTTTCTTAGCTTCTGCTTCATAACCTGTGGGACAGCAGATCAGCAAAAGGGATGTGTACCTGCTGTTTTCCAGGGACAGCACATGATATTCTGCTGTCCCCAACTGCAAGGGAATTCATGCTGAATGTGTTCTCACTAGTTTTTCAAATAATAGCATTTGGAGTTTTAAGCTGGTGGCCTTTTTGACAGCCTGTCCTAGCATCAGGTTTGAAGGCAAGGTGTCTTCAGCCTTGCCAGTGGAGCCAAATCTGTGCAACTTTTTCTGACCATCTTACTCTGCTGTGTCAGCAAAGCTTGCTGTAATCTGTGAGAGTATTCACAAGCATGTTTTTGAGTTAGGAATGAAAAGCTAATTACTTTTGCTGACCTCTCTTTGCAGCCATTCTCTCTTCCTCTTTCTTCTTCTCTTCCTCCAGAGCTTTAATTTTTGCATCATACTCATCAGCACGGGTCTTCCACTCATTTCTGTTATTCAGCAACCCATCAAGCATAGGCTGAATTTCCTCATGGAAACGGGAAAATTCCTAATCAAAACACAACTCTCAGTACAATGCAGTGCAGAGGGAATGCTTGTCCATTATACCCCAGCGTAGACTCTGACACCTCACATCCACAGCTGATGCTTTGCAGAAAGCATGAATGGCAGAAAGAGGCACCATGTTGCAATGCCCCAGAAAAGGGTAGTTTTTCACTTGTCTACCTGTCCCTCTCCCCAGGAGTGGTTCTGCTGCACTAGGACTCAGTCAGCTGGGATTTAAACCCCTGTTGATGAGGGCGGGGTGTGTAAGGGTGCAATTTGCCTACCTTATAGACAAATGTGCACACAAAGTCAATGAAACCCACTTGAAGCTTTGGAAGCTCAGCAGCTTTCCTTCGGTCCATCATGGGCTGTGGGAGGACACAAATTCACCACGATTTATGAGAACACTTAATTGAAAAACACCCCTCTATTTTCTCCCCAAAACTTCCTTGTTGTGTCAGCCTGGCAGTTCTGTCATGCTGTCCTAAAGACCTTCCATCTCAGCCCTCTTCCTCAGCTGCAGAGGAATGAAGTGGGCTCATTTCCATTGCATGAAAGTGCATGAAAGTCTACTTTAAAAATCCCCAAACCACTCAGATGGAGGCCACTTAAGGAATGACTCCTGGCTCTTCCAATGTCAAATTTATCTATTAAAAAAATGTTAGAAATGCCCTTCCATTTAGCAATAATTTCTTGACTCTATGAAGTCTGTGTTTGCAGTTTTTATCAGAAACTCTTCTTTCTTCTGTGACTTATCTATTTATTTTTTTCTATAAGGGACCTGCACAAAATCTCCAAGGACAGCTGGACAAGAGGCACTGGTCACAGCCAGGGATGCTCTTCACTATATCAGAACACACTTTTCTAAAGGATTTTGGCAAGCACTGTGATTTCAGGCAGACACAGAGCACTCAGAGCAGCACTGATTGTAGTAAGTCTCTGCTGAGACTTGCTGGTTCTTGTGTGGTACTTACAATGGGCTGCTGCTGAAGGACATTTATTTCCAAATCTCCTTGTTCCCAGAACTCAGCAGCTACCAGCAGAGCTACCTACATTGACATGGAGGGAAAAAGAAAAGTTAGCACCAACTTCAGCCCCATAACTTGATGTGCTTCACATCTCTATTCTGAAGCAAATCTCACTTATCCTTCTGTTCCCTCTTGGCCAACCACAACCTCACTCTTTCTCCCAGGAAGGGCAGCTGTGGCAATAGGATTGCACCTGCCTAGGACAGCTCAACACTTGTACTGCACTGCATCTCATTAGGCCACTGCTCATCTGTTGAGAAACATTTCCAATGTATTCCCCTCAAGGATTTGCCTACTGGTCACCTTGTGGGTGTCTACTTTTTTTTTTCTGTTGTCTTTTCTTCATACTGAACAGGAAAGTAGATTTTATTTCTTTTACCCTCCTTTAAATTTTAGTGTTTATTATTTAGCAATTGCTCAAGGTCTGTTCAGGAATGAACTCCTTAAGAAAATCAAACAACTGAGCAAACTGCATTTAGGTATTGCTGTAATAAAGCCAATGCATACATTACATGTAAAAAATCTCACAGTGACCCAAAAATCTATGTAACTGGGAAGTTTATTTCGTGTTTTTGCTTTGTTGGGGTTTTTTGTTTGTTTGTTTTGTTTTTGGGGTTGTTTGGTTGGGTTTTTGTGGGGTTTTTTTCTGGTTTTTTTTGGGGGGGGGGGTTGTTTGTTTTTTCTTTTTATTTGTTTTTTGTAAACATGAATTTTATACAGAACTCACAACTACAGTCTGAAAGATTGGTTAATACACCAAAACCACAGCTATTCCTTTTGGTAATTTTGGCAGGAGACTTTGATTTAGCTTTAGGCAGCTTAGAAATTGGATTACTTTGAAGTATAAGCTACAGAAATCCATCAGCATATCAAGCACCTGACCTTACTCTGGACTTCCCAAGGCTTTGTGATAGCTGACAAGTCACAGGCAGTCATCATCATGGCCCTAAAGACAGGAAAGAAATTAATTTATTCCCTATTTTTTCATGCTCAGGACTCTCATACCCCAGTGGTGTATCAGGTGTCCCCTGGTCCCATCTGAATTGTCAGATGTTGTTGCTGTAACAGCCTTGGTTCTGACTGGAGCACTCATCAAAGGCTGTTCTCTTGATTAAAATGGAATTATGATGGGGAACTGCTGGCTTCTGGTACTGAGATGTTTGCTGTTTTAGTCAGTGCTGGGCTGAGCTCCTTGACTTTGGAGTAACACCTTTGGCTCCCCCATGGGTGTGTAACAGTGCAGTCTCCAGTGAGGTGGTGAGAGCACTTCATCACCAGAAGTATCTGTCTGGTCGCAACAGCAGCATTGTGCAACTTGGATTAGTTGCCACTGGGAAGAGCAGCTAATGGGTTGGATGTCCCTGTTTGTGGCCTACAGGGTGATCTGGTACATATATAACCAGAAGGGAATACATGATCAACAGGACACACTTATTTGGATTAAGAACCATTTTAAGTTCTTTTTCCCTGAGTTTTTTCCCCTTCTTCTCCAGAAGATCAAATCTGACTGGCCAGCAATATATCACTTGCTGACTTTTCACTAGGTGCAGCCCAAAGCTTATCCTGGAGCTCTCACCAGGTGTCCACATCACTAACCTGTCCCCAGAGCCAGTTACTCACATGACAACCTCTTTCTTTGTTGTCTCCAGAGACAGATACTCAGTCCAGGCAGTCTCGTTGTCGTAGGTCTTAGACTCATCAACAATCTTTTGAAACATTGTTCTCTTCCTTTTGGGGGGATACGGAGGAAGGTTAAAAAAAAAAAGGGAAAAAAAAGTGAAAAAAAAGAAAAATCTATGAAACAAGGAAAAAATATGTCAAAAACAGGTGGCTGATGTTGGTATTGGTAACTCTGCCAGAATGGTTTCCAGTACTTGCTGTCCTGACACTTACATCCCAACAAAACCAAGCACCATCATCTTCTCCCTTAACTATTGTAAATGCCTTAAAAATAAGTACAGTGGTGAGATATGAGCAGTTCCTTGAAAGTATGAGCTGCTGCAAGTTATGTCAGATGAAAAATGCTTCCACCTTTGTTGGCAGTACAAGAAGTCTTTTTCCTTAAATGTTAAGCAAACTACAGAAACCTAGAGCTAGCTGGAGTATTTTTAAAGCTACCTGGCTTTATATAAACCTTGTTTATATAATCTAAATATATATAGGGAATTCTGATGAATGGTTTATACACAATACACCCTTGCCTGGAGTGGCATGAGATCCAGGGAAATCTGAGGTTTCAATATTAGAAAAAAAAAAAGAGTTAGGCTGTGTCACAAGATGACTTGTGTGTGTGTTCTATCATCAGTAATCCTGTGTCTTAGCTCCGCCAAGCCTTTGCTTGGAGTTCATGGATCAAGGAGGGCAAGGACCAGTTTGTTCCCAACTGGCTAGGAAGTAGTGGTATATTGATTGTGCCATGTAGATACTGGATCTCCAGAGTAAGCGTTCTGGGTATTCCAACCTCCCTCAAACTCCTCTTTTTTGGACTGTTTAAATTTTGTGTAATTATACTGCAGTGCAAAACACAGAAGCAGTCTCTGGTCTTGACAAAGTATTTTGAAAGCCGATTTTGAAAGTTCCTTGCTAATTAGGAAGTTATATGTTGCTGAGTTTCAGCCTCATGTCCCAGAAAGTTAGCAAGCACTACTCTGAGATTTTGGCTTTTTTGGCCCTTGGCTGTGAAATAGACTATAAGTTGGATATTCACGCACAATGAACTACTTGTTAATTGTGTCAGGCCACTCTCATAGAGAAGTTAGTATAGTCCTGGCCAGCCCATTTGCCATTTATGCATATTTTCAGAGCTGAAATGCTAGGTCAAAAAAACCAAACCAAAACAAATCCTAATATTTCTTGCCATAGGGGATAACAGCCCTGCCTTGTTGGCAATAGAGGGTTAAAAAGTCGTGTATATGATTTAAGTGAGTAGAAGTTCAAAATTCTTTTGAATGATTTCAGTTCTCCCCCCAGGTCTGAGGTCGGTATTAAAGGCAGCCTGCCAGAGCCAGTATCTGTGAAGAGAACTGCTGCATGGGTGGGGCGCTTTCAGAGCAAAGCATCACATTTGGCCTTGGTAAAGTGCCAGCTGCTTTCTGCCTTTCACACAGGGTGTATGTGACCAACTTACTTGAAGTAGAGTGCCAGGTCTGTTGCTATAATGGCAATTTCCATCAGGTGAATCACATGCTCATGCTGTCTGCGGTTGAGGTTCTGACATATATTCAGTGACTGAAAAACAAAGGAAAGGGCATTGAAAAATCCAAGCTCTATGTTGTTATGAGCTCCTGGCCACTTCCCTTTCCCAAATATTATCACTTTTTTCTTCTTTCAATAGTTCAGCTTGCTCTCCTTAGGTGCAAGGGGTGTGAGCCTGTACACTGCATGTAGTGCAATTTCCTCTTTAATTCACTGAACAGGAGAAGGTCATTACACAGTGTCTACACAAACTCCATCCCGACTCCAGTGCAAATTTGCCTGAAATTAAAAGTTAGTTGTGGAAATGTGTCAACCTTGGCCCTGTAGCTACAACAGGAGCTACAGGTGAACAACCCTGTATTTAACATATTCCAATGGGGACGATACTGTGGCTTCTGAAAAAACCAAGACATGCATTTAGGCAGCCTATGTGCTTTGGCCCTGGGTGAGCACAGAGTCGTTTGGAAATGAGGCAGCTGCAGTTTCTTGGCATCCAAATCAGAGAAACATCTTGTGCTGACAACTCTGTTGTTAATGAAACATTTCCCTAAAAGGAAATTATTCATGCCCTTATACTACAGTTAATTACTGACCTCCTCAGAGAGCAAGAATTTTCCGAATTCCAAGTGATGTCTCTCTAAAATAGAAGATCCATGAAGTTTAGCTAAAGGATTTTGTGATCTGTTTGTATAAAGGAAAAATTGAAGACATTAGTGCAGCACTTAAAAATGAAAATAAGTGTCTAATTTTGTATTTAATTTCTGTCACACACATAAGTTCAATTCTTTTTAAAAGGCTTATAAGTAGAACCTTTTAACAGGTAGTGACTTCAGTCTAATAAAAGACTCTTGTGACATTGCTTATAACTCTTTGGACACTGTGTAAAACAGTCTTTCAGCTACAAAGTTCACCCCAAATATTATTTATGACTGCAGTGTAATTAGTCAGCTTAGTAAGTTTGTTTAATTCCTGAATAATTAATTACATGTTGATATCTGGTAATAGGAACAGAAAAACCTGCAATCATTGGGCACCTTCTGAAAAGCAAGGCCCTCTTGTATCAAAAACACAAACCAACTTCACTTAACATTTTTCCAAAGCTCCGGGAAATATAAGACAGCAAGCATTGCAGAAGAGCTGTGATCTGACTCTTTTAAATGAGCAACAGAGCCTTGACTAGGTAACGAAATTATGCAATTGTTTATCTGTAGCTAATGACTACCTACTAAGAGCAACATTCTCGTAGGTGCTTTGTTTCTGTAGGTAGTGAGGGCAATGCCAAGCATGGTGCTTTCTCCATAGATACAGCAAAAATTGGTCATCTTATGTCCAGTATGCTTCTGTTGGCATCCTAAGTCTCCCGTAATGCTCAGGATACTGAATGCCTGCTCTGCACCAGTTCCACACTGTAATGGTAATGTAGAGTTCTGTTTTAACCAAGAGAGGTTTGCTAGGAGGTAAAGAAAGCCCCAAAGAGCCCTGCAAATTTTCCTCACTGGCCAAAGCACAAGCCCAAACACTGCAGCAAACTGCAAAGCAAGGTAACTTGTAAAGAAGTTTGTCACCCTTGTGTATTAAACAGAGCTGTACTGGAGTTTGGTGTGATCACAACCTGATTCCACTCCAAGCAGGAGCAATAGAAAATGGTTTGAAGTGGTAAGAAGATGCTTACTTCATTTGGTAGAGGTTGTTGGTTCCCCTGTGATCAATGTCGTGGCACAGAGCAGCGGTCACCATTGCAAGGGCCTCAAGGTCGGTGTAGTAACGCTTCAGTTTGCCAGTCTGGAGGGAAGAGGATTTATATGCCATGTGTTAACATCTCTGACAGGAAAAGGTACTGAGCAGTGACTGGCCTGTGCTGGGGATGCCCTGAGACAGTCCGGGAGAACTGAAAATATTTGTGAACTGAAACACAGTTCATGGTTGTCTTAGGTCAGAACAGGGAATCAGCTGGAAACAAAACATCCAAGACTAAGGCAGGCACATCTGTAGTGTTTATGTGTTTGATGCACACATGCAAGTTTGGCTACCCACTGCTATAGAAGCCTTGTCCCTTGGATTCACGCAGGCTGTCATAAGAAACCCTCCCAGTCACTGGACAAAAAGTACTCTGTGAAAAGGCTCCGTGTCTTTCTGGGCGATGTGGCTGTCAAGCTGAATCACCCAAAGGATTGTCCAGGGGTGGTAGGCATAAGTCTGCTGTCAGATGTGTGGGCAGATGTGTGACAGATATGTGGAACCATCTTCTTTGGCTCCTGGCTGGTCAATCCCTGGTGTGGAGCAGCAGTCTGACAACTGCTTTTCTTGTTGAGGTACCTGTTGCCCTGACGACCTGTGAGAAATTACATGTGCCATGTTCACACTTACACCTGTGTCTGTTCTGGATGGAAATGGAAAACATGAGTTTGTGTCCATCCCAGCCAGCTGACTTCAGTCTGGTGCCTACTGTCAGAATCTACTGGAAGAGTGGAAGTCCTGTAGTCTCTCTCCTCTACTCTGCAGAAGGATTTAATTTGGAATCTATTCAACACCATACACATCTCTATCTATGAGAATCAAAGCTCTCCCCATTCATTGTCCAATATTGACCAGAGCTTTCTTCATGTGTAATGCAGCGACTGTCACTTCAGACAAACAGAGACCTTGTTTAGCAGGACCCGTGCTAGGAGTGACAAACCCTTTTCCTACACCAGTGTTCAAAGGGAGCCCTCTGTATTTCTCAGGTGTAACAGAAGACCTGCTGTAAATAAAGTTCTGTGCCACAGAATTTACCAGAGTGGTGTTTCCTTACCATCAGGAGTGTGAACATGGTCTGTGCAACATTGAAGCCATGACGCCAGTTGTGGTAAGTTATCTTCCTGTAGCCTTTGCTGACAGAGTACACAAACCTCACCAGAACCTGCAGTGGGGAAGAGGATGTTAGTCTGGGTGATGAAGCTTCTGCCTGTTCATCTTGCAATATGGGTCAGGTACAGAAATCATGGATGAGGTTCAAACCAACTCTACAGAGGTGGGCCCAGAAAGGGACCAGAAGCTGTAATATCATCAGGCTACCCTGACAATGGTGATAGAACAAAGCCTAGTAGAGAGCAAAAGTGGACACTAAAATAGGCTGTTTTCTAATCTCTCTCTCTCTTTTAAAATTTCTTTTTGTAAGAAAAATAAAATCAAAGAGATGCCTCTGGGGTAAACAAGAACCAGCACTGCCTAGATGAAAAGTGATTTCATCTTACTGTTTGTGAATTTATTGAATTTTTGTGTTTCTCTAGGTTGTCACTTGTAAGATTTGTCCCTTTGTCTTGTGATTTATCAATACTGATCTCTCTACCTCTCTCTTCAAGAGATAGGGATCCATAGATGTAGAGATGAATGATATTTTTGTCACCTAAAGAGTTACAATATAGGGCATTAAATAGAAAACTGTTTTTTTCCCTTGGCAGTCTACTTCTCCATGTGTACTCCCCCTTGTAGCTATGTGTGTTTTCTCATTAAAGAGCAAATTATTTATGAATGACTATTCATTTCTTAAAATCTCAACTATTAAGAATCACTGTCTTTCACACCTCTTCCAGGGGTTATTTGTTTCGGAGTAGATATTTTGGATAGTTTTGACACTGACATTCTGCGTGTAATCAGCAAAGAGGTAATTCCCCTTCACTTCCCTCCCGAATGCCATCCCGCCTTTCCAGGCAGAAAACTCTTCCTGCAGTTACCCCTTGATCCCACTAGATGGAAATCGACTTCACATGATGTGCAGAGAAATCCTTGCGGGAGCAGCAGGGCTATTGAAATGCCAGTTTCACAATTCCTAGAGGGGTTTGAATTGCAAAAGTTGTGAGTTCGCAAGTCAGGGCTTACGGGATCCTTGTTCCCACAGGGTCACACCACTCCTGTCGACAGGTTGGTGCCAGCTGCACCGAATGAAGGCACGTCCATGTTTACATGGGGATGAAAAACAAAGGGAGCTGCCAGAGTGGGTTTCAGCGTATCTTGGCTGAAAGCTGCAGGGTACATACTCTAGCAAAGGAAACAGGCACACAAGTAGGTACTCCCCAGATCGCTCCTGGGAACTGTGTTTTTACACTGCGGCTGTGAGTGGCATTGGATACAGGATGTGCAAGCAACATTTTGGAGAGTCCACCATTCACCGATATAGACCTCATAGCATCTGTGGCAGGCAGTGAGGAGAAGAAGACAGCAGAAGAGGCCAATTTTATGCTCCAATCCCACATGGGAGAGTGTTCCCTGCCCTCAGCAGGGTGAGGGGGCTCAGGACACACAACCCCCTCCCTGCAAGCCCCCGTGATTCTGCTGTACCTCCAGGACAAGAGACCCCAGCTTTTGCCAGCTCATACCTCCTGTGGGATCTGGAACTTTTTCACCACGCCAAGCTCGTAGTACATCTGAATGCCACACTTCACCAGCTCTAGCTCAGTGCAGTCAAAATCAGAGAACCTGAACTCATAGATTTCGAACTTAGTGGGCCCCGGGAGCTCTTCTTTCTGTAAGAGAAGTGGGCTGGTTTATTGCCATGCTGCTTATGTCATTCCTATGCTTTGCTAAATAAAAATATATCAGTCTGATGCTGCTTTTCTTTCAGAATAGAGCACATAAATAGACTGAAATGAAGCTTTTAATGATAACCCCATTAGAGGGAGGGCAGTTTTGTGCAGGAAATATTGTTTGTTTCCTGTTAAGCATTTAATTTGATATAGTTGGAAGACTCAAAATGGGGGAAGACTTACAGCCCTCCTTAATTACTCTGAAAAACAACATGCATGACAAGCCAAGGTGGCTGATGTATTTCCAGATGGACTTTGAAGCCCTTGAGATAAAGGGGCAGAGAGCAGGGACTCCCCAGTAGCTGCGAAAGGCAGTTGCTGACACATACTAATGATAATCTCAACTCAGGCAGCAAAGGAGGGCAGGGCGTGCTTTGCCTTCACCTTTCACCAGGTAACAGCATGCTAATGCTGGGAACTCTTCCTGATATCTATGCAGGCAATATTTGCTGGCCAGGACTTTCTTTCCAGCAGTGCATTGTTCTTACCAGAATGCTTGCCAGCTCCTCTTCGTCACACTCACTTGGCTCCTTCCCCAGCTTTTCTCGTGTTGGCTGCAAAAAGCATGGGTGTGTTAAGGAGACAACTGAACCCCACTGGACCTTGCACTGGGCAGCTTTGGGGAAATCTAGGGCAGTCTCATATGCATATTGTGCTTCTTTCCTGGACCTTACTTCAATTGCTTATCTTCAACACATTTTTCCTGGTAGTGTTCTCCCTCTCCTGGATTTTGTTTTATGTTTCCCTCACTTGCAAATGTCCCCCTAGAGCAAGGTCCTCTGACTTCACATCCTCAGCACTAAGGAGGTTTTGAGGAATAAATCAGTTTCTATTCCACTCCTACAGCCCTGCCCTGAGTAGCACCTCCAAGGCTGGCTTTTCTGAGGAAGTCAGAAAGAACATAGTGGCATGGTGTGCCAAGGTGAAGGGCAGACCACAGAACCAAAAGAAAGACTCATCCTGCCCCTGTGCAGTTACTAGGGCCCAGGTGCTGCCACCATGTCATGGTGGCTGGAAGCATTTCTGGGAAGTGGGAAACTTGTGTCTGTGCCATAAGGTGTGGGCCAGGCCAGTATACTTGGGTATGAGCTTCACATCTTGAGGCATTACCAGAATCTCCTGGATTTCATCCTTGTCACATTTCACGTGGTAGAGCACCATGTCCTGAGCAATGTCCTTACGGTTCTCCAACTTGTTCATCTTGTCATATGTGTCTGTGTTGAGTACAGACCAACCCAGGAACTGTGTCAAGGACTTGGTAAGGAGGAGAGAAAGAAACAAGTGAAATGGCCATAATATCTCTTCCTCAAGGACACAGCAATTTAAAATTTCTTTAAATATGTATGATACATTTTTAAAGAAGCACAAGACCAACTTTTGCCAAAATTCTAGCAATGAGCAACCACATCTTTACTCCCAACTGTGACTTGCTCCTCGGCAAAGCAGCTCCCCTGCTCTTGAATCTGCCCAGGCCTTGAGAGCATCCATGCTGTGGAGGTTGAAGGACCCTCTTTCCAGTTCAGGGTACAGAAAACTATTTCTGGGTTGCTGCAGGTGTCTCCACACCTGTGGAAATGTTTCTGTCACAATGGTGGCAGCAGGTCAGGAGCTCTCACATCAAAGGAGAGCGGGTGCTCTCATCACTTTTCACATGTATTTACTCACATTCTGTGTTTTCTTTCAATTTGTTTGCTGTCCAGCAGCCAGTTCAAACTGATTTTTTCCCATAGTCTTTTTGTTTGACAAAAAAAGTCTATTCCAGGAAATGTCCTGATTGATAACAGGTGCCAAGAGCTAAATATTCATATTTCATTGAAACTACCATAGGAGCATTTCTAAGGAGCAAGGTCTTTAACCACAGCCTCTATTGGTAGATTTAATAGCTGGCATCCCTTTTTATTCTAGCTATACTGATAATTTCTGTGTAATTTTTCAAGGGACTTGCCCAGCCAGTGAGAGTCAGCTGTCAGGTATGTGAACACAGGTCAGAACAGTTGTTTTGGGACAGAGCAGCTGCTCATGGCTAGGTGTACAATCCAAGAATGCTGGAAAAAATCACACGAACATAGCTGGGTTTCCCATAACAAACTCCCCCAGTATTTCAAACAATTGCTTTCAAAATTTTCAAGCTGATGTATTACACCTCTCTAAGCAACAAAGATACCCACTTAGCTGCAAAACACTTGGGATGCTTTGCAGGTGTACATGGAACAATAGTGACCTCTTCAACTATATGAATTTCTTCCAGCAAGAAACTATACCTCCATGAGGGTTTCATCCTGTTCATCGAATGGTTTCCCATCTTTTCTGTTATAGAATGTGACAACACCAACAATTTCTTCTCTTTTATTCACTATTGGCATGGAGAGAACGTTTTTGATAGTCCATCCTGATTCATCTAGAGGACCTTCCTTGAAGAAACAGCAAGCAGAAAGACATGATGTACTTAATATGTTTTCCAAATACATGAGCACTCCAGTTTTATATTCAGACTACAGGCAAAAGAAGTATTTATATGCCTTACATTATGCCTTTTTATTAATTCTACATTACATTTCTGCAAAACAATAAAGTTGAATCCTTGATAGAATTGGAAGTTTTCACAATACCTGAAAGTTAAACATCTCATCTGCAGCAGCATTCATAATGTTGCAAATCTAGGGCATCACACAGAAGAAGAAATGTTACAATATGGGCAATGAGAAGTTTAAGTGCCAAAAAAGCCGACTGAATTGCTGAGGAAGCAATACTAGTATCATTCATCTCAGAAAGACTTGAAGAATTCTAGGTTAATTCTAGGTCTACTTACAAATCCACTTTCAGCCACATAGGTTGGCAGTCCAGTAACTAGTGCCCAGTGATCCGGGGTAGGATTTCTAATAAAAGAAAAATGTGTAAGAGTATATGTTAATATTAAAGGTACATGTTTACTGAAAAAAGATCATGGAGCTGAATTGTATTCAGCTAATAGTATAATGCAGGTTTAGACCTGGAACCCCTGGTCCATAAATGATCCTGTTACTTTCAAAGGATTCATGTGCACAAAAAAAAATTTCCACACAAGTAAATACTTTCCCTTTAAGGATTAGAAACAAAATAAGTGATAAAGTATCAGTTTGCAGAGACTTTATAAGTTATACCTGAGAGCCAAGCCATGTTTCAGATGTTCAACACAGAGAAAGATAAAAGGAGATTTCTGGCTAAGGATGTCTGCCATCCTGAACTTTGAACACTGCTAAGGAATGGGGGCCTTTTTTATAGCACATCCACTAATGTAAAGCAGTGTTACCAGGACTGGAGGAAACCTCTCTCGTGTCAGATTTGCCTAAGCTGCCCAAGGCTCCTCTGAAAAATTCAGTGGCAAGAAGAGAGGATAGTTCATAAACAGAGGGAGTCCCAATGTGTCAGGACGGGAGAACAGGCCAGACATAACCTTAGGATGGGGTCAGTGATAGAAGGATTGGAGAGAAGCAAGGAAACCTCAGCACAAGGGCATCCTGGATGAGGCTCAGTCACTTACACAGGGAAGGTATGGAGGAGAGTGATGCCTCTGCCTGGCAAGGAGAGCAGAAAACTGCAGGCAATCAAGGCAGCTTACTTCTGCATCTAAAAGGAATCACTAGTTGCAGTGAATTTTGGAGCCTAACTTCCAAATCACCATCCCAATGCCCTTGAGGAAATCTTTGTCCCACAGAAAAGTGAGTCGAAGCATCAACTTACATTCTTGATCCTCCGTCAGTCCTTTACATTCCTCCACATGGATGTCTTTAAAATGCGGGGAACCTTATTTTTAGCTACACCCTGTGTCAGTACCTAGCATTCAGGGACTGGGTACTTACGGGATGACTTTAATGTCTTCTTTTCCATGTAATATATAATCAATGACCTTGTAAAAGACTATTTCCTACAAGTAAAAAAAAGAGTGGTGTTAAAAAGAGTGGTGAGGCAATCCATCCAGAGAGGAGAGAGTTAAAGAAATCTTGTTTTCACATACCCTGCCATCTGGGGTTCGAGGTCCTGAGTAGGGAGGTACTTCTCCCAACAGGACTGGCCACAGGTCAAAAAATTCCTGGTTTTAAAATTAAAAAAGTATTTTTAGATTAGAAAAGTGCATTCTGTCTCAAACCTTAAAGTAACTATTGCTCTACCATGCTTGTTTTGGTGTTGTGTAAACAAGGCATGAGATAACAAAACTAATTTAATACTAGACAGCAGAATGATACCCGAATATCCAAATCTGGAAGTATCAGGTGCATTTATGTGGCTGCATATTACCATATAGTGCCTATACACAGAGTGCTGATTCATTCAGTGAACAGTGAGCTTTACTGGTTTTACTTAGAGCAAACAGCTATGTCAGTGTTTTTTGTGTTCTTCATTTTTCAAAGCGTGACTATTGCCTGACCTACTACTGCCAGCTTGAAGAAGTGAAATTCTTCTTTTGCTTTTTTTTCTTATGCTACCTTATTATGTTGATCAAAGTGTCTTTAGCTTACACTAATGATCTTTTAATACACCTCTTCACAAGAAAATATGCTTCAAGAGCTCTGTCAACAAGGCAGTCAGCCTGACCATGGGACAAAAAGGGCTCCACTGGCAAGGATGCTGTGTAACCACCACATAAACCTTGCCAAAGGTGCAAACCAGCAGATCAAACCAGAGGTAACTTTGTTTCGGTCAGCTTGTTTTCATGAAGCCAAATTTCGTCTAAAAACCTGGATATCATGAGCATGAATGAGTCCTTGAGGAAGGTGTCTGGTTTGCTGATGGTTCCACAGGTGTCTCACCATACTTTGGATACCCACAGACTTTGTGAGGTTTTGTGCTACAGACTTTGACCAGGATTGCCAAAGTCAGACTCATCTTCCCTTCCTCTGTCTTCCCAGCTTCCAACAGTCCCATTCCAGTGATCATTTCTTCCCCTTTTCTCTGTTTCAATAATAATATAATAATCTCAAAGATTATTTTAATCTTTGCACAGTAAAAAAACACCAACCAAAGTAGGAATAGTGGCTCAAAGCTAGCTCACACTTTTACTCCCTCAGTAAATCTTATCTGCATGCATCACCCCTCAGTGGACAAGTGCCATCAAAAAGATTCACAGCAGGCATGTGAACACTCACCTTCTGCTTTGTCATGTCCAGGAGACCGACTGAATACCGGTCACAGTTCAGGTATGCCCTCACCGTGTAAAAGGCCTTGTGGAACTGCCTCTCAATATCTGTCAGCTCCTCGAAAACCTTATTAGCTGACCACAGCAGCACCTGCAGCATAAAATCAAAATGTAAGTACAGCCTTTCTCGGAGAGATTTGGGCTTCCCAAATGTTGGGTTACAACTCCTGAAAAGTGCAGGACACCTACACCACTTGTTCACACTGGGGATTACTATGGAGAAAGAGTCAGGTCATCATAGTGTTATGTAGGAGTCAAATGTTACCAATATAGCACAAAAAAAAGCAGTAGTGTCAAGCAAAGAGCTGTCCCCACTTAAATTTTATACTCATTAGTAAAATGTTGCATCCAAAACCAGTTAACACCAAAAGTATTGCAAATTCCAGAGGTTGGTGTTAGAAACTTTCCTCAAAGTGTTCAAGCAGCTGTTTTGTGTGTGCATCAGCTTATGATCCCTTTCCCAATCTTCTGGTACATTCTGCAGATGTACCTTTAAGAAAGCTGTTGCTATTAGGCTCTTTCATTTGTAAAAACAGAGGTTACACGAATACTGCTCTGAAATGGTTGCACAAATACTGCTCTGCATCTACACTCTTGCTTAGCTTAGTTAATGCTTGTGTGCCTGTATCCAAGGTATGTATCTGGCTTTCTGAACCCAGGAGGTGTGGGGAGCCATGCTTTGGAAGCCCTGAGAGCTGCAACCTGAAGCAGACTGGACCTCTGCATTGAACAAGAAATACTTTTACATGGCCACAACCAGAAAAACTGTGTCTCGCATCTTCAGTGGGCACTAGTAGATGTTTTTGAGCAATTCTGAGCTGTACTGGTCTCTGTTTCTAATCCATAAACTGGGACAACTCTGCCACTTGTATGAAGTCTGAGTCGTTCAGTGTCAGCATTCCCCAAATAGGATAGTGGTGTTGTCATACAAACCATTAGATGAAAATGAGCAGCAGTTTAGCTTTTTGGCACTTTACAGCATGCAATCAGTGCTGAAAGCCACAAGCCTGGTGAGAAGGACTGGAGAAATAGCTGAAAAATATGTAAGTCAAGGAATGATACAAAGAAGTTGGTAAAAATGTATTATATGGTCTTCTAATAAGATTTTACACAATATCTGAATGCAAGGGGACTGACCTGTCTTTGCACAAGCCAATTCACCCACGGTATCACCCAGTCTTTGCTGTTGGGATTAACAATATTAAAATCCTACACCACTTTTGAGAGTGTAATTTGCTCACTCTGTACTTCAGTACTTTAAATTCTAACACAATGAACTATAGTAACTTTCACACAGCCCTTAAGACATATATTAGTCAGAGATTTGATGACTGAGCTATTGGTAGAACTAGAGCAGCGTGTCCTGCATCTTGTTCTTGATTTCCTCCTTTTGTGAGAGACCTGCTCAAACAGCAGTAATATATGAACACAGGACTGCTGGGTTCAGTTCCAGACCAGAAGCATCAGGCCTTCCACCTTATGGGTCTCCACTTTGTCTTCTAGCCCCTTTCTTACCCTGACTAGTCCTACTGCTAAGCTCTCAACAGGAATAAACCTTTGCTGGTTCTACTTTAGTTAACTATTCATCATTGCTAGTGTATGTATCACTGGACCATCATTTATGTTTTTGATAAATGAAAAAATTGGGCAAAGCATAATAAATGAATTAGAGAGTATAAGTGCTGTCCAAAAGCTTCAAAATAAACATTCATTCTGTATCTTCTTCACTAGGAAAGGCATTTATTTTCCATGACAATCCCATTGGAGAGTAGAGCATGGCTGCCATGAAGCCATGGCAGATGCAATTCCATGTCCTCTTGAGTGACAACTATTGCCTGCTGCAGAAAGTGACTGCAAGGATTCACATCCCTTCCAATAAATCTGAGATCCTACTATAACCTGGCTAATGGAAAAGAATGGTTCCTGAATTTCAATCCTAAAACCCTAATATATGTTCCTCTCTACTGATGGAGGCCAATACAATGTGCATATGACAAAAATTTTACTGGCTCTAAGAGGAAATTCAATAGCACTTTTTAATGAGCAGATGGGAAAAATACTATATCCTTAAATGTTTCAGAAAATCTCTTGGTGCTGCTGTCTGAAATGATGAAGTGATTCAAGATGCTTCACAGCCTCAAGTCAATAAAACATCTGGAGGTCAGTCCTGCTGAAACTGGTGCCACTGCTTCAGGTCCTGCAGTTTTGCCAACAGCAGAAGAAAGAGAGGGTAATGAAGGACTCTGGGAAAGAAGCAGTATCTGAAAGCTGTTGAGGGCATCTCTTTCTTTCTGCTCTTCAGTAACAAATCTCTGAAGAAGATCAGATTCACCCTTTGAATCAGAAGAATGTGTTAATTTGATTTTGAGATAGCCAGTCTGCATTTTCACTCTTACCTGGCCTCTTCGAGTCTCACAGTTGTGAAGATAACTCAAGTGATAAATTTTCAAGTTCAAGGATGCGAAATTCAGATACTTCAGAAAAAGCTGAAAAGGCAAATTGTGAGATTCAATTGAATGCAGTAGCAATTTTGTGTGTACTAGTAGTTCATAATATTGCTTTAAAAGCACCAAGGTAATTTCCCAGGATAAATGCTTTGCTTTGCACTGCCATGACATGAGTCTTATCCCCCTGTATCTTCCCTGAAAGATCATAAGATCAGAGATAAGCATCCTCATTATAAGCCTCTTCTATGAGAGCATGAGTGCTCTTCAGGGAAACTCACGCCAGTGGAGCTTCACTAAAGCAGGCATAAATAGTGTAAACGGATCTCTGTTACATGACAAAAGTAACAGCCCTTTGATAGGAATTCAGCTACTGACCACTTACTGTTTCATCAGAGCTGGTGAAGTGTGGGCCGTTCAGCTTATTTATAGCCACAATGACAGCCACCAAGTCTTTGCCATTCAAGATGGGTGTCGCAAGGATGTTTTTTGTAGTGTAGTCGGTGAGCTCATCAACAAATGGGCTGAACTGGGCACACTGTTTAATAGAGAATTTACAAATAAGCGTTTACACAACATGTCTTGAAACAAAGTCAAAGCACAGCCCCTTAAAGTAAACTACCTAAAGAAAGTTTTGGTTAAAAAATTACTGAGGAAAAGAAGTGAGTTAGCAGAAAATTGGACCACGTGTGGATGATAAAACTAATATCAAGAGCGGAAGGTGCGGCTTTTGACTGCAACATGTGCATTTTTAACTTTCTGTGAAGACCTTGCCAATCATAAGTTTTAACATGTCAAACTCTCTCAGAACAAGGGGCTCTCCACTGGTTATTCTCAGATCAATGACATTCTTCATGGTACCTCCTCCATCCTTTCCTCTGACTTCTTGTTAGAACTGCAGAGTGGGTAGAGCCAGGTAGCTCTTCACAGCCACAGGGTATAAACCAGTGCAGTCACTGGCAAGTTCACTCACCCTCATTTTTCTTATGTTTTTACCATGAAGCTTGTTGTCAGCTTGCAGCATCTACCCCTAGTTTCTCTTGAAATGTGGAGAAAGGATAGTCCAGGGAAAGCAGACAGCCAATCACTTCACCTGCACAGTGCCATATTGATAACATCATCACCTGCCACAGAGGAGTGTAGGGATGTTCTTGCTGACCAAAGATATTCTCCCTGCTCAGGTGAATACGCTGTCATCTATAAGCCGTTCTATTTGAGTTAGAAAAAACCACACAACTCTGATCATGTTCAGAAGGTTGCACCAGAAGGAATGATCACTCCCTAATGAATCTTCTCCCCATACCTTCCCCATTGTTGGCCTTTTCTGCCAAATGGGGTAGACCAAACATTTAGTCCCTGGGTCTTCTTCAAAGGAATTGTATTATGTCAGTGTCTAAATGCACTAGAGTTACAGTGTAGCACTTAGCTCACAGATCTGAAATCCTCCCCTGTATTTGGAGAAACACCAGAAACAAAAATCTTTAAAATTTGAGTCACACTTTGATGCTTTTCCCAACACCAACAATACCCCCAGAAAACACACACAAAAAACCCCCAAAACAAAACAAAACAAAACAAAAAAACAAAGCAAAACAAACAAAACACAAAAAACAAACTCCAAAAACCCAACCCAAAACAAACAAACTAACAAAAAACCCAACACCAAACCCTAACAGGTTGCAGAACCAAAACAATATCTCAATTTGTTCTGTGGAAGACAAGAAAGGTTTTGCTGAAGGGATATGCCTGCACTGAGCAACAAATGAATGAATGAACAGATGGTCTCTTTGTAACTAGCAAACAATAGATGGAGTAATCCCAAATGCCATATTTGGGTCACATGGATTTTAGTTATATACTTATGATTAGAACAAGCAGATTGTTATTCCTGCCATCCAGGTTTACATGACTGAACAAGAAGTATGGAGAGTAAATTCTGTCATGAAGGCATAAATATAAAACATTAAATTTCCTCTGATCCCTCCTGATACTGCAGTTGCAATTTTTGCTGAAAGAGGTTTTTTTAGTCTAAGGTTGTCTCTCGCTGCTTCTGATGAAGATTGCCCATACACAGTTAATGTACCTGCTCTGTTTGATAATAATGCCTCTAAATGCCCTTAGCAAAACCTTCATCACAGCAAACATTTTCAAAGGTCTTTTGTGGTGGAAAATCCTCTTTGGGCTTACTGTAAAGAATTACTATGTCTTTGCCACTTACTCATAGACTATAAAATTGTGTGGAATATTGCATGGGCATTCAGTGCAGATCTGACTACTTCACTCTGCTGGACTAGATGTGATTTTTTTTTTAGTTTGACAGGCAAGGTGTAGCCATGAAATGTTTGCAGGCATTAAGACCTGGTGTAATCAATGTGCTTAGTTTCACCTCACTCCATAAATGAAATTGTAAGGAACTTTCAGACTTGTTACTTTTCCCAGTACACCGCTAGTATGCCACAAGAGCTTTGACCAAACACTGTGTTGTTCTCCTGCCTTTTGACCCCTGTGACCCTCCCTTCTACCCAGATAATAAATACACGGCAAACATACCTCACGGACATCCTTGATGTTCATGGTTTTCTTGGTCTGAGCAACATGGCCCACAATGCCTATGTCCAGTGGATAGACAATCTCGCAGTCTGGAGAGACCAGGCATTCCTCCAGAGTACTTCCCTCTTGGATGTTGAAAAGCCTTGTTGCCAGTTCAGGGGTGCCATTTCTCTGCCTATACATGAAGAGACTACAGCGGTCAGCATGAATAAGGGACCTGATTCTTCTCAAGGTCTTGAAAACAACTTTCTCCATGTTGATGCTTTCTTGCATGTCTTGGATCAACTCGAACAGTATTTCACTCTCATTGTTATCCTGGTACTCTATTTTTAGTTTCTTCTCAAAATACTGCTTGGCAAAAGCAGGGTTGCCATCAAGAAACTTCTCCACGTCGTCTTCATTAATGTTCATTGTGAATTCCCTGGATCTTGTGGGTGAGTAGTAGTCCAAAGATACACAAGCAGCACTCTATTTTCTCATGTGTCTCTTAAAGTTTTGTATTAGAAGATGCTGCTTCTGGACCAAGTTTGATGTATCCCTGCGAAGAGAGCTTGTCATCAGGCAGGTGTATTCCTTTATAATGCTGAAGGTGAGTCTGTGAGAGGGCAGATCTTCTCAACCAAAGAGATTAGATGACTCTACAAGAGCTTTGGGTCAACTTACTCTTCTTAATCTAACTGCAAACAAAAACTGAGTACTCACAACATCTGAAAACACTCTCTCTTGATAAACAGAACACTAACTGAAACAATTCTATTGAGGGAGCAGCAAGAGGGAAGGAGTGCATCTCCTAACATTGAAATAAGCTCTTTAAAGTCTAATTAAATATATACTGCTTGGGCCTAATCCTTGGCTAACAAGGTGACCATCTTATTATTTCTGCTCTCCCTGCTCCCAGCAGTAGTAGGAAGTGCATTCTTCACAAAATAATTCAGTGGCCAAAACAAAAATGGTAAGGTAACACTGATTTTTTAGGACTCTCTACTGGTGCATAGGTCTATAGCAGCTCCTGTAAGGGCTGTTCTCTAAGAGAAGCACCAATTCTGAATGCTTTAGTCCAGAGTTTGAACTGAATTGGCAAAGTCTGTGGTCTTTGTTTCTTGCTAGTAAGAGCCACGACAGGAAAACATGCATCTTAGTGGCATCCATATAGGAAGGAATCTGGAGAGCTTCTGTTTGGGACTACTGAATTGAAATGAACTCTGAGGAAATGTGGGAAGCCCTGCAAACAAAATCAAAAGCCACACACCACACAAGACCCAAACAAACTGGGAAGATAAAAATATTTCCCTCATCAGTAGCAGTGGAGAAAGGGAGGAACAGGAGTATTTTCAGATCAATTAAGCCACAACACTGCGATCAGCAGGTTTGGGTCAGTGTGATGCTGGGAGGCAAAGTGATACAGAGGTTATTACACTTCAGAAGAATTAAACAATGCACAGGAGATTTCATTACTGGAGAACAAGGGTGAATCCCATCTACTACATTGCTGGAAAATAAGCAAGGCTCACCTGCTCAAGGAGTAAGGGTCTAAGGGTCCAGGTTGCCTGTGTCTATGAGCATTGTCATGCCTGCCAGGAGTGGTTCAATCCAGCCCAAATGTGGGTGCCTGAGAGGAAGGTGGCTTCTTGTGGTTATTCTTAGCCAGGATACTAAAATAGAATTATTGCTCAAGAAGACTTGGAAGAGGTGATGTGTGCCACACTACCTTCCACAATGATGTTCTAGCAGAGGAGCAAGGACCTACTCAGTTCTGGCATGGTGGGGGGCTGCTCCAGGCCTCCAGAACAGGGTGGATGAAGCCTTTTTGTGAGCAACAGGCAGGACTGTCCCAAGCACAGGGCTTGGTGGCAACAGGGAATTTTAGTAGGAATGGCAGCACTTCAGGTTGCAGGCTGTTCAGCAAGGTTTCACATGTCACAGCAGTTTTCTGGGTACAAAGGGTGTCAGAAAAAGCAAGAAGCATTTTTCTTTGATTTTGACTGGAGGCAAGAGCAAGAACTAGCTGAGAAATGAGGGTGGAAGACAGTTCAGGTGAGTGAGACCATGAAATGAAATTTTCAAACTGGAAAAAACAGGGTATTTTGTAAATTATGTATTCCTGTTAACTTAAACAAGAGAAAAATGGGCAGAAAATGTGTAAGTGTGGTGAAATTATTGAAGATGTGTATAAAAGTACCATGAACAAGTAAAAATGGAAAGTCAGAAAACTCAAGATCAAATATGAGATTAAATTAGGAACATGAAAAGCAATTAACATTTTCTGTTGATCATATAGAGAAGAGCAAGAATTTCAAGAAAAGTACTGAAGAAGCAAAGTCTTTAGAGGGTTGTATAAAGTTGCCTTTAAACTATTAATGACTTTTTCTGACAACTAATGGAAGATTTCTGAAGTTTTTAAAGTCTGGGGAAAAAAGTAGATGTAATGATCCTTTCAGCAAAATAGGAAAAGAAAGAACTGGAGAATTCTACGACAAATCATTTTTTAAGTTTGGCTTCTAGAAAAATACAGATAAAAACCTGTTTATGTACATAACTAGAGGAGACGAGCCAGTGTGACTTTGTCAAGAGCCAACTGTGACATACAGTATAGTTTCCTCTATGGCAGAGTCAGAAGCCTCTGGACAGAAGGTAAGTAATGGCTGTCATAACTCTTGACTGATGAGGAAATAACACAATAGATATTTTGTGTCTTGCAGTGGGGGCTTAGATGAGATAGTTAGAAGGTGGTAGCAAATATATTTCAAAGAAGAAGAGCTTGTTTTAGTAGCTCACTAATGAAATGTAGAATTTCTTGAATAGGATTCTCTGTGGAGGCTATAACAGATATAGAACAGCTCAGTATTTCCACTGATAGGTGGAAAAATATTAAGCCAGTGAGTAAGCCATGGTCAGGTGTCTGTAAATGTGTTTAAGCACCATCTTAAAACTAAATTGCAGACAGGTGTGTTCAGGACCAGAGGACTAGAATTTATCAAGGAGGCATGGAAAATCCTACTTACTTGGAGAACAGCCACCTGGTGAATTCATGGGGATGAGCCACTACCTCAGCTTAAAAAAGGCTGCACAATGTGTCAAGACTTCCAGGCAGAAAGAGGTGTACATCCATTAGGATGAACCTTCTCTTGCATAACAGATTATGCATACCACATTGTTCTAAATAGATGTCTCACCTGGAATACAGAGGGAAAATATGACCTTTGAGGGAAGACTGAGGTTTCTCATGTCTCTTTTTGAGTCATCTCTTTTCTAACAAAACAATCCCCAATTATATAAAAGGCTACACCTAAGAAAAAAAGGAGCAGTCTGTTCTCCATAATTGTATAGGACAGTCGATTTTAGACCTGCAGATAAAAGGCTTCCAGAACAGTGGGAAGAGATTGTTCCCACTTTATCTTAGATACCCCTAGAAACAGGGGTGTCATCTTTTTTCCTGGGGAGCATTTCTAGTGAGAAGAGATGCACATGTAATGACACCAGCAAGCTGGAACTGATACAGACAAACAACTTCTTAGAGATGGAGGGCAACATATTTTTCTGTGGGTCCAGCCTTCCTGCCCACAGCTGCCAGGCCAGTTATATGTAAGGAAAGCATTGGTTGTACACCAGTAAAAATTTAATTTGTGGCTGTGTAAACGTCCCAGATGGAAGTAATTTTATTTATGATTAACACAAGGAAAGCTGGAGGCTGCCTTCCACCTGTCAATGTCCCTACTCCAGTAGCAAACTGGGCCATTCCAGTGCATTGTAAAATGCAAGCCTTGTTTCATCCCACCATGACAGGGAGGAAAAAGAGTAAAGTAAAACCAATTAAATGTCTTTCAAGGGGGCTAAAATATTTTGGATTCTGGTATCCCATAGGAATGAAGTTTCCTCTCACCAGGTCCTTGAAGAAAGTCTGAAGTGAAGTTTAGTTCTTCGTACAGTCCAGTCTGGCAACAGCTTTTATGATCCATTGGGTCTTCCTTGTGCCAGCTCAAATTTGTGGAAGGAGAGAAAGTCTCCTGGGAGCTCACAGCCACTTATCAGAAATGTTTAAAAGTCCAGAAATTATATGAATGATCAAATGTCCAGGACTGATATGAAGTGGATATCGCAGGACAAAGCTATGCAGTTGGAGGATGTATTCAAGATTCCCTACATGGCTTGGTACCATGTGGTGCTTTCCTGACAAACAAAAAGGTTTTGTGGATGCACCAAGAGTTATGAAAATTGTTGTATGTGCTTTTTAGCTGTGATTTGGGAGCTGAAAAATAGCAAAAAGTGTGTACTATTCATATTGAATCAAAATTGACACTCTTTTGGATCCAAACCTTCCAGATATTCATACTTAATTTGATATGAAAGGTTATGTTCAGTTCAAGATAAATGCTTTTTTTCAAAACATTCATGAGACAAACAGAGTCCAGCAGTGATACTCCAGGCTCAAAATATGAAAGATCCGAGCTCAGTTCCTGCTTCTGCACTCAAGGTTTGAAATTTAACAGGAAAATTTCCTCTTAACAAAGAGGAAGAATGAAGGTCCTAACATACTGATACTTACAGCTGCAGAACTGCAGAAACTGAGGTAGTATTTCTCGAGGCAAGCCGGGACCGTGTAATTGCAATTGAAACCATGTAGGAATGGCAGGTGGAAATCTAAATCACCTTTGCAAAAGGAGCCACCAGGGCCAGAGCAACCCCTTTGGTGGGCTGATGTACTCAGAACTAAAAGCATGTTGCAAAAAGGCATAAATGTTCCTAGGCCTTCAGGGATTTTCGAGTGGCAACATGACAGCCATTGCTGGCATAACAATGATAACTGAGGTGGATACAGTCTAAGCTTGCAATAGGATAATGTTCTTTGAATGGCCTTAGGCAGACAATGGAGGATTTTGGAGGAGGATGAGGCTGCTATTTTAGGAAACTTGTACTCAACTGTCACACACCATAATAATATCGGAACACGCATTGTTGCACAAACTTTTCCAAGAGCTTTAAACCCAAATTGCAGAATTGGCATAAGACTTCTGCTTTGTGGCATGTTGGTAGATGTCATTGAAACAGTGTTTCCAAGTGGAAACCTCCAATATTTAGACTGTCCCATAGGCTTGACTGGTAACTGGGAAAACAAGGTGTAGTTTCTGACACTAAAATTCCCCTCCTCCCAACAACTCATATGACAGTCTTTCTCTAGTCTTAGCCTGAAAACTACTGAAAATTTGTGGAGTAAAACCATCTGGTGGTGTGGTGCAAAACATACTGCCCAGGAAAAGCAGTAATGTTAGGGCCATTTATGGGACTGTGTCCAAAGCAGTGGGTGCAGACACTGCCTGGAAAGCAGGAAGAGGGATGGGATATGCTGGGGGTGTTCAGGCTGCTAAGATGCTTTGTGCTCCTCCTTCATGAGAACATTGTTTTAACCCCTAACCAAGAAGCTGTGGGGACAGGAGCTGCAAGTCTTTAATCTAATTTGATTAGACATTATCCTTAGAGGGTGCTGTATTGACAGCTATACTCAAACCTTTCTGACCCCCTCATCTGTTGGCATAACGAGATTGCAGCTTATCTGATTTACCATGTAATATTCTCATGCCACCTGCTTATATACAAGAATAAGCTTTCCTGCCTGTAGTCAAGGGAGCCCAGTGAGGATCAAAGCCATGTCCCACCCCCCAGGCCAGGGTCTTCTTCTGTCCCCCAGAGTCTGGCCCCCTCCTTCAGCTGCACATTGATCATCACTTATCACATGGAGAGCTAACATGAAAAAATTTATGGTTCTTGGTCAGCATCCTCCCCCTGTCCTTCCCCTCTGTGGTTCTCCAGGGACATTTAGATGCCATCACAGCACAACCCTGTCACCCCAGATCTCACCCCAGACTCTGCTTGGCTCCAGTCCTGGCCAAGCCTTGAGTCCTGCCCCTGGGCTCTGTTGGAGCCCAACAGAGGTGCAGGGTGGCAGCCATGGGGACAAGTATCAGCTGGGGCATATTTGCATATTTGCTTGAGACATATTTGTTTTAGTGCAATCTGGCTATCACAGAGAAAATACAGCAATCTGTCTCACACATGAGCACAGCAGTGGACTCTAGGTTTGCAGAAAATGCAGTTGAGCAGTAGCTGGTTATGCTGGTGCTGTGTTTTCTTGATGGCAGCACAGTTGATAGTTGAGTTGTAGCCAGATCATTAAATGTTTTCAACCATGTATAAATCCCTTGCACTTTTGTGTAGGGGAGAAAGTGTGCTGCTGGCAGACCAGTTGGAAAGGGGGAAGCACTTTGTCATATGTTTGCATTTCGGCCAGAATGTTGACTCCACCTTGTCATGACAAAGGAACATCAGCCCTCAATTTATTAATTCCTCTGGAGAATTACCTTAAAAGTAGCATACAACTTTTTATATTGTTTTAATGAATTACAAGAATCAGTCAGAGATTTTCATCCAAATGGTTCTCGTAGAAGGGAGGTGGGTTTCTGAAAGCACATAAGTCAGTTTGTTGTTTGTCAAGTCTGATTGTTACTATTTTGAGAGATATTTTTGAGGAAACGTATCTCTGCCATGCCAGAAGACTGGAAATGTACCTGAGCCCATCCAGCCCTGAGTCTGGATGTGCCTTCTTGACTTCGTCCTCCTTATGTATGTTGTAAATATGCACAGATTCTCTTATTCTTAATTTCATGGAGAGGTGGCTCTGTTAAAAAATACTACAATACTGTAGCAGTGGCAATTTCTACCCTAAGTCTACATGAGTTTATTGTGTTTCAATTAACAGATTGTATCCAAAGCTTTTAGCACAAATCACTGGATCTTGAATAAGAAGATTACTTCATTCATCAAATGTTCTGTGGAGCTGAAGGACTGAAAAATCTTTAAACTCTTTTCAAATTAAGCCATGTGCACAAAAGACTTCCTTCCGAAGTTTCTTCCCAAAATGGTCTGGGCATGGAATTAAGGAAAGCACAGTGGTGTAGGACATATGAAAACTCTTAGAAGGATCATTAATGACACAAAATATGTGCTCAGATGTATCCAGAAGTAAGTTTGCTTATGCAGTGTCATGAAGAGACAATGAAGAAAAGAGAAGACACTCTAGTGAAAGATTTGCAGAAGTTTCCAGAACAAGAGGACTGCATGACAGATGAGGGAAGTGATTTGTGGGAAACAGGGCCACAATGGGAGAAAAAAGACAGCAGGATGGTTAGCAGAAAAGGTAGGGAGCTGAGAAAATTACTCTAACTTCAAGAGTAATGGAAGAGCAAGTAATGAGGAATCAAAAAGGGTTACTGAGTCCATAAAAAGCTGTGGAATCAGAAGGGTGGGACCAAACATAGTCACCAAAGGTAAGAAGAATTCAAGCTAAAAAATCACAAGAAGAATCTGGAAGTGTCTGTGTACTCTCAGTGCACCTGTCAGAACAGGATAAAAAGGTTCGCAGCATTGTCAGACACTAGACTGCAGCAAAGAAAAGCAAGTACTCATATTCCAGAGACCAGCAGCAGGAGTGGTCATACAGGAGTTTCACTGCTCCTAGCAGGAGTGGCCACAGCTCCCCATGCTGGGCCTGTGGGCACAGAACTGCAGTAAGTCCGGCAGAGGTTTTGGTGATCTTGGGCCACACTGTGGCTTGCCTCCTCTTCCTTCTCTTCTCGTGGGCAGAGGGATGTTTAGTGTCCAGTTCCAACAGCAGAGGTGGCTGCTGTGATGGTATTTTTAATGGGCCTCTCTCTTTGAGGTAACCCTGCAATTTTCAGTGTTTCCAGCTCGTTGCCCAGTCTGAAGCAGATGTACGCTTGATAATCTAGTTGCATCCTTACAGAGGTGGTAACACTGTAGGACTCTGAGATTCAATTGGAACTCCTGGGCTTGTCTGTAAAATAAATAATTTTCTGTGTAAGTGACAAGAAGAGTGCCATGATGAAAGCATGTGCATGGAAAACTTAGGCTGTCTAAGGCCTTGCAGCTTTAAAATCAGCTGTTTAAAATACAAAACAAACAAACAAAAAATCCTCCATGAAAAAAAGAATAATTCTATAATTTCTGACACTTTATAAAACTCCTCTCATTCTCCACACTACCTACGTCCATCCATTTCTCCTGCAGAAGAAACAGATATAGAAATCTGGAGTGCAGCTGTATGTGAAAGCCTTGGCTTATTCTCTTAGCTCTGTGACTCACTAATCATCCTTGAGTTCACAGCTGCCTTCCCTTTGGATGCAGAAAGGTGCTCTGACCTAAACCTTCCCTCCTTGCACCTTCTGTTGCACATGGAAACCATGTCCTCTAACACTACTAGGGCCAGGTGCCTAGCTAATGACTTTTGACTGCATGAACATACAGATTTCCCTGGCTTTTGTAATTTGTGCTTCTGGTTTTAGCTTTTAAATCCATCATCAGAGCTGGCACGGACATCCTGGCTTACCCATAACTACTCAAGGTCTGTGCCAACAGTATCACTTTTGTAAAGCACCTTGAGATGCATGCTACGTAGGAGCTGTATATATCCCATTGGAGTAATCTGGTGCAATAATCTGGAGGCAGAATTTACTGTCTGAAGCATGTGGACATCTGGTCTCCTATAACATCATACTTCACAACAAGTTAGAGCCTGTAGATTTATTCCTGCATTTTTTTGTGTTGTTTCTGTTGCATGAACAGAAAAGGAAGGAGACTTAGAATACTACATGCATGGTTTATACCTTCAGGGACATTCACATGACCTCTCTGTCTCCTGCTTTTTGGAAGGCATCCTGGGAATAACACCAGGGATTAAATTAACTCTGGTCTGTTACCTCATTTTGAAATGTGGGAGAGGCTACCGCTGCCCGAAGGAAACAATCTCCTTCCTCTTGTCTTCCCCCAAGAGAATAATAGGATCAGGCCATAGAGGTATATTAGAGATCTTTTCAAGTGTAAAGACCTTATCTCCAAAGAAGTGAGCTCCTTTCCTGTTTGCAGATGCCTCCTACCTTGTCCACAATGAAATGGCAGACTCTCCAGTCTTCTTGTGCTGAAAGGGCTGGTTTTTGCCCTCCAGGACCTGGCAGCTTAGCATGAAAAAGGCAAATATTCTATTTTTAAACCAACATTGCAACTAAAATGAATAAACCTGCCAATGTCTGGAAAAGGATCAGTTCAGTAGTAGTAAATATTAGATATGTATAGAGATATGTCAACAGTGTGCCTTATAGTAAGTACTAGAAAATTATAAACAAAAAGTTAATATTTTTAACTGATGGACCCAAAGAGCCTCTTTTTCATGAGGTTGCTTCAGGCGTGAGTGGTCGAGTGGTCTTTTGGTAGGGATTAGCAAGAGGCCATGTGGGAAACTGCCATGGCTGGGGAGGAAATCCAGCATCTCACTGATCAAGCTGCAGCCACCATCCACACAGCTGTACAGAAACCAGCAGATGGTACAAAACCTTAAATTTGCCCCTTTGGCCAGCAGGTCATTGCATGGTAAAATCCCACTGAAGGAGAGAATTTTTCTGGCAAGCTCTTGTCTATGGCTCTCAGAAAACCGTTCCCCCCAGTTTGACTACCCATCATGACAGAGAGGCTGAGACTTCTTGACTTCTCCTGCTTTCACCAGTCCTCAGTCTCTCTTGAAAACAGGGTGACAAGTGTGTCCCTGTTTCTGAGATGTGTTGTGTGCAGAAGAGCATGTGAGATCCTGCTCCGCCAGTTGTCAGTCAATACATTCATCAAGAATTACACTATCATTTTTCAGAAGGGAAAGGTGTCTCTCAGTTCCTGTCATTTAAAGCTGTGAGGTATTTGAATATTGCCTTGACAGTCCTAAGAGAGTGATTTATGATGCCTTTTTAACCTAATTATGTAACACACCCAAGAATGTTACCCTTGAGCCACAGAAGAACAAACTTCAAAAAATTTCCTCTTCATCTGTATTTGCACCACTCACTTCCTTGGAAAAAATCCATGTTTCTGAGTAGAAGTCACAGAAACTGAAAACCTCTGTGTCCACAGCCTAAACGTGGTGTGCCACTGTGAGGAAGCCTTATTTCTCCTGTGTCCTGCCCTGACAAAGGAGTGGAGTAGACTATCACTATCCTCTCAGCCCCTGGCAAACCCAGGTCTGGGATGTGTGTTCTCCAGCTGTGTGACATCCCTGAAAAATATCCCAGCACCAGCAGCACGAATTAGATTTAAAGCTAGAGGATCCAGTGCCCACAACCCATGGTGCAATGACCACTGCAGGTGCTGTCAGGGGTGACTCCGAATGCACATATATGTGCAGCTATTCTCCAGTGCCCTGCCGAACAAACCCACAACTTGATCGCCCTCTGGATGGCAGGGAATGCCTGATGCAGGAGCATATTTAGAACTCTCATCCTGTGGCATCAGCTGCTGAGCTAGCAGCACAAGTTACTAGATTTGAGATGGCAGTGCAATTGCAGTAATTCCCAGAGCAGTTTACCCAGTGCCTATTCCAATAACACGGCGAAAGGAGGACCCGCTATGGCAGGAAATCTGAAATTGCTGGTGCTGTATTCCACAGAATAGGGAAGAAGATAAATTAACCATCTCATCTGCATACCTGTTTGGCTGCATGTCATTAAAACTACCAGTTACCCTTGTGATGAGTTCAGTACACTGAATGGTCAGGCCACTTCTTCTACTAAAAACCAGCCAGTTTTGGTGAGCAAGTCTGGAACAGGCTCTCTCAGGCTATCTTTGACAACCAGTAGGGCAACTTTGTTTTTATAAAATCTGTTTCATGTTACTTCAAATTCAACAAGCCTAGGAATATATTTCAATGCTTTGTTTCCTCCCCGTTTTTTTTTTCCTTCTATGCCCAGAATAAATGGCCATAGCACTGCAAAATTGAAGGCAAATTTGATTTTTTTTCCTTCTATCTTTAAACAGCAAATAATGCAGTGACAGATGTTACACTCACCAAGCAAAATCTTGTGCTGCGATTAGCTATTATTAGCATGTGTCTAATCCCCAGAGGATTAAGTGGTTCATCTAAGCCTGGCTTCATGTATCACCTGTGTCTCACATGGACACAAACTAATCTCTTTTGTTGGAAACAGATGAAGTGATAAGTGTTTGGAAGCCTTCTAATTTGCAGAAAACACTGCAGTTTGTTCTCTGTCAAACCCTCATGCCAGGGTGAAAGAGAGTATTTCATATTCAGTGTCAGTCCCTTTAAAACCTAATGGGCATCTAGCCCAGAAGTGCAGTTTAAGAAGTTCCTTTTAACACAACTCTTTAAGTGGCCAAGCAGTCCCATTTACCATGGGGTCATTCCTGTGTGGACTTGCCCAGGTTGCCTCTGAAGACACACAAATGGCATGAACAGGGTAGGTTCAGTCACTACGCTGCATGCAAAGTACCACTGCCTCCCTCTAAAGTGTAGATGGAAGTTGCACAGAAGCCAAATCAAAGTTGCCTCTGGCAGCAAGGACAGCTTTTTCCAGGCAATGGGCAGCCCTAAACAAGATGCCTGGAAAGCAACAGAATTCAGGGAAACAACAAGCTACAGGGCAAAGTTGTGTGCTTTTGTTCAGGAAGTCCTGCACAAGAGACCATAAATGGTCACTGCAACAAGCCCAAAACATCCAGAAGGCTTTAGCCCTGCTCTGGAAGTCCAGACTGTTAGATCAGAATCAAAAGCTTCAGGACTTCCTGGGCTGACTCCAAAGAAACTACAGGGCTGTCCCTAGGGGTTATGTCCACTGCTCCCCAGAACTTAGCACCCAGTGTGAGGAATAATTGCTAGTACTACTAACTCCTGTTTGAAGTCTTAGATCTCCCAGGTAAGCCTGGGAAAAAAAATTCAGGAGCAGCCTTTGCAGTTAGGGAAATTCTTTGAGCACTTGAGAATGGGAGGCACAGTTTGCTGCCAAAAGTACTAGAAATTTCTGCCTTCTTGTCTTTTTCTGATGTATTGTATTTCCATGAAAGGCTGCTTGAAGGAACATTTTGGGAAGGAGAGAGCTGTAGTATTTATGTAACTGGAAATGTTGACAAAATTAGCTAGAAAGAATGTACATAAAAATGTTTCATTGCACAGGAGAACTGAGGACTCCCAAGATTTTGATATGAACATGAAGGCTAAACTGCATTTTTGTACTTTTTTTTTTTCCCTGCTCCATGTAGGTAATGCATAATATCTTCCTACTCTTGGAAGGATCACCTTAATTTGATGATGCAGGTATGAGAAGAGCTAATTATGTACCTGCTCCATGCAAGTTGTGAAGCTTGAACACGTGCCTATGCAGATGCGTGTGTATAGTCCAAGTGTTTCTCTAATTAACGATCTGCTTATTCTCCTAACATGTATTAGGAGCAGAAAGGCTTCAATGAGACAAAGCAGTGGTACAATCAAATCATCATTAGCTTTCTGGGCAGCTTTTTCCATTATGTAAAAGCTGTGCTTGTATTAGTATAGCAATCAGGCCCTCTAGTGTGAGGATTACAGTTGGTTTTTACATAATGGATTATCCAAGATTAAGTGTTTTATTCAGGCACACAAGAAAAAATAACCAATTAGTGACTTTGCAGATTCCTTATTTAAAGGGAGCTGGAGGGCAATTGACACAAAACTCTCCCGCTACCTGCAGCCCAAAGACTGAAACAGAGGAGTCTCAAGGATCTCCAATATCTCTACTCAGCAGGTAGGTCTCTCTTCAGCAGAGGTGGATCAGACTGGCATCTCAAGCAGCAGGGAAATGCAGCTTGCATGGCAGCAGCTAGGAACAGCCTAGTGTAGCTGCATGGGTGTTTGGGCTCTGGGTTGGTAGCTCACCTTGTATGGTGCTGACAGGGGTTAGATAACTGTTTTACCTTGCCATCAGGACTGGTATTCAGTGTCAAATACTCTGCAAGAATGTATCATGAAAATTGTCTCTTCCCAAAGTCTGAGAAACAAATATACTGGGATATGGATGGGCTGGGATACCCAAGGAGAAAAACAGCCATAGGCACCTAGTGGTTGTGCTACAATGACAGATCAAACCTCTAGAAAATTAATGTTATTTGTCATGTTTGTTGAAGGAATGGTCAGAGAGCAGCCAATACCAAGGTGCATTTTGCTATCAGAGTAGGCACCTAGGAAAGGCCTGTTTTGGTGAGCAGAACTGGTGATAAAGAACACAGCTTTGCTGACTTGAAAGCTAAGTGGACACTCACTGTGAAATAATTAGAAACAACATCTTTACAATGTACAGTACTCATCAGAATATTTTTTATTCCTGTCAAAACAACATTCAAAACATTTCAATTTTTTACCTGTTCTTACTGACCTTTTCTCTAGTCTGGCTTGATTTATAATACAAAAATACAATTAACTACATTGCTACCACTGGCAAGCAAAATACTCTTCCAAAGTAATTGCCATTGATGTTCAGTTTTGGCTGAATTTAGGCACCACAATGACTCAGTATCAGTGGAAGACTTGGTTGTCTACTTAGTATGGAAAGAAACTAGTTTTAAAAGGATGAAAATGCATCTGTAGCCCTAGCTGCCTCCATCTACTGCATGAAATAAACCTCCATGTTTTCTTTTGTCTTGCAGAATGAAATACGCACAGTATGTTTTCCTGGCCTCGGTCTTCTACACTGTTGAATATAGCCTAGCTCAGACCTGTGCAGTGGAGTCTTTCTCTGTGAAAGACAATTTTGATCCAAAAAGGGTAATTGCAGTTACTTCAATAGTACATGTGAAGAAGCTTTACATATAAACTGTTTTTCCAGGTTATGAATTTTGTTCATCTAAAGGGGTTCTTCACCAAAAAGTTAACTTCTTTCATATTCTGTCTTGCTGATGCTGTTCCCGTAGTTTTCTTTTCTCAGTACTGTTTAACCTTCTGAACATCATGGTACAACTGGCCTTGAAAGCCAGGGATGTTACTAGACCTCATCTTCTGTTAGCTTGGCACAATTGTGAGCTTTGAGCAGTTCTGTGAAAGGAACAGCTCAGATCCACATCAGGCAGGAAGCTCAAGCACAAGCCCTAGGGTACTTGCATCCACCACTAGCCGTTCTTGGGAGTCATAGTAAACAGAAATCTTACCTAGTCTGGTATGCTGAATGCTTACTCCTGTTTAATTACATAATTTTTGCTTCTGAGGAGAAAATGAGTGCTAACCTGCAGTTTGGAAAGGTTCAGACATGTGTCAGTACCTATTTTAACTAATGGTCAGCAAACACCACAATTCCAGGGGCAGCTGGGTTGTGGTGAACACTTTCCCTATACAAGATTGGCTTTGCTGGAAATTAATCATGTCCAGGGAGAGTTTTGGGAATATCCCAATTTTAAAAAGTCAAAGTTTTCACTCAGGTTCCTGTATTTGGGAATTATGGCCTTGCAGGCTTAAGTACATAACTTGCCTAACAGATGTCATTAGCTTCACTGCATAATCAAATTTAACACAGCTAGTTCCTACTCTTCTCAACATTTCTACTGATAGTGTTAACTTTTAAGGGTCTTCCTCTCTGTCAACCACCTGTTAAGATCTTGTTTTCATTTTACTAGATACTTCTTGTACATATTCAGGGGCCCATTTTTTGCATGGACATATTCTTTCCCTGAATCTCATTCCATTTCTCTCTGCTGCTACTCTCCCCAACACACCCTCTCCTTGTTTTGAGTGTATAGTCATCACTTTCTGCTTCGCTGGGTAGACCCTTTCCCCATCAGAGATCAAGTGTGGCCTGTGACAGCCACAAGAGACAGAGATTGTCTCTGGACAGGTTGCTACAGTCTTTGTACCTGTGATTGATATTGGTGAATTTGGTATGGTATTCCATTGAAGAGAAGGGGCTTGAACAGGAACAGGGAAGAACCAGTCTGACTCTCAGAAGATGTCTTAGGATGGGAGATGCTTTTGGTGTGGGGTCACTGTGATAGGAATGTCTCCTGTGACAAGGACTACACACACACAGCAGTGCAGAACTGCTAGACTCACTCCTTCTGGCACAGAGGCAAGGGTTCATCAGGCAGCGCTGCAGGATCTGTGTGCTACATCCCCACCCAAATTCAAACTGGCATTTATCAGGCAGTGGGGAGTTAGAAAGGCACTTTGATCATGTTTTTGTGGTAATCTTACCATGGTGGCTAATCCAGACATTAATACATTTTCATGACAGTATGCAGGGAAATGGTATGCCCTGGCCAAGAAAGATCCAGAAGGCCTTTTCCTTCAGGACAACATCTCTGCTGAATACACTGTGGAGGAAGATGGCACAATGACGGCATCCTCCAAAGGCCGAGTGAAGCTTTTTGGGTGAGCTCTCTTGACTTTCAGCTCTAGCTGACGTCATGATGTACTGGATGAGGGGGACATGAATGATGATCTATCCTGAATACATGACATGGTTGAGTTTTCTTCATCAAAAAGGGAAGTTTAACTAAAATATTGGATTAGAAGCTAGAGGTTAGATTCTTTTGAGTCCTGAGTCTCTTCACAACCTGGTTCAGGTTGGGGTCCATCACAAATCTACTACATAAAATCAATTATTAAGTCAAATTTTGATTGATGGAAGGCTTAGATAAATTAATTGCAATCAAGTAAAGGAGCTAATGAAGGCTGTGGGGCTGTGATTGCCGGAGAACTCTCATTTCACTGAGAGGTTCAGGGGAATGAGAGGAGCATTACTTTCACAGATGGCACAACACAGTGTTGGACAGATTTCTGAGGAAAACCTGTGGTTAACTCTTAGATGTAGTTGCAATGCCTAAATAGACAGATGGCAGGAAGCTTAGAGTTTTGCCTGTTGGTCATTATTACTACAAGGAATTACAGCATGTAAAGAGATTAAATAGCTTTCTGAGTGCAGAAGAGAAAATCTGTGGCTTCCAATATGCTAGCACTGGCAGGTGGCTATAAACCTTGTACATATTAACAGTGCGGCACTCCAAGATATTTTGGGAATGGGCAAATGAGGTTTTGCAGGCATGCCACACTGTGCAAAGGGGAAGATGCCTGAAAGGACTCTTCAGAAAACAAATGGGGTCTCAAGGCTGCTGCAAATTTTATTTCTGCAAAGGCGAGATAAGGGGAAGCGCAGCCTGAGCAAGGAAGGGAATGAAGACCCTTCCACTGTTTCACAAATCCAGGTAATGGTGGACAACAGAGCGTCGAAATGTGGATGACGTTCAAAGCAAACAGATTCCAAACAGAGAAGGGCATTGGAATAAATGGACACCCACAGGGTTCTCAAAGGTTGTGTGACAGCTTTTCACCAGCTTGGCAGAGGGGCTGTGACTATTGATGTGCTTGTAACAGACATTCCTGTGCCCATATTGCTTGGAAGGGATATACAGGAGAGAGCCTAATCCCTGCCTCTTCCTGGGGCAGAGCTACTGACCCCAAAAGAGCCAAAATGCAGGTGAGCTCACCCTGCAGACTGCTAGCAGGGAGCCAAGAAACAATGTTCATTATTGTGCTTGATGGCTGTCTGCTTGTACAGAAACGGGTGACAAAAGCTTACTGAACTGAAGGAGGGTCAGGGCACTGCCCCAGCCACAGCATAGCCATACAGCACAATTGGGGACCAGACAGCAGCAACAATCACTGGCAGTGTTTGGGGGGTGTCACAGATTTGCATTACATAATGACTTTGCATTACTTAATTACTTAGTGACTTTGCATTAGGAAGGCCCATTCCCATGCCTGAGGCAGCTGTGCCCAAGTCCTGAGTGAAGGACACCCATTGGAAGCTCTCATGCTGGCAGGTTTTACCTTGAATCTTATGGCTCTCGTTGCAGTTTCTGGGTGATCTGTGCTGACATGGCTGCTCAGTACACGGTACCTGACCCAACCACTCCAGCAAAAATGTATATGACCTACCAGGGACTTGCCAGCTACCTCTCCAGTGGTGGTGAGTCAAATTCTCCTGCCCCCTGACACTTAGAGGGGGCTTACAGCTGTTCAGATGTTTCAACATATAACCAGGAAAAACAGTTCATCTCAGATTGCTCCAAGTGAAGACAAAACATCCTTTTTGGGGAGGTTGTTTATCCAAGCAGTGCATTTTATCCCTACATAAAGAGCAGCTCCAGAGACTCCCCGGAGGTTCCATCTTATACACTATATGTGTTAACAAGGAGGCTTAGAGGCACTGGGCCACACACAGTGGGTTTTGTACAGGCAAGTGTAGTGTTGAACCAGGAAGCCGTACTTCCTGGGGCCCATTGTGGGCATTATAAAAGTGCTGAGGTCAGTAATCCTTGTATTCCTCATAGCTAAACAGAGGAGACGTGCACCCGCAGCAGCACCCCAGCAACAAGACACATTTCTCCTCAGATAGACACAGCTGGACTCAAATGGAGCTGTTAACTCAAGCCCACCTTTCAGAAACTGCTCATGCTGAACCTCAGTTACACGTGCCCTTCAAAGCCCATCCTTTGTGCCCAAGCCTCCCATAGCTGCTGTTCTCCAACTGGGGAACTTAGGGAAGTTGGAGAGGACTTCTAATGTGTAAGAAAGAAATACATTCCCGTACTACTGGCAGATGAGACACACCAAAAAGAATTCTGTTGAGCAAGGCTAGAAAACAGGAGGACTGTTTTACTGGGGGTTCCTGTATAGGAAATGTAATCTGTGCTGTATGTCTTTCCTTCCACCATCCTTGAGCAAGCAAAGAGATATTTTGTCATTGAAAACCTAGAAAATTCTAGACCTCCTAATACTTCTAGCCTAAGAAACAAAAAGGTGAAAATGCACTGAGCATCATGGGGAAAATCATGGTCTCAAGATGCCCTGTGCTTGTCCCAGTTCTTCCCCTCATGGTGTGGAGATAAGCTGGATGTGTGACATGATTATAGATCCCTTGGAAAGCTATCCCTGCCATGTGAAGTCTGCCATCTCCCTGCTGATGGATCCAGCTCTGCTCTGTTGTGTCCACTGTGTGAAACCTGTGTATTCTGATGTTCCAGGGGACAACTACTGGGTGATTGACACTGACTATGATAACTATGCCATCACCTACGCCTGCCGCAGCCTGAAGGAGGACGGCTCCTGTGACGATGGCTACTCCCTGATCTTCTCGCGCAACCCCCGCGGCCTCCCCCCGGCCATCCAGCGCATTGTGCGCCAGAAGCAGGAAGAAATCTGCATGTCTGGCCAGTTCCAGCCTGTGCTTCAGTCAGGTACTTGGGGCTAATTAGCAAACTCATTGAGCTGCACAATAGGTGATTGCGTTTGCTGTTCATGTGACAGAACCACAGCAAACTCAGTTGTTCTTTCTTAGCAACATTTTCCTCATGTTAGATCCAATAGGAAAAGAACTACAAGGGGAAATCCATGCAAGGACAAAGAGCCTGCTACAGTCTGCAGCCTTGATTGCTATTAACAGGAATCCTGTGGGTTGAAACTGGTACACTACCAGAAGAACATCAGCCTTGTTACTGCAGTAGACAGGACACGGATGGATGCAACAAGCTGGTGTTTCTGCACTTGGAAATGCTTGTCTTGGCCACTTGCATAATATCATCTTACCTTGGGTCTGTGCAGTGTCCTCCACGAAAAGATGAGAAGGTGCCTCCAGGAAAGACTGCTCTCACACTCTTAAGTTCCATCATGACTTGTGTCCTGTGTGGTCTGACTAGCAGGGATGAGGGGCTCTGAGCAGCATTTCTGACTATGTCTGATGGCAGTGGGAGTCAGCAGTTGCACCACATACATGCAAAGAGACCATGTCTAAAGCCCATTTTGAGAACATTTTTCTGGAGGTACAGGAAATGATCTAGTTCAAATGTTGTCCATGAAATGGGCAGATACTTTTTTAGGGCTACGCAGGAGGCAGAAATTCTTCTTTGTGGGCAGTTGAGCACCCACACCCTTTCACAACCTCACTGCCTTTCCTGCAAGCCTCAACCCTTTACTAAGCCACATGTTCTGCACTGTGGGACATGGAATGGCAGCTAAAACCTTGTGAACAGCACATTGTTGTGTCAGCTAATTCTCCACTACAGAGCAGGTACTGGCATCACCCAAGGCTGTGGGCATGGCATGGGCACCCCTGCCCCATGCCCCTCTGTACTGGTCCCTGTAGCAGAGGGAAGGTAGCTGTTTTGCAGGGTCATGGCTGGATGCTCAGGAAAGCTGAAAGCCTATGGATAGCTGGGAAAGCCTGCCTCTGTCTGTGCCAACAGATACAGAGAAATGCAAACAGCAACTTCTGCACCCTGCACCTTAGTCCTGTACTGTGATTCAGAAGTACCCTAGGAAGGTTGTAGTTACAGCTTCACTGGAGACTTAAAGCCTGTTAAAGCACTTTGCAAATTTACTTACACAGACTTAAGTTTACTTTTCTTTCTTTCCAGGGGCCTGCTAAAAGTATGCTTCCGATCCTATCCTTAAGCACAGAAACCAGACCTCTTGGTCTTGAAGTTGCCACTCAGCTAATAATAATAATAAAAAAATCATAGTATGGAATAGTGTGTTTTTCCTGAAAAACACATGAAAATATTGGGGGATCTTTAAACAGTGTGCAATATAATAGTGATATTTCAATTTTCACGGGAATACCTAATGTGGCATTTGTCAATAAATGTTTTTGGAAAAAAGGCACCTTTGGAACTGGTTTTTATTGTCTCCTTTCCTGTCTGTTGGGGAGCAGGACTGAAGATACTCACTGAGGAGTGGTGAGACAGCAGCCAAGGGTGTCCCAAGCACAGGTGGGGCAGTGTCACTCCCCACTGAGCAGGGAGGGTAGGGCAAGGATGGTGAGAGGGGCACATCCCGACAGTGCTCATCATCAGACAAAAGCATGGTAACAGGGTAAGTCTGGGATTCACAGACAAAGTCCAGCCAGACAGGCACAGGGCAGGGTGCAGGCACATCAATGAGATGGTTCCAGCCAAAAACAGGAGTTGAGAGCATGTCTGAGGCAGAGCTACCTGCAGCAAGGTTCCCAAGGAGAGAACCACAAATGCAATAAAACAAATGCTACTTTCAATAACACTGGACATTGCTTTAAATGGGTGGGTGCTTGTACTTCTAATGGCGTTACCAGCAATTTGCTACCTTCTGCCTTCACAATCCAGTTTGCAGTATCTGAAAGTTATAGAACAGACTGGCTTTATGCCAAAGAATTTCATAGATAGAGAAAATCAAAAGAAGAGTGCTTAGAAATCTCCGTGTAGAAAAAGGGTAACCTGAGTCAGTGTTACTGGCATGTACTTCCCACTGCTTTTAGTAAAATCACATTCACTTTGTGTTTCCTAGTAATAAAAATACCAGTCTAGAGCACCCCAGCATCCTGTTGAACCCTGCAGTTTGCTGACTACACAAATTTTCACAAATTATAATTACCAAGCAGAGAGATAAGACCAAGCTAAACAGCCCCTACTCCTGAGGCTTCCAAATGGTGTGTGGAACAAGGTTGATGTTGATTGAAGACCTTCAAAGAACTACACTGTTAAACAGCCTCTGCAAGATGCTTGGACAATCTTACCTACAATAACCAGAAAGAGTATAGAAACCAAAGACCAGAGGCATTCTCCAGGACCAGAGACATTATCGCAGGGATGCAGCAAAGTCTCTCAAACTAGTATTTCCCAGGATTTCCTGCCAATACTCAAGGCTCTCAACCCACTTGAACAAAGGTGTCCTTGCTATTCAGGTCTAGGGAAAGCTATCCTGACAGAGAACAAGACTGTGAGCTACCACCTAAAGCTAATGACAGAAACAGAGGAGCAATAGCAATGCTAACAAAACCCCACATAGACAGAGAACTACTGAGTGCTGAAAAAATATCAGCCTTTTCTGCTGGACCAAGTGCAAGGTCATTGATTGAATGTACTCCACTTCCACCCTTCTCCCGGCAGGAAGTATTGGGGTGGAACCTGTGACCTTAGGACTTGTACAACAACTGATAAGACAATGCTAACCCTTAGCTGAAGGAGCATGGCCTTTGGCCAGAACTGTCGGACCAATACTATGAGTCTTAGACAAGTGGCATTTTTAATGTCTGTGGTTATACTAATTGTATGACAAGAGCAGAAGAGAGCTGTAGCAAGAAGACAAACAAAAATATGCAGGACCCAGTGCATCCTTATTGTGCTTGGTGTCGTCTATCCAGACAAGATAGGCAGTGAAACTCCTCCACAACCACATGAGGCAAAGCCTGCAGGATCATAGGAATTCAGTGGCAATTCTGGATGAATACACCAAAGAATTCGCATGCCGCAGGAATTGTGCTTGGGGGAGCCTGTTTCCATCAGGACCACAAGCAAACACTCACTGTATGATGTGGTAAGTTAATGAACAGATGGGAGTTACATCATATCCATTTGTCTCCAAGGACTGCAGGAAATGTCAAAGACAAGGTAGGATAGGGCAGGCAGTCCAGAGTGTTTTCTGATGAGATTTACATTTCTCTCGAAATTCTGCTGAGTTCAACATGAAAGTTCTCAGCAATATCTAGAGGCAGACATCTTCTGTCTGCTGTTTGAACTGGCTGATGAAAAACAGTCTATTATTCCTGGGTTTTAAGTGTGTGTATAGGTCCCAAGTCATAATCTCTGTCCTGCACAAACTTTCCACTAACAAGACAAAACAAAAAAATTGTTTATGCATTAAAAGGACTGTTGTTTTGTCCTCAGAAGGTCCTTTAGTGCTGGCAGAAAGACTATGACTGTGCAACAGCAGGAGGGACCCTGCACGGATATTGTCCTTCACACACAGTGAACCTCCTGCACCAAGGACACAGCAAGTCCTGAGGTCAGACACTAATGATACCACCTTGAGTTTGACCAGTTTTCCCTGCGTTGTGGTAACTGAGGCAATCCATACATTTACATTTACATTCCTATACATTTAGGTTTCTACTTCAGCCTCAACATTTTTTATGGTAAAGTTCCCTTCATGCTTCAATTTTATGTAATGTTGAAACTTCCACCAGTCGAGCTACCTTTTAGCCCTTGTGCTGGTAGCCACTGTGAACAGCTGTGTGGTACTTGGTTGCTGGCTGGAGTTAAAACATGACAGTCCTTGGGAATGGTCTTTACTTTCCAAGATTAAGCTGTTGACATAAGAGTTCTAAGCAGTTTCTACAACACAATTATCAGATCCTGTTTTTACAGGGTTCATGTGAAAGATTAAAAATGGGTTTTATTTGCTCTCACAAAAGATGGTAACAAATGTAGCATATTACACAATTAGACAATGTAAAATACTCAGTTGAAAGGTTCTTTCAGTTGCAAATTGGTTATATAGCCTCACAAGCTTTAGTTTGAAGCACAAGCAAATAATCCCATGTTGCAGTTGCAGTTACATATTCTTATTTGGATTAATGAACAGCAAAAGACATACATGAGTGCTCTGCAGCCTTGCTTTGGTTATGATACTACAGAACTACAAAGCACCTGCTATTCACACCTGGTGCTATGAATACTTGGCACTTCTGAAAATTCAAACTGTAATGGGGGGCTGATGACTACATGTAACAGAGGAGGTTAAACATGCAATTTTGAAAACACTATCAGAGTCAGCAACATATGGTAACAGAAATCTCAAGTTTCAAGTGCTAAATAGCGTTTTTCTATAGACATTAAATGATAAAAAAAGAAAACGCCATTTCAAAACTTTTTAAATTTGTTAGAAATAAACTCATACCTGGAAAAACCAACTTCACTTCTCTCTGTACATCCTTATTTCTTAAAGGAATGAGTTTATATCATAGCAGCAAAGAAGATTTTCGGAAGAAATCTTCTATTTTTCATGGTTTGCACATCTATACATTTTTATCCCTGCATTACAAAATCAATACTATTCACTACAGCTATTTTTTTTCTTCTTTTTTTTTCTTTTTTTTTTTTCTTTTTTTTTTTTTAATACACCTGTAACTAGTACATAGTCCTTGGTTTGATAAAGACTGCTATATTCTGATTGCCAGGGTGGGAAAATTTTAAAGCAGAAGGGCTACACTCAGTTGGGACATCCTAACACACTAAACTGCCCACTCAAGCTCCTACAGCTTCCCCTGCTTCAGACACACTAAAATCTCTCAAGACCCTATACTTAGTATTTCTCTAAATAATTTTATTTGTGGTTCCACCTCAATACTAGCAAAACAACATGTGTTAACTGCTAGATTTTACTTAACTGTGTACACTGGTTCTTCACTCAGGGGCAATCATCACAAGTTCAAAACGTATTTTTACTATCTCCATCCAAGTAGGATGTCTCAGTAACTTTTCTTAAATTGAGAGGGTTTTCAATTCAGTAGGACCCATGGCCCTTTTCTGTTCTGCCTGTACGGACAAGGAATTGGAGGACTATCATGTGACAAGTGCCCCTTATTAAAACTAAAAGAGGCAAGATTTAATCTGCATTTTGTGACAGAATAAATCTTCAAAGGCTAATTTTCAGTACATGAACAAGCACATGAACAGGTAACCAGGAAGTAAGGAGATACAAGGCCACATCTCACATTCACTGACTTTTTGCATATGTTTCTTCCCTGTGCTGTAAAAGTTGAGGGTATTTAAGGTAGTTCAGCTCTCTCCCACTGTGCAAACTTGGGCACTTCTTTTTTCTGAGACCTGAATGTTTCATCAAATATGCAGTTTTTGTTGTTATGTTGGTGAGGTGGCTGAGGTCAGCAAAGAGAGCAGTAGGGGATTTGTTTGTGTGACAAAGTCACTCCTCTTATGGAAAACACTCCAGCTGTTTTCACTGGCATTATCCTTCTCTCTGCAAGCTTGTTAAAGGCACAGCTCAAACTGTGCCAGTTGTGAAAAGGGAAGAATAAAGCAGCACCCCTGCAATTTCAGGGAACTCTGCTGTTTACATAAAGTGTTTGGCAGCTGCAAGCACAGCCAGTGGTGATATGTACCCTGTGATCTAGTGCTATCACACGTTCGTGCACATGCTTTACAAAGCACAGGAGCTCAAAGTGTTCTTTGTTATTTCCTAAGTGTCCTAAGTACGCCCTGCTACATTCAAGAGTGTGCTATCCTGTCATATGAAAACACAAAAGGCTCTAACTAGTGTTTCAGCTTTCTCCTGGCCATGCAGACCTGAGTGGCCACTTACAGTCTGTGAGGGGAAGTGTTAGCTGTAGGGGCTGAAGGACACCAGGCTAGGTGACAGCAATGGAGAGAAAGAGGGACTTTCAGGGTTAGAGCCTCCACCACAAAGAGGCAGCAGCTGATGGCCACAGTTCAAACAGGTGACTTGGGCAAAAACAAAAGAGAGAAAAGGCAGGGAAATCTAGAGGCTAGGGCTTTCTGTGCCTTGTCCCCTCCAAGAATGGGCTGAAACCCCATCCCCTGCCTATGGGAAATACCTGTGGCATCCATGTAATAGTCACAAATACTGAGAGAGCTGGGTGGAAACCCATCTATGAGAGAGTGAGAAACCTCATACGTCTGAAGACATGGCAAGTGTTCTGAAATAGCCCACTGTGACTAAGCAGCAGGGAATAAGAGATCCTTTACTTAATGCTCCAAGTGTGTCTGGTTGCTGTGCACTTCTCCATCAGACCCTTAAGTCAAGACAGCACGGCAGCTAGGGCAGCCAGTTCACTCACAGACAGGTCCTGCATATGCCTTTGCTACCATCCTCACTCACACAGTGAAGCAGTGGTTCTGTTTCTGCTGCAGTTTGTGACCTCTATAAATCTTAGCTTGCCCTGAACATTAGCTCAGTGAAAAATGGGCAAAAATTAATATTTGTTCCCATAATTCCTAATTACCAGGCTGAATCCCTGTCCTAGGCAGCCAGTTGGGTTGACAGATGTGGTTGTTTGACAATGCTGTCTTTTGTGCTGTGAAGAGTTAACGGGGCAGTTGCTTCTAACTTTCTTTCCTAACTTCATCAGGTCATTTCCATACACCCTCCTTAGCCTGGGAGGAGTTTATTTTCCTGGGGAGTTGTCATTTGCAAGGAACATACACCACTCTGACACCAAGCCAGGCACCACTCCTCAGTGTCACTTGAAAGCTTCGACGTATCCCACCGGAGGAGAGGACAGGCCTGCCTTCCCCCAGTAGTCGATGGCGCGCACTCTGTAAAAGCCGGAGACCGAGCTGCCTGCAAAGGAAAAGGTTAGAGACGGTCACTGTGAAACGCAGACACCCGTGGCACTGGCGGGATGTGAAGCAGGCACTACTCCTGTAATATGTAGGTTTGTGAAATGGGCTGGGGAAATCAGTTCTGCACCCTACATAAGTGTGTCTGTGCCTGTCTGATTAAAAATTATAACAAATTCCTCATGGCCAAGTAATGCCTTTTTTATCTTGTTTCTACTTACTAGGATTTGCAAGTACAGCTACAGGACTGCTTTCCCAGCAGTTCCTTTGGAAGAAGGCTGTGGCATCTGCAATACACAATTAGTAATTTCCTTTTATCCAACTTTTCTGCCTGAATTTTGCCTTTTGAACAGGTTGTGTGGGGACAGGTTCAACAAAGAAGCAGAACAAGACGCACACAGGCTGACTGAAAACCCTCTGCTCTACTCAGGAAGCAGCACCACTTACTTCACAGGTATGTGAGCCAATCTTCTGTGGTTCTGCTGCTTTTTATCCTTGAGCCAGTTCAAAGAACAGAGCTTTCCTCAGCAGAATCTTTGAACACACAAGCAATATAAATTTGGGGTATTTTATCTAAATAACTGATTTTTATGTGTGTTTTAGTGTTTTTATTCTAGAAAAAAAAAATGCTAGAAATAATGGGTGAAGAGGAAGTTCCTAGCAATAAGGACTCCTGAGACATGACATTTTTTTCAAGCAGTCTTTTTTGTTGCAGCTGGTTTTGAAACAAACCATTAAAAGCAGTATATAATATTATAATATAAAAATGAATAATTTCAGAGATTTGTCACAGCCATGATTTACAGTCTTTTCTTGCCTGTGTAGCCCTTACATTGGAATAATACTACTGAACTTTTATTATGCAACCACTGCTGATGTTAAGACTTTCTCAGGGTAAGATAAGCTATTGTTTCTGACAAAAGTATCTCTCAATTGCTTTTTAATAGTATCACTATAAAGCAAGATATGTCTGTGTTTCACCCAGCTCTCATCAGTGCTTATTATCAATATTTGTTGGATGGTCATGTTGCAGACTAGATGGCATTTGCTTAAAAAAGAAAAAAATAAAACAAACAAACAAAAAACCAACGGCCACCACCCTCCACCCACAGATAAACAAAATAATACCCAAATAAAACATCACTATCTTCCTTCACTTGGATGTTTCATCTGAGTAAGCTTCTATTGCGAGGTCTGGTCATGGCTTTTTGTCGTGGGTTTTTTGTGGTTTTTTTTTTGTTATAATTTTTGCATATTTCTACACCAGTTACAAAAGTGCTCCTTAACTTCTCAGGGACCTTGCCAGGTCTGCAGATCAGTGACTGCCTTTTGTGACACTGAATTACCCATGGCATACTACTAATGATGTCCTCATCATTACTTGTCCATCACTGTCTGTCCTTGAGAAAAAGGCTCTTACTGAGAATATGATCCTAAAGGAAGGGCTATGCTCTTATTTGTGAGAGGCTGTATGTTACTAGTAAGTTACGTACCTTCAGTAGTTACTAAATAATGGTTCACACACTCATGAGTGGCTGTATCACATGACAGATTACCTAATATGAATATTTTTGCCATACCTGGACTGTACACCCAGAGAGTGAATATTGTGTCTTTGGTATTAATCCGCTGGTACACTTTTCCATCAGATGAGAATTCCACTTCAAATGTCTTTATACACCTAGAAAAGAGAACCAGAGAGGTTTATAAATACAACTGATAATGTGTGAACTATCAAATACTAGTCTCAGGGTTATTTCAACAAGAAGGACAAAAATAAGAAATGTTCAGTTGATTCATTCCTACCAAATGTAGGATGGCATGAATTGCCACTATTAGGAAAAGCCAGGGCTCCAACAGCCCCTAGAAAGAAACCTAGACTGACTTGCTGCTTTGGGTATATGCAGCACCACAAAATGTCATGTATCTTTCACTCAGACACCGGGCTTATCAAGAACAAAGAATCCAGGGAAACTGGCCTGAAAAAGAGCTATGTCACTGCCTCCTGAGGCAATGTGGTTGTACACTGGATCATCTTTCAGAGTTCACCTACAGAGGGTTTTCAGTTGAGTCCAGCTTGCTGAAGCAAGCAACTGGAGGTTTTCTCTTCCAGTTCACATCCCTTACAGAGATTTGCAAGATCCCACTTAGGCATCTGTTGATAGTACAACTTTTACCATGAATCTTCCTGTTTGCTATGCTGAATAGAACTCCCCCAGAAAGGCCACTGAATGCTGGTTAGCAACAGGCAGATTCCTTTAATCATGCAGCAAATTAGGCATGGTTGCTCTTCAATTTGCACACACAAGTCTTACAGTTCATTTTGTCAGACAAATGCACAGTATCATCTATCAAGAAGCAACAATTAATTACTCTGTAGGGTTTGTGGAAGCTTAGGGAGTAGTATGTTGGTAACTCATTTGTATCCATTTTATTTTAAAGCTACTTACTTTGACTTCACACAGTCATCATCCCACAGTACAACAACCTGCCCCTTTGTGAGAGGGATCAAACGAACACCAGTCACCTGTCCAAAGACACAAGCCCATGTAAGAAAACTGCACAAACCAATCAGCCAGGTCAAATTTCTGTGTTCATCCTTCCTTATTAATTACTTGCTTTGATTTTTTTTTCCACTGAGATCAGGTGTAAAAACAAAACTCTTGGCTCTCTAGCTTTTTGCAGCCTATGTCTCCCATTCGTCAACCTTGCAGAGAACTTTCAAAGACTCTGGGTACTACTATGAACACGGGTGAGACTGAATGAGCAGATACAGATGTCTAATATGGCAACCATGATTCCATTTTAGCTTTAGCAGTCAATTATTTACTGGAGAGATGTTGTCAATCCTTGCAGCAATACCATGTGATTTTTAAAGAGATAGTGCACTTTTCAGTACTGCATTACTAATTTCCCACCATGGGGACTTCCATTCCTTACAGTGATGGCTCCTATCACTTGCTATGTAGTACTTCATCTTGAATTATATCTTTGAGAGCCTTCTCATCAAAAGAGAGAATTGTTTATTTACTAATTCTTACACAGTACATGTGATAAAAAATTAACTCAAATGGTCTTCTAAGATTTAAGGCAGGAAGCAGTTTCAGTTTTGATGTGTCTGATGGTAGAATACAACACATACTTGATCAGGAGCTGATCTGGGTCTTGCACAGATGTGGATAAGAAAGACTGAAGGAATGGGAAAATCTTGCTTCAGTGTCAGGATGCCAGCTTCAGGAAATGGGAACGGGCCTGTTACCAGTGGGTCCTGCAGAGCCAAAGAGTAGTGTTGTGAAACATCTTTCATTACAGCACCTGAAGATCAACTGTTAAACCAGTGTAAAGTGCCTGTACTTTAGGACTCTAAATTTCCAATAGAGTTGGTACTGGTAAAGCTTACAGGAGTCAAAGTTCTCCACACTGGGAGACTTTATACTCACCTGTTTTTCAGCTCTTCAGGAAACAGAGGGTTTGTCCACATCACAAACTGGGTTGGTCACAAATGCCCTTAGACACAATCTGTCACCTCTGTAACCTCCCATGGATGCCTTTCAAGTTAGAGGTCTTTGCAAACCATGGCCTCATCTCTTCCCAGCATGCAGAGCAAGCTACTGCTAGCTGTGACAGCTACACAGCTGGTCTCTGGGGATGAGGCTGTACCAGATAGCCAAGAGCATCTAAAATATTGCTGCTGCCCTTTTCAAGAAAGAGCTGATGTCTCCTACAGTATCCAGCAGGCCTTAGCAATAGTCAGTTATGGTGACTGGGAAGAGAAGACACAGTACTCTATACCAAAGTCAGAAAGCAGGCACTGTCTGTGGGCCCTGAGGGGGATAAAGATGACCTCCTTTTTTTAACCTGAAAGTCTCAATGCATAGGGCAAACTGTGGGAGGGGGAGCTGAAGTGACAGGCTGCTCAGATATGCTCACATGCAGTAAGTAATCTCCACATGGCTTTCATCCATAGGGAAGAGAGGGGTTCTCACAGAAGACTTACTTCTTAATCACATCTACGGTGCATTCAGCACTAGTGAGGATGAGGGAAATGTTTGTTTTCTATTATTAAGGGGATTCATTTCAACCCTCTAATGCAGCAGTCTGGCCATTCTGTAATATACACAGACCCATGTGACTTACTTGGGGAGATGGAACAGAAAGAGCCTCAAATCCCACTGAAGATTCAGAGAGAAGGCAAAACTTCCCCAGGAGCAACTGTGCTTCCTTATTTTGTGGGTAGGTACAGAGCAAAGAACATAAACACAAAAGCATAAGCTGTGTATGAACTACACTTTTCTGCAGGATTTCAAGTGAATTTTTGTGTGTATATGTAAAGTGAATGACTGTGGGCTAAGGAAATTTCAACTACGGGCCTGACTTCTTGTCTTTCTCACAAGCACTTTACCCATACAACACTTCAAGCAAACACATAATCATACCTCAGCATCCCTTATTTGCTGGAACTGTTCTGGAGAAGGAAAATCAGGGCTTCCTAAGTTTTTCCACTTCAGATAGGGATTGGTTTGGTTGTTATCCATGTAATATGTCACATACACCAGCTCTGTAGGAACACAAACAAAAGAAAGTAAACTCTTTACTTGTATTTAAAGATTACCAAGAATAAATCTAGCAGGTGTGTAAGTCCACCTTTTCAAAAGTGATTTCAGCACTTTGGAGTCTGACTTCCACTGGAAAGACCCATGGCTAGCACTCTCATGAGGGTCTACAATTTACATTTGCCAAGTTTACATTTCAAACTATTACTTTCACGACCAGAACTGAAATCCTCTTTTAGCACAGGTTCTGCATGCATCTGTTGGGTAACTGCATCAGCTGCGCAATTGTGTGTTCGTGTTGGTTGTCTTGGAGTCATCTCATTAAGGCAATTAATGCCTGGCAATATCCAGACAAGTACACTGAGATCAATAATTTTCCAAAAGGACAACACTTGGCAGGTGCCATTAAAGGCAGGGTCTAAGTGTAGGAATTAGGAACGAACCTTTCAAAGAAGAACATTATACCTCAGAAAATCTAGGAGTGCACAAAAGATGAGGGAGGAAGTTAGGAAATTAAATTCACTCTTGCAGTGAAAGGCAGCTCAGTAGACAGTTTCCAGCTGATACTCTGTCTTAAAGATCACTCAACATGAGCTGTCTACATATTTGTTTACCTCTAAGTTTGGGGAAGTGGGTGGCATTCACTGTGACAGTGCTGATGTTGGATGAAGTCCTGTTATCCTCACTTGAATACATGAGTACTGTAGCTTGCCAGCTGTCTGAGGGCTGTGTCTCACTTGGGGTGTGCACAGATGCCAGCACACCAACTGTGCTGTTTTGAGTCCTTTCATCTCCACTGATCTTCACTTCTGCAAAAATCTGCTTTTCTCCTTTAAAAAACGTGACAACTGTAAGCATCACTGTTACTCAGTCCTGTGTCAGAAGCTGCAGGGTCAAAGCATGCAAATAGATTGAGCATAGGTTGAGCGATGTTCTACCTTATTTTACCAGTCACAGTCTCCAGTCAGATTTATTTTACAACAGCAGAATATGTACATACTACAGCAGTTCTTATGCTTAGCAGTTCAGCTAGCAACATGCAAACAGGTGACAGTGAATGAGGCTCTCCCTGTAATATGCTGCACGAGTCTTCCAGCTGCAGGGATTTCTTAAAGACAGCTGCAGCCTGATGGGAGGTACCCCTTGCGTTACAAGAGGGAAGTACCAGTCAACAAAAAATGAGTGGTAGGCACACAGAGGGTATAAACAAAGCAGCAGTTTAAAGCAAATAGGTAACAGACTCTCAGGAATATTTTCTGAGTTATCAATCTGTCTGAGGAAATGAAGTTTCATTTTCTTAACACAGCTAGTAAACAGTGAGTAGGAGATCGCATGCTTTTATGAACAGTGAGAGGCTGGAACAATCTTTCTTAGGCTGAAAGCATCTAGGTAGGAGGGGTTATTGATGTGCTTTTTAATCAGTGGTTACTGTACCTAGCAGTGCCAGCAGGCCCATGGCAGTCAGCACTGGTTTCCGCACCATCTGGACATGAGGTGGCTTTGTATTGTTCATCTGAAAACGTGCTGTCAGAGTCCTCTGGGTGAAGTAATGGGGGTAGTAGCTCAAGAAGGCATTGTCATTACTCAGCAACGAGTAGTTGATGGTGTTGTTGGCTTTGGAAATGAGCAGGTTTTGGTGCTGGATGATTACCTGCAAAGTCATAGAGAAAATTAACCTTCACCTTGGAGAACAACCAACAAACATGCAGTCCCTGTATTTTTAAAAAGTCTTTACAGCATTCTGTAAAGAACTGTCACTCTGCCTTTTACAAAAGACTGAAGAAAATAACTGTTCATCCTAAGTCTTGTAAAAACTGTACTTTAGGTCATATATTAATCACTGTAAAATCTGAAGTACCTGCATAGTTTTGCCAGCAGTAAGTCTTTGAAATAATTTTTACTAGTACTCTTCATAAATAATGAACCCATTTCCTTGCCTATTGCACTACAAATGCTACAAATGATACTCCTCTGTCTTAAATACTTAATTAGTAATCAGGATTTACCATCTGAATTAAATCTAAATGGTTCTCCAAATCTGGAGTTACTTTATACCCACTACATTTGTGAGCTGGTCCTGGATTCTGTTTCTCAATTAGTCATTTTTCCCACTTGGTGCTAACTTGGAATTAATTCTCCTGGTGTTTTCACTGATTGCTGTGCTGCTCTCCCACAAAACATCCAAGTTCCCAAGTTCCCTGTTTATTAGATTGTGCCTGAGTATCAGCATCAGGCAGAACTTCAGAAGGCTGACAACTGAACAGTCTCACAACTGTGTCTGTTGGAACACAGTGCTTCAGCTTCTATACAACCAAGTGTTAATTTTCCATTGGATGTGTCTTTCTTTCTTCCTTCATATCATCACATCATTATAAACACTGTTATTTTGTCTTGCAAACTCTCTGTGATGCAGTCAATGTCTTGTTGCCGTAAAGAAGACTGCTTGTATATGCAGTCTCAGGGAACTGGGAGCCTTTGTCTCCTCAGGAGCAGCTGGTAAGATGCATGTTTTTTCTGGGTGACATACATGCTCCTGTGTTTGGGAATTATTCCTTTGCACAGGAGCACTTGGACTCTATGTGCTGTTTAAGGTAGCGGTTCACAAAACTCCAGGCCTGCAGTGGAAATTATTGCTGTGCAGTGGAAGAGTTGAGCTTGCTCTGGGGCCAGGGTGCAATTACTGCAGAGGTGGGAATGTTGAGCATTCTCCTCTCCTGCTTTTCTGGTCAACATCAGTAATTACCAGCAGTAATTAATAAGATCATGTGTACAGCCATAATCCCATACCAAAGAAAGGACTATGCTGAGAGCTCAAGGAACTTGTTTGTATACCTGATGTCTCTTGATGAGATAAACTTATGAAGGAGCTGGGAAATAATTCTCACGTATGTGAGGTGACAGCCAGCAGTACTGACACCAGAGCAGTAATATTACGTGGAGAGGGCATGTGTGGCAGTAATCCTAACAGATAGGTCTAACTGGGGGACTGTATACATTCTCCAACTCAGTTCCCTGGCACTTCTCTAACAAGTTCCCAGTTTGACTCCAGGTTGAACTTTCTTTTAAAGGAAAGATGAAGAAAACTAATCCAAATTAAATCAAGCTACTAAAACCAGACTATTCAAGGAAACCCCCACTGTATCAGTGGGGAGATATCCATTTTTAGGATCTATTAGTCTGAGTAGATGCTTAAAAATTACCTGTTAAGTCTACTTTTTCAACTGCATTAACACATCAGGGCACACTACTGTGCCAAAACTACGAACGAACTGTTACCTTGACAACCATAGCTGCATAGGTCACATCAGCTCGCCAGAGTTGTGGAATGGACCATCCAACCATTGGATCTGCTTCATCATTATATATGGCAACAGAAGAAAATCTTGGAAAAAGCTTCTGAATTTGTTGAACTGCTTCTACTTCTTGTTGCAAGATGTGGAGAGAGTTCCCATCTCCCTGCAACAATATTTAATATCTGCTTAGCGATAGTGAGAAAACAGTGGTAAACATACAGACATAACCTAGAGTCATAAACATAAAACATGATCTGAAAACATATTCTTTGGTCACCAAGCTGCTGTGGGTCAACAAAATTAGTATTTTTACCTCATCTACTACAGCGTGTGCTATTTGCATGAGCTCCTAGAATATAAAATGGAAAAGAAGTAGAAGAATTGTTTCCCTTTGGGAATTAGGCAAAGACAAATTTGCTTGGAGTTGAAGTCTTGTAACTGAACATATTGACAGTTTTGCAAGAAAAGGTAGCCATGCTTCCTGCTATAGGCTGGACACTCATCATCATCATCATCATCATCATCATCATCATCATCATCATCATCATCATCACCATCACCATCATCATCTTTGTAAATCAGAATGAAATGTAACTTTGATTGAACTGATTGAAAAAATGGCTTTGAACTGAAATCTTGGACTAACCTTCTTATGGAGAGAGATGTAATCCAGCCTTACACCAGTCTCCCCTGTGAAGAAGTTGGTCCCATTGTAGCAATGACACAGAAGACTCCAGCACATGGGTGACTTGGGTAAGGGATGGAAGGAATCCCCAGGTCCTCCAAATTTTAGCAAAGGACTGGCTGCTCTTAATCCTTCTGAACAAGCATCATAATAGTTGAGAAAGCCTGAAGTCCAAGCAGATGAATATATCAAGGATGATAAAACAGAAACTGGATCTAAAACTACAAGAAGATGTCATAACCCTATTATTTATTAGCAAGACCTCACAAACTGGGACTACCCTTTTCTATGCACTGACAACATAAGAAGACATCAAAACCTCAGCTGCCTTCACAAAGTTCTTCTAAAGGTCCTGTATGAACATGTTCCCAAATCATGCAACTTCAATGAGTTTTCCTCTTATTCTACCCTTTACCCCATTACTAACTACACCTGTGCTACTAACTACACCTTATATCCAATAATTGATCTGTATCTTCTTAGTGTAACTCCTTAGTGTTACTTTTGTCAGTATAACTTGCATCTCACTGTCACCCCTCTTCTCACCCCACACACCTGTCTCACTTCACCACACCCACAAGTGCTCCAAAACATGCTCACCTTTTACTGACATAGACACATTGTCAAAATCATGGTGGTCTGGTTCATTCCATGTCTCAAAATTCCATCTAGCAACATGCTCCAATCCATACCTATCTGTAGGAGAGGCCTCATTTATCAGTCAGCTGCATATCCAGACAATACTATCAATAAGCGACTTATACAGACAATTCTATTAGTTCGGGCTGCAGGTGAGGCTCAGCATCCAGAACTACCACTACATCATTTCCCTCATTATTTTTAATAATGAGGGAAAGGTAATTTGGAAGTTTCTAAATGATCTCTCATTTTTGATGAAATGCAGCAACATTTGAAAAAGATGGAAGGTGAGAGGGAGATGAGTTACAGCTTTGTGATTAGGTCACTCACCTACCATTAATTCAGGTTGAGCCTTCTGCCTTGTTAGAAATATTTGAAGCTGGCATACGAGAAGTATTCAGGTTATCATGCTCCAGTGAAAGCTGATAGTTTACAACCACAACAATATAACAAGGTTAAAAGTCAGTTCTTTGAGGCAGGCCAAATGTGCTACTCAGAACACTCTACTCATTTTGGATGTTGGCCACGGATCAGTAAAAAGAGGGAGTATTATCCCATGGTCTCCACAGTCTGTTCTGGCATGTTTGTGTTGAAATCCAGGGTCTTGAAATTGATCACAATACACAAAACTTTTTGAAGTAGCTAGAAAGGATTACAACAGAACAAATAACCAGGCTTTTATTTTTTAACTTACCTATGTATCTCCTGGCCAGGACAGTAATTACATTTCTCCATTGTACTACATGTTCTTTATCTTCAAAATCTAAAAAATATCCTGATGGATTCCCCATCAATTCAAATCCTAAAAAAGACATATTGGAAACAAATTGGTCTCCTTTTTTTCATAAATGCTATCTCATTTTTATTAATGAAGGGGTTATCACATCATCTGAAACAAACTTGTTAATGAAGAAGCATCACTAAATGGGTTCTCTTTTCTGTTTCCACATGTTCCATCAGAAATATTTCAGATTTGAGGTTGCCTACTTGTTACTTGTCAGTGACTGTACCAGTCAAAGCTAATAATTGTCAACATAAATGCAGGGCCCAGATGAAACCTAAAACAGTGAATGTTTGCATAAATTTATGGGAAGCTATACCTGGAGTATCTGCTTCTCTGGCCCTTATAGTTATATGTCAATGGGTACAATTTTCTCTTCAAGAAATCTCATTTTACAAGTTCAACCATCTGAATTTGCCTTCAGAGGCAATGTAAAACCATTTGTGTTGCCTTAATTCCTATAATACCATTTTGCTTACACTGTTTTTCATGGACCTGATGTAAAGACAAAGAGGTAAATAATGAATTTTTATCACAGTCAGCTTTGGAAAAGCTCTCTAAGAATATTCTAATGATTGTACAATATGGATGAACAGATACACCAAGCTGTGGAGGCAGGGACCTGCCCTTACCTGGAATCAGCTTATTTTCCCACAGACGATCCATAAGGTTATCCAAGGCAGTAAAATCATACTTAAGTTTGCCATTCACCACTCTGAAGAACAAAGATAATAAAAATTACAAGTGTAAATATTACAGCAAAGATAGGACTTGATTAGTAGATAATGAATCAGGCTTCCTTCTCAAAATTTACATGAGACTTGGGTTCTTGGAATTGTACACAAACTTCCTTCCTCTAAATAAAGAGGTGTTCACCATAAGCAAGTCATGTCTCTTCACCAACCTATGCCTTTTTCCTATTTCAGCAGCAACAGAAGCAATATAATGGGTCTGCCTGCTGAATCCTGATTTTTCACAGAACATTAAGATTTCTAACTCTCTGCTGAAGTAAAATTTACATAGATTGTCCTTTTTTTGCTTAAGCTGTTTTTTTCAGTTTCCACTGGATTACCAACTGCTAGGCCAGCTCTTTTCACACTACCCTATATGGAGACTTTCATAACGTACTTCTAATCTGCAGAATATAATACAGATTACTTAGTAGCACACCTTATAGATTTAAGTCGAGATGAATAATAATTGTATCTTTCAAAGAATGCTGAATTTATGCACACAATGTCTTTAATTTTTACCTCACTGTAAGCATTCGCTTAATATTTCTCCTGTACTCCCAGGATCTCAGGCTGCAAATCTTTCATTCAGCTTTGAATAAATGCATTCAAAGACTTAGCAACCTATGATGCATTCCTTTGTGTCAGGAGATCTTGTGGGAACACAGGTACCAAAATGTGGACATGCACAGGGATGGGAACACTGTGAATTCTTTTACCCAGAGGACAAAAAACAGCATTTGCAATTTATGTGATACACTAGAAGATTTGCTTTAAATTCCTGAAAGGCTTTTCTTGCCTGGTATCCAGTAGAAACAAATACAAGGTACTATGCAGGTCCATTTCCCACAACTTCTGAACTTATGGCCTGATTTAACTGAAATCTGAAAGGAATGGAGAATTTTTGCCAGTATGAAGTGCCAAACAGGAATTAACAATGAACTCCTGTTGAGAACATTCTGTTTGTGTGACTTATTGCTGTTTGGCCCAAGAAACAGCCTTGGCCTGGTGACCAAATTCTGGCCTCAGTACAACCTGAGCAAAAGGCTTTTTAAGCTCCCTTGACATAAGTCCAGCCCTGGTCACGCAGCGGCACTGAGTGAAGCCTTGGCAATCCCTCTCAAAGCTGATTTGTCCAGCCATGCCAGGGCACTACAACTAATTTTTCTGGTACAGTGCAGCCTGACCACTTCTCCTGAAGTCTGGCCTGCTCTTTCCTAGGCACTTTGCCTTTGCTTGGGTGGAAGACTATGCAAGTGAACCACAGATGCAATGCTGCCAGTATGGTGGAAGGGGGAGAGACAATCACAGTTCTTGGAACTGATCAATGCTAGCATAGTATGACAAGCAAACAGGATTAGACATGAGAAGGGAGCCATCAACAGAGCTCTTAAATCAATGTTGAGAGTCACAACTTGTATCTTTCTGTGCCTCTCCATGCATTTCTGAGTCCCTTTGATGGAGGCTCTTCCTCTGTGCTTTCCTGTCAAAGAAAGGTTTCAGTGAATAAACTGTAATAGGAGTTCCAAATTCTCAGAGAATGAAGAAGGGTTTACAAAACTGCCTAGTGAATAAATAATGCACTTCTATATGTGCAACATGAAGACAAATCTCCGACCAGATCTCACAGAGGAAGACAAGCCAGGCAAAGTAAGTGTAACATAGGCCACATCCACTATGCCAGCTTCACGTGTTATGTAACTATGCCAGCTTACATGTTATGTAACAAAGCACACAATCTTAGCTCCAGCCTGGTCACACTCTTTTACCAAAGACTCGAAGCAAGCTTTTTATTTTTAAAGTATGTCCTACTACCACGACAGAAATTGTCATGTATACAGTCACTGATGGGCTTAGGGTTCCTGCCCAAGTCAAATGGTGCAGCTGTAAAAGAAGCAAATAGCAGAAAGAAATTTATTTGCTTTAGTATACTTAAAAGTATTTTAAAAGTCACTCTTGAATTGAAGAATGGCCATTTGGAACCAGGTATTTTTTGGCTTAGACAGTGGTTTAAAAGAAAGTCCTATTCCAAAGTTCAAAGACAAATAGTTTTTTTCTGAAACTAGTTCTGCTCCCTCAGATCCATTAACTACTTCCAGTTGTACCCTGTGTTCTATTGAAATATTTGCTTACATGCACACTTACAGTCAGTGTGAGAAAGAATGATTAACTACACTGTCTTGTAAAAAGTTAATAATGTCATACAGATAAAAGCAAAGGAACTAGGGTCTTCCTGACTTCAGTCTAAGGTCTACACAACATTATATGAAAATATATGCATAAATAAAACCTTTTACTTGATGCCTGTACACTTAAGATGCCAGAACATTTACATTTTTCCTACTGCACCAATTAACACATTTAAAACAGAATGCCATTTCCAACCATGACTGAGTGATGGTACATGAGATCTTGTGTTATGTCTATAGATGTCAAGGCACTTCTTATGTTCTCTGGCTGACCTGTCACTTTATAAGAATCTCTTCTTCCTCCCCAGTGGACCAGACAGTGTGCTCCCATTAATAAAATGATTACTTGACTTGCAGGATTGACACTTCCTCAGATTTTGACTTTATCCTTACCGAAACTACATTTCTGATGTGAGATTGATGCACTTTTTTACAGCATATAAACTCGCTAAATCTGGGTTGCATGGTTGCCTGCCATGTAGTGACTGGAAGCCATGCTGTCTGTTGCACTTGAGGCACAGAAACTGGTACTATTTCCAAACATTCTGCATGGACAAGATTGGCTCAACTATCAGGCCCTTGCCAGGAGTGCTCTGAAGACAATTTTAGGTCACTGAAGACTAGCTCAAAACTGTTACAGGCACATGACAGAGTAAATCTGTGGTGGAGGATAAATCCGTATGACATTGCTGAAGTTGTTCAAAACATCTTTCTACATCTAAACTGTTGGTGGAACATCATATACCTATGACTGGGTTCTTGGTTGAAAGCTTACAGTATTTTACAGTCTATTTTTTGCCTGCTCCTCTTCCAGTCTTTCTGCCATTGTTTCTAGACACCACTGCCTTCATTTATAAACACTCAGAAGGTTATGTACTTGTCATTTCATCTGAGTGCTTGCAAGTCTGGGATAGCTGATTGTTTGCCGTCAGATATTTGAATGTCAAGCAGCAATCATTGTCCTGTCTGTGCCTGGCCTTCAACTGTTCCTCAGCGGGGATTTTTCTGGGAAGCTTGCCAGACAGACCTTCTTTGTCTTCAGTAATTATAAATAACTACAGTAAAGCACATTTACTAGCATCCTGGCACCAAGGCCCATAGAAGCACCAGGCCTGAGGCTGCTACATTCCAGAGACTGTTGCCTACTGGTAAGGAATCTTTTCAGTCTGTATCATGGTCTCAACTTCAGAACCATGTACCTCTTGGGAGCAACAATCATACTGTGAATATGAAGAACAGTGATGAGTACAGAGGGTGTCTGCTGGTTGTTACAAAATCTGGTTGCTCCCTTCCTTGGAAAGGTTTGTTTTGTGGGTAATCCTTTGCTGAATAAAAGGCTACAGGCCCATCTTAACAGCTTTCCACTACCTTCTATTACTAAAGTGAAGTCTTTTCAAGTATGGAGGGAAATTATTCTCTGGTGCATAGGTAGCACTAGACAGCTTGCCAAAGTGTTGTAAGACACTCATGTTATGCTTCTTATCCATGCCACTTTCAGCCGACTCCCATTCACCAACTTAATCTCTTGGGAGGGCAGAGGTAAAATAGCTTTAGCTGTCGACACCTTGTATCACAGCCAGATCTGCTTCAGCTAGCACAGCTGCAGATACTACTCCTTAGCCTACAGTTACTGCTTCCCACACATGCCCAGCATCTGGTGTTTCTCTTCCGCCTTGTGTTGATCCTCTCCAGGAATATAGTTGCATGCCCTGGAAAACGTGTGCACACACAGACATTGGACCAAGTATCTTATCTACAGAGAAGAGAGAACAAAAACCACACACAGGCAGGGAGTGTTTCCGTTCCAGGTGATCTTCAGTCAAGTACTGAGTCTCTGATAACATGTCAAGATAATGTTATCAGACTTTATTGTAATGTATTGAACTACATTTCCTGGGATAGGAAGCCTTGTGGCTGACCCCTATCAGTAGGTCACAACCCATTTGGGAATTCAAATGCACCATGTAGGGTAACCATCAACAGAGATACTCTCTTGAAGAGAGCCTAGGAAATACCAACACACTAGAAATAGCACTCATCCTCATCCTGACTTTCTCACTCAGCTAGTGTGGTCTCCCTTTTGTATTTCTGGTAAACATAGTTAGCACACACACCAAAACCTGACATAATCTGGCTTGCTTTCATCAATATATGAAAACAGTTTCTCTTTGGGCAGATTGGCAATAGTGGCTTACACCACTCCCATAGCAGCACAACCTGCTCACATACTCATTGGGAATTTCTACGTGGAAAGATTGCTCCCCTAGTTGCAAATGTAGCCAAAAAGCAGGGACAGAAAACTGACACAAGGTGTTAGCACAGGAAAGATGCAACTCACACCTGTAAAATTTTTCAGCAGGCTATTATTGGTCAACCTCACACTTGGAAAGTGGATTCCATTAAGGAGCCACCTAAAAAAAAAGGTTTTCTGTGTTAAAATCTTAGAGAAGCAAGGGTGCAGTCTAAGCGACTACACTGCTATGGCAGTATCTAGTACCTCTGCTGAGATAATTATCATATTACATACCACTCTTCATTTGATAAAGATCCTTAGCCGTGTGTCAGACTACCTTTGCCCACCCTTGTAAGGGGGTTCCTGCAGTCATACACTCTTGTCCACAGTATCCAGGTCCAAGATGTGGACCAATGGTAACACCATCACCCTTGTTCTTGAACAGTGTAAATATGCATGCTATATTAAATTCCCCCTGTCAAGACTAAATGAAGGGAAAACAGTTCTTGAAGTAAGTAACTATTGTAAGGAGCATCTGTAAATATGGTGTCCCAAACAATTGCTTACCACCTTTCTAGAATTCATTATGCCATTTCAGGGATTGTAAAACTCCAGAACACATACTAAGTGTCCATCTACCCTGGAAAGGAGTTTAGTGTCCAAAGTAAAGTTGTTCATTGGGAGCAATCAATAAACTTCCAAATGTTCCCACAACAGTAACTGCTGGGGGAACAAACGATGGTAATCTATGCTATTTCAAATTCTTGCTGCTACAAGGTCCTCCAGAAGGAATGGTCTTCAGATGTACCTGTCTTGTTTTTTAGCCAGAACAGATGTTAAATGGACAGGAAAGCATGTAAGCTTAAGAGGAGAGCATCTACAAGATGAAGATCAAAAGCTCTGGACAGAAAGTGTAAGCAAGTTTATTTTTTTCAGAAGGGAAACTTGTTGCCCTCCAAGTGCCTCTTACAACACAAAAGGATCCTGCCTCCTTCGTTTTTCTAATTATTTTTGCCGTTATGAGGAATGAAATTAAGTCGGTTTAAAGGTCAGGTTTTTACAAAGACTGTTTGCTCCAAACCCACCATCTACATAAGCTTCTTGTTCTGCTGAGTACATAAAAAACCTCTGGACCTTAAAAGCAGATCCTAAGGGACTGTGAGCACTACTGAAATGATATCTCACAGTATACAAAGGGCAGAATAGCCCTGATTAGCATTCACCTTTCCAAAGGCTGAATTCTCAGCAGTTCTCTCCAGGTCTCTTCAGTGTCAACCAAAAATCCTACTGGTCTGGTATTTCAGGTTTAAGTACAAGATCATTAATAAATAACTAAGAAATCGGTAGACTCCTGGGTTATTAATAAACAACACTTCCACCTCCTGAATTGAGTGGAAGTTAACAATACAGTACTCATTCACACTAGGGCTGCTTCTACCATGTTCTTGCTCCACTCGCACTCGCTTCCTATGATCAATACAGGTAAAGTAAATTGAAATTTACTTTCATGAAATCCCCATAATCCAAAATAAAAGTAATAATATGATAACTTGATATTTTTCAGACTGATGAACACTGATTGTTCCTCCCTGGTGGTCCCCAAGCAAAACACAGCCTATGCTTTTCACATGCTACGGAGACCAAAAACCTAATTCAGAGGCTTTTTCAAAGGCCAAAGACTACTGCACCCACACTAATAACTCGTATATCTTACCACTTCTGTGTCTATTTATTTGCATCAATATTTTTCTGCATTTGGTTCTTAGCTCTGTGAGCAGGGTAAGAAAATCTGCTTCCTTTACAATTAAGGCACAGCTTTTGCACAGATGCACAACGCTTAACACTTCAGTCAGTGCTGGTTCACACTTTGCACAATTCACTCACCCTAGAGCAGGAATGAGTCAGCCCAGCAGTAATGGGAGGATGCATTACAAAATCACAGAGCCAGGCAGCATCCAGCCTTTGCTGATGTCACAGCTTGTCACAGTTAATCCATCCACACAACCAACCAGCGTGGTGCATGCGCAAAGAGAAGGATGGATATGAATCTCTATGACTTAGGAATAAACTGCTTCAAAAATGGAGAATGCATCAGCTCTTATTTACTGGAAATCACTGCCTCTTCTACAAGCCAGCCAAGAGGCTGTACATTCAGCTGAATCTTTTTATTTTTTAAAAAACATAAAAATAGAATTGACTTTGATTTATACAGCATCTCAATAAGCATCTTTGCTCTTTGAAATCAGCACTATTTGAGCTTCACCTTGCAAAGCAACTCACAAAATCCTTGCTGTGATCTGGCTGAAATTCACAGGCACAGAAGTGCAAGCAAACAATGGATGTTTTCAAGCTGATGCTAATCATGGCCTATGATTTTCCATTTCTTACTCAGCCTGCTTTTGTGAGCATAGTCTCAGTCCTTCTTTCAGCAGTGAGCGTGCTGTGTGTGGGGGGAAGAGAGAGGCAGACAAAGCATCAACAGCTTCCTGTGTCGAGGTGAGTTAGCCTCAGAAAATATTGTTAGACTGTTGTGTCTCTTCTCCCCCCCACACCCCTCTTCCCCTTTAAAACAAATTCCAGATGTAAAAGGGGAAACAGGCTGTAAAAGCAATTTTAGGCAAAGGCATATGCTATTTTAGTATCTGACCTCTCTAGACATTTGAACATGGCCAATCAGATCACCTAGGCATGGATAATTCAGTGTTTTGAGACCATGTGATCCCTTGATCAGGTTTGTTATGTTCACATGCATTTGCAAAGGGAACAATTAAATAATAAGATGAAATAGCAGAAAACGCTTTTCAGCTGATTCTTCACTACAAATTCAAAGGCTTTGCAAGTGACTGAAAGGTTCAGTCGCTGCAGACTGTATGTGAACTGACTGCTAGAGGATACTTTTCTGATTGAATTTGATGTATGAAAATGATATCCTTCTGCGTAACACTTGGCTACAAGTAAAATGTTCACTGTGGTTTGATGTTGCCCTTGATGATGGAACTCCAAATAATGTCACCTATAAGCAAAAGTTTTGAAATGAGGGTGACAGGGAGACTAAATCAATAATGAAGACTAAAGATACACAAGGAAGGGAAAACATGACCAAATGCTAAAACTAACTCTCTTTAAGCACATAACTCCTTTTGGCACTGCTTGGGAAAGCTGTCACTGAACTTTTCTTCCCAAGCAGTGACAGAACAGTTCTCTGTATGCATCCAGCATTCTAATTCAAGTACACACAGTACTGCACCTTCTGAAACGAGCCTCCATGGTACATATTTGACTTACTGTTTTCATTTCACAGCTCCTCATGTTCACATCTTTATTTGCTGCTTATTTTCCACCTATTATTTTGCCTGCTAGCTGTATGAGGAAATACAGTCCAAAAGTATGTGAGTCCAACTATATCACAGAACATAGCTTATTTACTGCTGTGTAAATTGTAACATTGAGAGGGAATGGTTGCCCTCTCTGCTGCCAAATATGCAACAAGAACCAAATTTGGCAATGCTTTACTTAGTGCGCTCTTGCAAGCATTTTGGTTGCTTATGCACATACTGGGGCTGAAATTTTGCATTAATGCACAATATGCTACTTTTACCAGGAATTTTAACTTTTTCCATCTCATGTTCTCAAAACTTGTTTCCACTTGTCAAGATGTGTACTAAGGAGCGTGTAATGGACAAACCAATGTTCTAAGAAAAACATGGAGGTAAATAGTGAAGATTTGCAGCTAGATTTCTCAGCTGATGTACTTCTTTTATATCTAAAATACGGATAGCACATGGTGTCTGATGAAATCCAGCAGCTGCTGGATCTACTTGCATATCAGATGTACTTTTAGGTGTGCCTTTCTGTATCAGTCCTTGATCCCCCATGGGCAACTTTAGGTCTAACTTGAATATGCCACTTGTTTGCAAAATGATGCTGAATTTATTTTCTAACTTACTAGTATTCAATAACTTCTGATGATGAAAAGGCACAATCAATATGCCTTCCATCTCTTGTTCTTAATCCTGAAGAATTTCTGTGATGAGTGGTTTATGAAGTGGCTATTTCAGAACTGAGAAATTACCACTATAAGCCAATCTGGAAAGAGCAGCTTTTTAAAAAGCATACCAGTCTCTGCTCTTCGCTTTTGAATATGAAACATAATAAACCTATTAAGAAGGTAGAACTAGCCAGCTGCATTCACAGGTAGTTCTCTATGAGATGCAAACCTACAAGTCTCTACAAACTGAGATCTGGTAATTCCATTTTGAACCTGGGTTTGGCATTACAATTTAGACTAGTGGTGTATTATTAAACATGGTGGTGACAGCTCTTACATTCTGTGATCTCCATGTTTATGTATTACCCTCTTTCCTTCATGCATCCCCCATACTAAAAAACTTTCACTAATATGAAAACTATCTCCCCTTTGAATATAAAGATGCATTACATTCTGTGTTTATGAAACATGAAAATTTATTTCACAATGCAGTAAGAAATAATCTATTTCCTTTGCACCCAGAAATGGATTTTCAATATCCAGTTAAAATTACACAAAATTTCCAGGAGTGGGTGAACAAGGTTTAGAATTCCAGAGAGACTACCCTTGCTATATTAAATTTGCCTCTAAGATATACAAATATCAGTAGTAACATTCCTCTTCATCAATAAGCAGGCTTTGGTTCTACAGTTCTGGATGTTTGGGGATGAAACAACAGGTAGGTTTTTCAAAAGGGAGGAAAGCTCAGACTTTTTACATTCATGTAAATTTACAGCTGATGTATGTAAATTCTTCCTATATATAAGATTTATCAGCCCCCTTCATGATTCATTTTAATAAAAATCCTTTTTCAAAGGACAAATCTCAATTACTGACCATTGACAATAAGATAAGTGTAAGGACAGTTCCACACACTTCCTGCCCTAGTCTCATTTAACACATTAAGAGTATTTTTTCATCTAATTGAAGTATAAAAAAATCTCTGAAACTGTTACAAAGACTGTAAAAAGCTACGTCAGGACTGCAATTCTATTTGAACTCCACACAGTGTAACCAGAGCTATTAAAGCAGAGGTTACCGGCTTCTGTAATGTAATGATTTAAAGTTTATCTTTCACCTGTGATTACACTCCACAAGACAAAGATTTTTCCAGTGCTAGTGTTCATTTATATTATCTCACTGTAAACATTATGAGAGTGATGCCCAACTGGAAAGGCCCACATGCTTATCATGATGCAATTTCTAATCTATTCTTACAGAAAGCTGTGATCCTGAGGTTCTGTGCTACTGGGTGCTGATATAAAAACTGTTGTGGAACTACTGCAGCTACTTTGTGCCTTTGGTAAGTGCTAATCCACTGGTTTGTGTTTGTAGTGGGAAATAGAAATGGGCTTGGTATCCTGAATGACAGCCTTCCTCAATTTTGAATATACAAATCTGCATTGAATCTTGCAGATCTCAGTTTCTCCTACAACAGAAACTACAGATTTTTTCATTTAAAAAAAATCAATAACATGACACTCCACACATATACATCATCTTCAGCTGCACCAGGCACTTGTCACAGATAGAGAAGGAATGTGGGATGCATTAGTGAATTGGAAGGGAGGGGACTTTCAGTGCACCCACTTTCCTATTAAAATGCACCCAAATGTGTGCCTTCTAAGCACATCAACCTGGTCGCTGTGATATAAAGATAAATTTATATCACAGAGTAATTGAGGCTTGAGGGCATTTTAAACAATGCAGGTATTAGGCTTAAGAGGGTTTTTTAATTCACTGAATTTTTGAACTTCAAACACTTGCACAGAAGGAAGAACATAGCTATTACGTTTGGACTATGTACTATTGAAGATTTGGTATTGTTGACTGTGGCCAAGTAAACAAATACTTTTAACTATGATTATGTGATTCTAAGATTAACCATCATATGTGACTAATTTTGCATTATTTTTTTTAATAGTCAGGTTACCAGGTAGGAATTGTACACAGCAATAACATGACTTTTTCTGAAATCATCTGAAAATCCTCAAGTAAATGTGTCAACTAAGTCAAATACATTTTATATTCTTACATCTTTTCTTCCATAAATACTTCTGTTCAGTTCTGCTTTTAACCCTTTACAGTTTTTAAACCAATTAAAATTGTGTTTCTGTTCATAAAGATAAATAGTAAATCACATACAGGAAAATCATCTGTAAATTCAAAACTACTGGTGAATGATCATCATTCTTTTCTACCATAGCTCCTGTTCTTAGAGATAGGTGTTTCACTGCAGTACCTCTTTTGAAATGCTTACCACTGTTTCACAACTCAGCAACTGACAAGGAAAGACAGGACTTTTAGAACTGAGTCCTTTTTGTTAGTGTCAGTGGAATTCAACCAGGATGCCAGGACCATCCCACTCAGAATTATTGCTGGACTGAAGCCCTGATGAATGACTTCATGTAACTGGGTATGAACTCTCATCTCCATAATCCACTAATGAACCTTCTGCTGTCAGTGTTTTTGTATGTTAAGTAAAACCTGCTCATAATAAAACAGTTCTGCCAAAATGATATAATTTTCAAAATTTCTACAGACAGAGTTCGCTTCATTTTATCACTTCTTTCCTGTCTGTAACTGTCCTGTCTAGAGATATTTAGCCTCACTGGTACTGTGCTGTACTGAAAAAAAATGTTCAAAATCATTATTTGAAGTTTTTTCTTTTAGATTTCAAAAGGTGTTATTTTTAGGCTAGCCTGAGGCAAAATAAAGTACAACCAACTTTATATGGAAGGGGTCAAGTGATAATGATACAATAATATCCTCCTTTCTCTTAGGAGCCTGATATTGGGAAAAGTGCTGTTGGTGAGAAATGCAGAGAGGTCTCTGTCAAAAAGTTTTCAAGTTGGGCAAACCCAAATTATTCTGCTAATTCCAAGATTGCAAATACCAGAAGTAACAGAGTTTCCAAATACTGGACACGTTAAAAAAGGAGAACAAGCTTACTTAGATACTGAAGCAGATGATGCCCATTTTAGGAGGTCGCTAGACAGGGTAACTCTTGGTTCTAAGAATTAGATATTAAAACATATGAAAGGATCAATTTGAGAGACTTGAGTGAAGTCACTTAATTTTTAATGAAGAAATACCGCAAGGCTAAAATTAAATTAACAGAAGTAGTGAAATCTTCTATTCCATAGAGCACAAGACCAAAGAAACACACAATCTTTGTGACCAGTGTGCAAAATTTATTATGCAGATAAGGTGCACTACTGTGTCCCCTTTTTTCTAAGACATACTTTAGCAAAGGGTAAAGGGATAGAAGTGGTTGACAAGGCCTTCCATAACAAAGAAGCAAGAAACAGGATTTTAGTAAGACTGAAATTACCTTCTTTAGATTTTGAGTTTGGAACATAACTACTATCACCAAGTCTAAGTTCCTGGTAGCAGCCAGTAGTTTTAAGATTCCATGACCAGTTTAACATCACAGAACTGAGATGTGAGATGTTTCCCTTTCTATTTCTCCCTCACCTAAGTTTTGACTTTCCATTTACATAATTCTTATGTCTCCTTCTTACTTCTAAAGACCAGCGAACAACTTTTTGCACAGGGACAAAAGACAATGTTGGAACCTGGCCCCCTCTAGTCATGCTTGTGTGCCAGCAACACAGTCTTTTTGTGCCCTTGCAACGCCCATCTCAGATTCTTACTGCATGCCTGTTCTTTCTTGGCTGAGAAACAAGACACATCTCCTCATCCCCTGGCTTGTAGGCCAACTGAATACGGTTCCTACAAGTCGTGGCCTTGTGCCCAACCTGTTAATCTGCACTGATTAGTAACCATTAAACATTACCTATCACCTTTGTCAAGGGGAGGAGATGGATATTTATTTGTCACTTGTATAAGTCTGTACTTATACAAAGATCTAAGATAACTGACAGGGAACTTGGTCATTTATATACCTTACAAGAATGAAGCAGACTTTCAACAGAAGCCTATCTTTGTCCTGCTGACCTGCCTACATTATACAGTCTTTGGTTTACACAGAAGCAAAATGTTGTGATCTGTATGTGCTGACATGCAGAAACAGAACTCTGACCTCCAGCTCTCTCATCCTATGCACTGAGCAGAACAGGACTTATTCCAGCCTGCAAAGGACACAAATCTGAAGCAAGACAGAAGTTCTATTCATACATCTTGAACATGTAAAATCAAAAGCTAATGCTACATGAGGATGCATAAACCAGATCAAATCTTAGACTCGTGAGAAGTACCTTCAAAGGTCAGAGATGTGCTAGCCTGAACTCAGCACAATTTTTGGATCAGTGCTAGTTAATTAATAATCTTATGCATTATTTAAACTCAAATGCTCAGCTAGTGCTACATATATATCCAGCTTTACAAGGTGATACAAGTGACAACACAGTACCAAACAGCAAGCTCAAGATTCCATAAATACCCATTCTTACCTTGAGGAATATTTAGCTAATAATTATCCTTTATGCAAATAGAGCAATGTCCGGCTGAAGACTTCCATTCATCCCAACGAGCAAAACCAGAGCTGGTATATTCCTGTCAAAAAGCTATACAGGTAAGAGATTTGTCTCCCTTCTTGTACCTCTGAATTCAGGTTCTGAATTTCTTCTTTGCCTGTTTTCAAAGGTGCAAAACTGCCTCTTTTCACTTACTTCGCTCGTGCTCTTGTTTTTTGGTTTATCATTATGTTGTTGTTCATTAATATTGCTTATAAGGTAGACACTGGGCACAAGTTTGTAACCATACAGTCAGCTGTAAATGGTACAGCAATTATCTTTCCTACAACACTTGTCCAAGAGTTCAACTATTTGGTTAGTTTTTACTTCTGTTTAAGAAAATGGCATATACTAGGCTTATCTGTTTCTCAAAGTACAACATTGATATTGAAACTGAGAGCATTTTCTTAGTGCTTAAGCACAAAAGTGTTTCCAAAATATTGTTCTTACTGCATGTAGTAAATGCAAGATGCCACAGAAAACAACAGGAAAAATCATGAGAATAGACTATCAATTTGGTTTTCTCTGTGACAGCTTAGTATGGTTATACAATGTCCAGCAAAACCACAGGGCGGAAAACAGAGCTTAGTACATTACTTAGTACATTACTTTGTGAATGATGACCAGGGTCTTGAAAAGCTATCTTGAAAATCCTTTTTTTTTTTTAAATAACAGAGTTTCACTTTGAAACAGCTACTTTCCCAAAAGCAAGAAATCTGATTTTCAGGAATATTTTCTGAATCCACAGGAAATGCCTTTTAAGTGGTCATGTCCTAGGATCCTCCAGAAGAATAATGCTGTCTTGCCTTCAAGAGCATGTCAATAATTAGATCAGCATGTTCTGGAATCCTTGAACAAAACCTGTCTCTGCAGACTGAGTGAAACTACTTAATCGTGTATTTGGATATATGATCATTCCCAAAGATAATCTTCACGGGCCAGCCTTAACAATAGGTGTTGGCTGACGGCATGAGTTCCACTGTAGCCTGCTCATCAGCTCTGGAATAGTTACCTGTCAGTGGCTGTCACCTTACCCACTGTGATATGAAACTGAGAATCCTTGGGAAAACAAGACTTGAATCACAGCTGCTGGTCAATGCAGGCATTTAACAAAGAGCCTAACTTGCCTGGAAAATCCTAAACCAATTTACAGTTGAAAATAAAAATTGTGAATTGGAGATTTTAATTAGAAACACACAAATCTAAAAGGCTCTCAGAATAAATCTCTCCTTAGTATAACAGTTTAACTTGTCAAGGACGTGATCTGGCTTTCCTGACTTGTAGAGACACTAAGCTGGAATGCTACTTCCTCTTTCACCTTTGAACTAGCATAACACCGAAACTCAAAAATGCTTTGAAGCAACAATATTTTACCCCAATACAGTGAAAAAACTAACCAAGCCTATCACGTTTCACATGATTTTCCTAAAAGCCATTGCCATGTTCTGTGCCTGCAGTCTGACAGCTTGCTAGGTCAGTGTATAAATAAATGGTTTTGGTTGCTGGCACCTTGCTTAAGTCTGCTTCCAAATATGTCTTAGTTCTAAAGATGAAAATACAATAGCTAATGCAAGACAGAGAGAAACATTCATCTCACTTGTTTTGTTTTAGCACCTGATGACTTCTGAAACTTCTAGGTTACGTTGACATATCTAAGCAACCCTACAAAACAAAAGCAGATTAATAAATCAAAGCAGTAGGCGCTAAAGCAGTATTGCCTTATATTATATGCAGCTCAGGTGAATTTATTTCAGACTAGCCAGTTCTCACAAATTTAATGTACTCTCCACATCTGTTCAAATAATGTCCAAAGCACCAATTGCTGGCTGAGGTTTTTATGCCACCATAAAGGGTCAAAGTGCACTGGGGCATAGTTTATAGGTACCTTCCTCTGAAAAAAATCCAGTTTGCAAGAATAACACACCCCTGTACATTGAGTCTATGCACTGTGAGGCTAACCAAGCAGTTTTTTTCAAAATTGTGTCATTGCTCAAAACCAGAACAGTAATATAATCATAGCCCCTAAAGCCAAGGAAGATTTCTGTAAGACAGAAAAGGTTTCTCATATGAAAGATGAGCAACATGAAGAATTTAACTCAACATCAGTGTTTCCAATCACGTGTTTAACTAGATTGATGTTTCTCATGTTTTTCAGCGAGTTACAGAACAAATAAACACAAAATCCACCCTAACCACATAAGTTTTTAGTGGATTTTTCATCATTCAAACATGGAGAAAACAGCAAACATCACTTGGCTCAAACTCTTTAAATGTCACTATCCTGACTTACATTTGAAATCACTATTTCAGCAAGTGAGCAACTATACTACAGAGCTCTGATACCGTCAGACTTCTGTCCTAAATAAAGCATTTAAAATATCTCAGCACAGGGAGTCAGGCTCACCCTCACTACTTCCTCATGGGCTTTATAGAGATAAGGCTTCAGATTTTTGGTAGACAATTAGGATGGGGAGGCAAAACAATGAAAAGAATAAAGTTTTTGGGAGTTATGCTCTTTCACAAAGAACAATTCATCCATTCAGAATGGTTATATATGCAGCAGCAGAAACTACCTGCCAAAGAATCTGCAAAGAGAAATCCCACATGAACATACTGTGATGAATGTTTCTTCCCTTGCAGAGAGATTTTGTCAGGTCACAGGCATGATGAAAAGAAGGAAGAAAGGTGGGACTAAGGCCAGTTGGAAAGTCAGCAGTTTGTCTGGCTTGAATGGTTCTTTCCCTTGTTTCTCTTTTCCACAGAATAAATTGAGTCAATGTATTTAACCTGAAATAAGTGGTTCAGACAAGGTTCTGCTCAATTGCTTTTGCTAATATGGGAAACCTGAAAAAACTTCACTGTGAAGATTCCAAAGATAAAAGTACAATTAAAAATAACCAAGACTACTTTCTGTTGTAATTATATGAATGTTACACATATACATGAATGTGCACACAAGTAAACTTCCACTTGTTTAAACAGTCATTCCAATACTGAAGTCAAAAGCAATGAACTAACATGTTTCATGCTATGTGCTGCTTCATCTGCGCAGCCCTGTTAAGAACTGCTCTTTCAGCAAATGACAACTTGAATAAAATGCAAACATTATGTTCTGTGGAGCTCTGGAGGAAGAGAAAGGGAGGAATAGTGGGTTTCCATTTGTCAGCGTGGCCTAAGCTGAAAACGGGTCATTTGGTGAACCAGTAAAGGAATCCACTTACTGGCCCCACTATGGCTCCTGCATACTACTCAAAAATTACCACTTCAGAAGGATGGAGCTGTATCTCAGGGCCAGAATCAGAAGGCTGGAGTCTTCTCAGCAGACAGATCTCCTCTCCTGCATTCTGTCTTTGGAGATGGCAAAAACACTGGAAGCTCCAAGTTCTGCAAGGCTGCGTAAGCGTACAGGGGATAGCACACGTGTGGTGTGATGAAGCAGGGAGTTCACAGCCTGACAGTCACTGAGTTACACAGCTGAAAAATAGGCTGTTGATAACAATGCCCCTTCCCTTATGTGGTGTGGCTTTACCGCATTCTAAAAGCAACAAGGAAACTTTAAACATTAACAGTTTCTGGATACCAATCTAGGTTGACAGCTGACTGCTTAACATTCCATTTGACATAGAATCTGAAAGCATCTCTAGCAAAATAAACAGTTACTTACAGGAAGGAAACCTTTATTTTCAGGAAAAAAAAAAGAATTGAAGAAAATTACTTCCTGTCAGCTTGAACACAGAAGATTTATACTTTACTGTACTACCTTTCTTTACTGTACTACCTTTCTGGCGGTGGGGGAAGCTGGGGCGGGAGGTTTTGTTGTTTTTTTACAAAAAAAAATTATTGTGATTATCCAGTAAGGCAGTATAGCTAATATATATATAACTAAACTGTCATTCAAACACAAGATCTCTAACTAGATTTCCAAACAAATTATGTTGCAATCATCTTATGTATTAAAAATCACTATTACCCCTCAGGGAGCTGCACAAACAGTACACACATCTGAATTGTAATTTTTTTTTTTTTTTTTTTTGTGTGTGCATGTAAATACTACATTACTTTCAGGTAGATTGTGTGAGACTAGAGAGAGGCAGACACCAACAATGCAATTAAATATATGAGCCTAGTGTACAGAAGCTCATGCAATTTTTTTTTTATGTAGCCTATAAAAAGCACTTAGTGGATATTGAACCGCCCACTAGCTCTTACGTATGTAGTGCCAGGGCACAATACTTATTTCCTGGCTGGCTGAATTCACTTGGCTGTAAGAAGTGAGTGGCTTTGAATAAGGACTTGCTGTCCTCATGCACAAATCTCTCATTCTCCAAACCAATTTAGGTAAGACAGGAAGTATTGGGATTTTGCCTTTTAAAAATTAGTGGTTTTGTTACAGTTGCTAGCATTCTGTATTTACTGAACTTTATTCATATGCTCTTACGTACTTCACCTGGTGTTGCAACTTCATTTATCTTTTCTGTCACCTTTGCCTTCCAACAAAGACTAGATCCAACCTATTTTCCTGTCCAAGCAGACCTTGGCTAGCATGACTATGCAGCACTTTGGAGTCTAAAGTAAACTTAGCATTGATAAAAAATATACATGGATCTTTATAAATAATTACATTAAATTACACTGTAATTAGTGTTTCCTTATGATGGGAATAAACCTTACTTACAAACACAAAGAAATGTATACAATGGGAGCTAAAAATGGGTTTATGTAATTGGGACGGATAAAACTCTACTGATTTTTTATTTAGGCTATCATGCAGGTCCTTTTCAATTCGGACAATCAGTCCACACATTTTTAACAAAAATCTTTATTCTGCCTTTTACCAAGCTATAAAATACCTATAACACCTGAACATCCTGCTTTGAATTGTGGTTAAACTTTGCACAGCCTTAGAAATCACGCTGTATCACTTATCTGTAGGCTGTATCTTAATACCAGGAAACTTGTTTAAAAGTTCTGCACTAGTTACAGTTATATATCTTCTTATTATTTTCAATCTGGTGGCAAAACATGTTTATTAAAATCTTGAAAACTGTTTCTAAGCAGGATAGACAAAAGACTTTCTAAGAAGCCACTCTCTATTTGGACTGCTCCAGGTCAGATGCTTACAGGCTATTGATAATCCGTTCTTTTGCTTTTCAATTATGTTCCCAGTTGGACTTGTTAACACTTTTTTCTAAATTTGGAATTCTATACCTTAACAGGATGTTACCAAACATTAACAAATCAAAATGTTCTTCTTAACGACAAAAAAACCCCATGAAATTTACAGAGAATTCTGTCAGTAGCATCTAAACTGTCCATTAACTGTTAAAACCATTAAAATTTACCAACAGAATACTGTGCCAGTAAGTTTACTTCAAGTTTTATGAAACTGATGCGTACAGAGTCTGTCTCTAAACACTGAAAGAGGAAAGGACCAGCTTTTACTTCTAAGTGAAGACAAGCTTTGACACTACTGCAATGTCAGTCCTGGCACCAAACAGCTCTGATGCAGAGATCCTGGCTGTTAATGACACTGGGAGAGGCTGAGCCTACAGAAGGTCTGCTTTCCTAAAAGTTCTGCATACTGTTGTATTAGCACCTACAATCTTCCTCTAGATCAGTATGAGTTACTCCTTATCTCCCACTACTCATATATGGGCATCCTCATGTGGACATCTCTTTCTCTCCACTGCTAACCAGAAAAGATTTGCCACTCAGTGCAGTCTGTTTGATGTTTTTCACCTCTGTGTTCCTGTTTTATTTTTTTAGCTATGTAAATTAGGGCACTTGCATGTTTTGCCTCTTACTCATGCTCCCACCTACCCCAAAATTACTTATAAATGCACTAAGCTGATTTCAATTTAGTTTAACAATTGAGTAAAAATGCAGAGGTCGAGTTTGGTGAAAACAGTTGTGTCCATTGAGGCAAGAGACATCAAAAGCACCCCCAAGGGAATACAAATAATCCCAGCCATCACATATTAGAAAATAATCAGGAGAACCATAGGAAACACTCCCGTGTTTGTTCTGCTGTACACATAATAATTTCTTGTATCTCATTACTGGGAGAACAAAGTTGAGTAACAACAGGTTTAAACCTGAAAATAGTAACTTACAATTAATATAATAATAGATTATAAATAATAGTAAGAGTGTAGCACTCTTCCGATGTGGTAGCATCATGGTACTCGGTCTGTAGGTTGCCCACATGGTGGTATTTGTGAGTAGACATTTATTACCAGAAGCTGCACATCAAAACAAGCTACAATTCAACAAGTTCGCGTTATGTAGCACCTACAATGATTCCATCAACGGTTTGTGTGCACATCTTTTAGTCAGTGCAAGACTAAACTGTTCCTCTCCAGAAAACTCTGCTTTACAGGTCGTACCAGCAACATCTTTCTCCTCCGCATTGACGACAACTGCAGTGACATATCTTTATACCCCATGAGAGTTACTAATCAATGATTAAAAGATGTACCCACTTTACAGAAACACCACAACCTACCTCACTAGCACATGTTTATTTCACACCATCAAGTGCTGCCTCTGGTCACAAAGACCTCCACGATAGAACATTTAGAATAGATGACGGAAATCTTTGTCACACAAAAGGATGACTAATTTAACCCCACTTTTCTGTATTATAACAAACTGGATTCAATTGAAAGTACTCCTTAATGTGTACAACAAAGAGCAGATTTATTTCTTAGCCTTATGCATCACTGGATCCCTGTGAGAGTGTTCTTGTTGTGATGATGCTTCCTTAAAAGTAAAATCTGGTGACAAACTTTTAGTCTTAAGCAACTGTGCTAAAAAGACCTTTATGAATTGCACCCTGATAGAGGTTTTCTTCACTTTGCAGGAACACATAAAGGAAGTAAACACAGGGGAAATGGAAAGACCACTTGAAGCTACCAGAATGGAAAACAACACCTCATCCTGCTTTCTCATGGAAAGAAAGACTCATGTCAAGGTTAACAGGAAAGAAGTCATGCTATCTAAGCTTAGAAAGAGTTGCTCCTGCACACCACAGAAGCTGAAGAACTCGCTTATGGACTTCTTTCCTGTTTTACGATGGCTTCCCAAGTACCGATGCAAAGAGTACATTTGGGGGGATGTTATGTCTGGGTTAGTGATTGGGATCATTTTGGTGCCTCAAGCCATTGCTTACTCACTGCTGGCAGGTCTGAAGCCCATTTATAGCCTTTACACATCATTCTTTGCCAACATTATCTATTTCTTAATGGGCACATCCCGTCACGTCTCAGTTGGCATTTTCAGCTTGATAAGCTTAATGGTGGGACAAGTTGTGGACCGAGAACTTCTCTTGGCTGGGTTTGACTTGAATGATGATGCCCCAGCAGCCTCGGGTGATGGCTCTCTGCAGAATGACAATCTGTCCAACTCAACTGCCTTCAACCTTACCATTGTGGGGATAAATGCCGAGTGTGGGAAAGAATGCTACGCTATTGGCATTGCTACAGCCTTGACATTCATGGCTGGAGTGTATCAGGTAAGCGGTTGATGACATCCAGAGGCAAGGTACGAAATTCCTAAAGCTTTTTTGCATGACCTAAGCTTTGGTTTGACTGTCTTTCAACGAGACACATCACAGTTCATTTGAATGTACCTTGCTTGGACTGTTTTCTCTAGGAAGCCCAATTGTAGGCAACTCAGAGACAGCATGAGGCAGGCAGTTTTCTTAGTTGCTAGCAAACACAGGTAAAACAAGAGTCTTCTGAAAGACCATTAACATTGTTTTGATATTCTTCTGCTTTTTGGCCTTGTTGCTGTCATGGGACAATGAGGGCCAACACAGATATAGGAAATTCCCAGGTAGCTGTGTACTTAACAGTGAAGAAATAACCCTCTTTCCCTAGATGTTTTAATAGAGGTGTACATCTACAACTCCTTCTACAGGTTCAGAACGCGCAGCTCAGTGTTTTGCTAGGGGGTGCTGTGTTCTACCAAACTGCTGTCCAAAAGACAATTCAAAGAAAGGACAAGAGGAGAAATAGACTGACTAGCCTACTTTTCAGATAATGGCTGTGCTGGACTCTGACACTTGTCAACTTGACACTTGCCAACTTGACACTTGCTGCCATTACAAGGATATAAAGAGAGCACAGAAGGAAGCATCATGAACATACTTACCTATTAACTCTGTGTGTGTGTGTGTGTATATATATATATATGAATGCAGAAAGGGCTAGCTATCTTCCTGAGGTAGTAAGAAATTTTAGGTCACATATATGAACAAAAAAAATGCCCTTGTGAAGTTGTATTTTCCAAAGTCATCTAAGGAAGGAGAATAAACTAGTTAAGGATAGAATTTGGGAATTTGTGAGCTGTTCTGCCACTTCTGATCTTAGGCATGCCACAAAGGCCATCTGCACTCCATTTTCCCTTGTGTCCACAGGACTAAAACTAAAAGCTATTTATTACAAAAGCCAAAGTAAGGATCTTATCTGTTGTCATTCAAGTTTTGTTTACAAAGAAAAGGCCATACATTTTAACTTCATTCACTTTAAAAGAGGAAAAAAAGAAAATTGACTTTGGCACAACAGAAATAGTTTGCACTCACTGTTCTTTTGCATGGGGAATAAAAATCAGGCAAGTCACTTCAGTGGAATCACTTCAGACAAATGTTTGATTGACCACCTTGTCTCAAACTCTTCTTTCACCTCTTGCATTTGTAGCATTCAGTGAAAGGAATCACAAAAACATAGACTGGAAAATAAAAAAAGGATAATTCCTGTTTCAAGATTGAAATAGCCAAATGCTATTGCCCTCCAGCTAGTTCTCCCCCATCAGTACCTACTTATTTGCAGCAATGGTTACAGCTCATGGTTTTTTTTTCTTCTTCTGTTTCCTCAGGTTCTAATGGGGATCTTCCGTCTGGGCTTCGTATCTATGTACCTATCCGAGTCCGTACTAGATGGCTTTGCAACTGGTGCTTCCTTAACCATTTTAACAGCTCAAGTGAAGTATCTGATTGGAATAAAAATTCCACGTAGTCAAGGGCATGGGATGCTTGTTATCACTTGGATCAACATTTTCCGGAACATTTCTCAGGCTAACCTTTGTGATGTCATCACAAGTGCCATTTGTATCGTGGTGCTGGTCACTGCTAAGGAACTCGGAGATCGGTATAAGCATAAACTGAAATTTCCTCTTCCCACAGAGCTGGTAGTTATTGTTGTGGCAACATTGGTGTCACACTATGGTAAGTTAAATGAAGTGTATGCATCCAGTGTTTCTGGAGCTATTCCAACAGGATTTATCCCTCCAAAGGTACCAGAGTTCAACTTAATGCTCCGAGTTGCTCTAGATGCTTTGCCTCTTGCCATAGTCAGTTTTGTCTTCACTGTATCCCTTTCCGAAATGTTTGCAAAGAAATATGCTTACACCATCCGAGCCAATCAGGAAATGTTTGCTGTGGGGTTCTGCAACATCATTCCTTCTTTCTTCCACTCTTTTGCAACCAGTGCAGCTCTGGCAAAAACACTCGTCAAAACATCTACAGGCTGCCAGACTCAAATCTCTGGAGTAATTAGTGCAATGGTGGTTTTGCTGGTGCTGCTCTTCCTGGCACCTCTCTTCTACTCCTTGCAGAAGTGTGTCCTGGCTTGTATTATCATTGTCAGCCTTCGGGGTGCCCTGAGGAAGTTCCGAGATGTGCCAGCACGGTACCATGTGAATAAGGTGGACACACTTGTTTGGGTAGTTACTATGTCTGCCTCTGCCTTGATCAGCACAGAAATAGGGCTGCTGGTTGGCATTGTTTTCTCCATGCTATGTATCATTGTTCGAACCCAGCGGCCACGGACAGCCCTGCTCGGTCAGATCCAAGACACAAGCTTTTATGAGGATGACTTAGAATATGAAAATCTCTCTACTGTTCCAAAGGTCAAAATATTTCGATTTGAGGCCCCACTTTACTATGCAAATAGAAACTACTTCCTAAGGTCTCTGTACAGATTGACCAATTTAGATCCTAACCTAGAAGCTGCTAGGAGGAAGAAATACGAGAAGAAAGAAAAACAGCATATGAAAAAGGGAAATCACAGAACTGCTAATGGACTGGGCATCAGAGAAACCACTTTGCAACTAGTTCCTAAGCAAATTGATTTCCAAGCCCTTGTTGTAGATTGCTCTTCCATCTCATTTTTGGACACCACTGGAGTTAATACTCTAAAGGAAATCCAGAAAGACTACAAGAATTTAAACATTTCTGTTCTCCTGGCTTGCTGCAATCCCTCAGTGATAGACTCTCTGAAAAGAGGGGGTTACTTTGGAAAGGATTTTGGATGTATGCAGGAAATGCTATTCTACAGTATACACAATGCTGTGCTGTTTGCAAAAGACCAAAAGCTTCCAGCAGACTGCTCAGTTTAACCCTTATGTCTTCCTTAGTGATTCACTACATAGTGACAGATGGAGAGGGGTAGATTGCAACAAGTAAATCATCGGACACAGTGTTGGCTGTGTAAAGCCATTCCCCCACAAAGAGTTCCATTTTTTGTAATATGCCACAGAGAGCAGCCACTAGGGAGGCAGTCCAGGACAAGCATGGAAAGGTTAGGCTACCACCTCCACTTTAAAATGAAGGCAAAAGCATTTTGGGATTGACTTGTCCATCATACCATGATCATTTGTGACACAACATGGATTTAAGGGGACTGACTGTGTGGTGGAAGGCCTGCCCAGTGTTGCTCTCCCAGTGATTTAATGGCTGGTTTGTGTTAAGAAGGCTAAGCCACTTCCATGAAAATGCAATCAACGTGGCATTTTGGACACGTAATGGTTGAAACTGTGGCTTGTAAGGCCCTGCCCCTTCCAGTCATTCCAGGTGTACACCTAAACAAGTCCCCACTGTTTGCATAAAAATAAAATGTATAACATATTGTGGAACGTAGACTATCTCTCCTCCTTGACCACACAAGCTTAATAACATCACCTGCCACAGGAGAAGAATCTATGATCCATCACAGGTTCCTCTCAAAATCACCATTTCCAAAAATTGCTGGCTTTGGAGTCACAGGAGTCATCCATTCTATTGGATTAAATCTGTCATAATTAGTCACTGAAGACTGTGATACCCCTAATCATGCTAGAAGAAATATGACTCTGATGCACAATTTTGTAACTAGTAAAAGGATAAACAGGATTAAGAAAAATGAATGTCTTTAACTGGCAGCTACCCAGCTAGTCATACCATCCTGTAAAGTAAGTTGCCTCTGGTGGGCAGATGCAACTCTAATTCAGGGATACATAAGGACCATCAAACATAAAACCTCAGAGCTGTGATGCAGCACATCATTATCTTCCTACAAATGCCTGCCTGGGTTCAAAGAGAAACAGGAGAAAATAAGGGTAGGGTGGGAAGGTAAATCTGTGAGTTCTTTTGAAGGGGATTGATGGATCAGTCAGAACTGCCTGGCTGGTCTTCTCTGATGCAATGCTAATGAAGTATTACAAGTAACATACATGGGTCAAGTAAACGGAGCAATGCTTTGTAACTTGTGTATCCCTCTATGTTGAAAAACTTTCACCACTGTTTGTACATACTGCAGATGTTTTGGGGGTTCTGTTTGGCATTTGGCTTTTTTTCCTATCATATTAATCTTTGATTTGAGGTCTACTAGACCATGTTTTCTGGGGCTGGTTACTTTCTATAATAATTTGCATTAACTGCTGTTCATTATGCTTTATATTATCAGTTGTATTGTTGTGTATACACGTTCCCCCTTCACAAAAAAGAAGACTTGGATTTTGTTATAACACAGTATTCACTGTTCTGACCCATGGCATGGGCAGAACATTCTGTTTCATACTCAAGTCTATAATTACCTGCATAGAAGGTAAGACAGCTGTGCTCATTCTCTCTCCTTTAACACGTCAGGTTCACACATCACCAAGCATGGAAGGAAGTTCTATCACAGCTGTGCCTCTTACAATTAACAGACTCTAGAAACAGGTTCCATACATTCAGAAGCCATTTCTTTGCTGTTCCATTAAAAAAAAAAAGTCAAGTCAACACATCATGTGACTTGCTCATTTCAACTTTTTAGGTCACTGAATGAAAGAACAGTCAAACTGACGTTCTCCAGGTGCCCCAGAGCCTGCCTCACTCTCAGAAACAAGTATTTTCTTAGAGGAAAAGTAGTGCACTTCCGAAAGACCAAAAATATCTCCACAGGGTCTACAACTAGCACAGTATTAGGTTATTCAGTGCTGATGTTTTCAAGCACTCATTACACGAGAAGCCTATCAGCTGCACACTGTTAGTACTGCTGAAGCAGCAAAATCTGTCAGAAACATCTGACATAAGATTAAAGGATTGACCATTAGCAGCATTTTCCTGTCATAAAACAAACGACATTATTATTTGAATTGCTGACTTGGTACGATTAGCTTCTTTCTGTTCTAAAAGGAAGGGAGCAGGATCTTGCTTTGTACCTGCTTTTGTTTGTAACCATTCTTTGATCAGGGAATACCTCTTTTAAGGCCCTGTTTAAGCCTTACAAGGCAAATGGGTTTATAAGAGTTACTGCCAGACCGAGTATCAAGATAGACACTTTTAGGCCACTGTGCTAAAGCAAGCTGTCATTGGAAGTCAAAGAAATCCTACGAATCTACACTTTTTTTAGTTTTATGGATCCAGCTACCAATATTGAACACAAAGAAAAAAAATGCAAAGATAGCCTTAACTCTTTATTAATCTCATTTTAAAAGACAAAAAAAGAAAACCGAAAGAGAAATTCCAATGGAATGTGTATCCCTGCAAGACTCTCCGGAGAATAATGAAAAGGATAAGAAAGTAAGAGTGGAAAGTCCCTTTTTCACCATACTTATTTTAAGTGTGGTACCAAAGGATACCTAAGTAAAGAAATTTGACTACACGTAAGAGAGAAGGTAAACTTTAGAATTCATACTGTGAAGAAAGAAACTATTGGCCAGAAGAAACAGTAAGAACAATTTCCTGTTTTGGTTTTACTGGCAGAGCTGGCTCACAATCAACTGTGTTGGACATTGTCAAACACAGCACAGAAACAGCTTCAGTGCTATGATATAGGGATGATTGCAGACTGTGAATTATTTCTATGGAGTATGTAAAAGGTAACTAAAAGAGCATGCCTTTTTCTGGCACATCTGCATTTGCTATACTGAGTTAAACTAAGAGTAAAGATATGAAGATTGAAAATTAACAAAAAGTGATGATTCTCTTCTCTCCTAATCTACCAGAAATTAGCTATAGTGTCTTGGAGAGGAGCTGGGGATAGGCTTGTAATTCCAACTAGGTTAATACTAATATTGAAATAAAAACCATTATATGCCTTTTAGGAAATGTTATATGCTTCATGTTGGTTGACTATATTTTTGTTCACTGTGCTGCCTTGTGATTTACCATGTATCATGTATCCAAGAGATTTTAGTACTGCTACATAAGAATGGGAAAGGATTCTTAACTTGTGGACTGTGTGTGTCCCTTGGAACTGGGCAAAGACCCGGAGTCTTCAGCTCAACATGTCCTGTCTTGTTGACTAGTGAAGCATAGCCAGAATGTGGGGTCTAAGAATCAAAATAGCTCTATTTACTGGCACTGGTAACCAACAATCTGGGAACTGTCCAGCCCATGAAAGACACACTGGATTTCCCCACAACCATGAATATTCTTGTGTCACAAGACTAAGACCAAGAGACAAATGTGTACTATCGGTTGGAGAATAAACTAGGAGTTCTTGGAAAACAGGTTTGCCTTGTGGTATCCTTTCACAGGTGGGGAAATAATGGGCTAACTTTGAATAAAGACAACAATGAACAGGGGGCTTGCTAGAAAAAATTAAAATAAAGGGATGCATTTGGTATTGGGGGATTAGAAAACATAATGAGAAAGACCATTACAGAAAGGAGAAGGGCAAGGTGGCAGTCTTTTATTTGAGCACATCTATTTCTTGGCAGAAACATTTATGGCACCTTTTTAACAGATGGCAGCAACTGTGAAGAAAAAAGCAAAGCCTCTATCTGTTAGACTTCCACAGAGGTCCTCTGTTTTTCCTAAGTGCTCTTCTTCAGTCAAGTGCCCATCACCACATTTCAGGGAGTGTTCTCTATTCATCAACCCCATGATATAATACAGTTCTGCACTCAGATGGTTGCACTCAAAGCCTCTTTACATCCTTCTGGAAATCACTGGTTCAGGAAGGGATTTACACATGCAGAAAATTAAGCATCAGCACTGAACTTCTCTGCTCAGACTTGCATTCCTGCTCCTATTGGTTTTTTTCAGTCCCAGTGTTTGTCTGCAGGGTCCATGCTCCTCCCCTTCCCAAAACTGCTGACACTTAATCCATTGCTTGTCCTCTGACAGCTTAAAAGTCATCTTGTCCTCAACAAATGCACTTTTTTTTTGCAAAATGAGACATTTTAGCTTGGTTCTAAACAGTAGGAGTTTCTAATTTCTACATGTCAAAGATGGGCTAAAGATTGAGGCTAGCAGGTTAGAATCCTACCTTTGAGACACCAGAGCTTTTTTGGGGCCTTCTTGATTGATTGCTGTTTCCATGGTCCTAGAATTTTGATTGTATCAAGGATTGTATCCCACTTTTTAAAAAAGATTCAGTGGCTCAGTCCCCACAAAGGCTGAGCAGAATCCATGACAGATGCATTCCTCTCCCACAGTCATGTGGAAAGCCCAATTTGACACAATGGCACAACTAAGACAGGCTGCCAAAACGGATTCTGGGCTCCAAGCACAGATGTGGCTACTTTCTTTCCAAAGGTACTCATGGCTTTTCCTAATAGGCCACAGAAACCTGAAAGATGGGTCCCAATCCATCTCCCAGGAGAAATCTCTAAGACAGGGACTATGAAGTGGTGAGCAGTGACAGTTGTCCTTGACACTGGTTCACTCCAAGAGTACATATTCCACAGTCCAGTAAGAGAGGGAGACACACACAGGAAAGGGTGTTTAGTGGAAACTTACACAGGGAAAGATGAGAGTGAGGAGCTGCTACCTGCTATACTCACAGATGGACTAACAAACAGAGGCCACCCTGGGGTACTGATGCAATACTTACCTGTGTGCAGGACTTATGACCTTCTTCCTAAAAAGCTGACATACACAAGCACACCTTAATATCAAGGAAGAAAAATTCTGTTCCTAATGCACACTTGGAAACTCCCTACTCCTCTGCTCACACTCCATTTTTAAGAGTCTGAGCTCTCCTTCCCTGTTGCTTCCCCACAGTGATAAATTCCCACTCTTCTGTGTCTGGGACAGTAGATGCAACAATGATGTGGATCATAAATATGCTCAGCTCAGTAAGAGTCTGAGCCAGGCAGAACTTTTAAGAGCTATTACAATTTTTCATGGAGTTTTTATGGTTTGTCTTTCTTAATGGAACAACTGCTCCTGCTCTAGGTATCTGGCTATTTGGCTGCTCCCACTGGGCATATTGATATGAGTGTGTTCAAGCTGAATTAAAAGGGACTTAAAAGGCAATGAATTCCAAGTGCTGTCCTAAAGCCTGACATGTATTTCCCTAAAACTAAAAATGCCATTTTGTATACAAAACCTTTTGGAACAGGGTATTAACTGGTATTACCTGAATCTACCCTGTTTTAATTCTCACTACCTGTCAATTAATGCACTGCACAGGCGGCTTCGGGAAGAAAAAATAACTCCTAATATAGGTAGAAGGATTAGTGGCAGCTCTCATTTGGACCTCTCAGTAAGGCAGGCTTTGTTGGACTTTTTTGCTGTATCATGTCTCCTACATTAAAAAGTAAGCCATCTTTCTAGTCCCTCGGCTTCTCATTAAACTGTACCTTTCTTCATCTCTTGAACTTCCAGACTGATTCTCATCTGACTTCCACAGAAGCAAAGATACACCCAGCTTGCAATTCGGCTACGGTAAACATTGAAGTGAGCACTTGTTGGACCCTTTAATGTGTCACACTTTCCTAGATTTCAATTTGAGGTGTTTGCTTACCTAAGAGCAACTAATTCCAGTAACCAGTGAATCCGAACTTGTTCAATGCCGCCGTGTGGAACAGAAGAAATGTAGGCAAGGTTCAGCTCCTGGTCTTTGCTCAGGTCAAACAGGTCAGCACGGCTGTGAGGTAAAGGAGGGCTTCAGGAAAAGATGGACAGAAAAAAACCACATTGAAATATTAAAAAACAGCTCCACTGGGCATGCAAAGATTCCTATGCTACATCCCTACACCACCTGCGTGTTCCTGCATGGCATGAGGAGCACTGCCAACATAAGACAAAAGCAAAATGGAGTTGCAGGTTATTTGGGGCCAACTGGCTATCCATGTTGTTTGGCAATGTAGAACACAACCTGGGTGCATCTCAGCACCATGCTCAAAGGAAAACCTTGCCAGCAGTCACTGCTGCACAGCCAGCCATCTCAGGCAACAGCAGCCAGAGGAAACCATGCAGTGACAGCTGCCTTGTCCCTGAGTAACAAATCACAAAGGAGCTCTGTCTTTTGGGCTTTAGAGTGGAAGTCAGACTTGCTGACTTCTGCAGAAAGAAAAATATGGCCTTGACCTTCCTGCCGAAGTTCATGCAATGACATCAATTCTTTGTGTGCTGTGGACCCCACTACACTTTTTAGAAGCAGAATTAGATGCTCAGAGCCTTCACATTCTTCAGCCATGTTCAGCTAACCCTTAAGCATCAGAAAGCACAGGAGTGTGCAGTTTGAAGTTGCCATGCTTGATGCTGCAAGCAGTTTAACAGGCTTATGGCTATATAGCAACAATCATATCAACTTGACTTTGATGTCTTATTCCACTGAAATTAACATTACACTGTGACAAAATTCTGTTGTTCCTATCCCCACAGATAAGTACTGCAAGATGGACATCTCAACTCCACCCTTCACAAGTCAGCAACTTAGAATGCAGCACAGTTCCCTGGATCTGGGCATCCTTAGGGATTTTGATTAAACCTCCTTGTATTGTGGACATTCTGAATGATAAAGCATTTGTATGACAAGAAAGATAAAACAACACTGTCCCTCAGGCTTGGTAAAATACATCCACGTGTCTTCACACTGCAGCAAGAGATGGCTTGTGCTCTACCAACACACTATACACAAACAGTTTAAATTAGAAACTGTTCTAGTCTATACTTTGCCTGTTGTAGTCTGTCTACTATGAAGTCAACCAGACTTCTGCTGACTGTAACTCAGCTGGGAAGAGTAATTTATGTCATTTTTGTCTACTCTGTACCCATCCATATAATCATCCCGCCACCAAGGGCTCTACCAAATCAATCTGCTACTGTAAAACCATTTGTGTACAAAGGGAGAAACGCCTGACCCCACTCAACAAGAATTTGTTGTAACTGAGATACTGCCTATCTGTTACCCCATCTCCTGCATCCTTACCTGAAAGTTCCAGTCTTTACAAAAACCACATCCATTTATAATGCCTATTGCAAATCAGCCAGTATATGTGAGCCCCTCTCTGCAGTTTCACCAGCATGCAAGGCACTTAAAAACCATCTCCGTAAGATAGCTTCAAGTCACACAAGTGATACTGAGAAATTATCAGTATCTTACTAAAATGTATCAGCCATTTGGGTATGTTTAATTGTTCCAGTAAATAAGGACAATGTTAATGATCAGATTCTGATGGGGTGCTTTACTACTACTCTGAAATTCAAACTGGCTTCCATTCAACAGCGTCAAAGACAATTATTTTTGTTTAGTCCATGTTGAATAACACTCTGAAGGTCACACCATTAGAGAGAAATCTTGCAGAAACCGTAATGGGATACAAAAGAAAGCTGACAGAACAGCAGGTTTTGCTAGTGGTGCTCTCAGTATCTATCCTTTCTATCCTTAGGCTGCTCCTACTCTGAGTGAAAAGTGCTCATCCAAGAGAACTTCAAGCCTTGCTCCCAGATTTTCTCAACTGTTGATCCACAGGGCATTTGCCCAGAAAAGCAGCTTTAGCAGCTGGAACTCAGTTGTGCACTGCATAAGCTTTCAAGGGATTTTCAGAAATACTAGTGTTGGTCAGGTGTTATAAATGAGTAACTGCTGACCCATGGATAGCCTCTGCCTCTGCTACTGCTCCTCTGTCTTCCTTCACACATCTTTCAGGTTTGCAGCTTTCCAAAGTTTTTCACACAATCAAAACCATGAGTGTTTCATACGCTGCAGTTTAAAGGCACTAAACACACTCTTTTTAAGGCAGATTTTCATTAATGTTTCCTAATACTGAAAGAAAACTTTAAAACAAAACAAAAGGAACAGCAAAAGAAAAAAATCCTGAAAGCCCAAACATTCCTCTTCATCAGAATGTATTTTACGTCCTGTTGCATTCCCCCCTGCCCGCCCCCCAAAAAACTAAAGAAAAATCTTGCAGGGTTTTTTTTAGAGGACCTTTATTCATTATACAAAAAAAAGTGCACAAACTCCTTTTCCTAAAGCACATGCTCATTCCATCCCTATTGCAACTCTTTTTCATGTAAGTGTTATTTAACCCACTGTATGCCTAGAAAGAGATCACAATCACTTCAGAGTAAGATACGAGTGTGGCAGTGGAATACACCATCTCCCGCTTTCAAGCCTGCTAGAAGCTTTTAGGAGTCTCACAAAACCTAGAGGCTGCTCCAACCCCAGTTAGCTGAGCAAGACCAGGCTTTCTCTGAGAAGCAAAGCATGACCAAAATACAGGGATTTCTGCACGGTCACCTCCTTCTCCCTAACGTGGGTCAACTTGACCCACTGGCTGCATCCGATGGTGCATCTGGAAAACGTCTGTCAAGCAGAACAATTCCTAGAACTATCAGTCTTTTGTTTGGTAGTACTAGAACTAACAAAAGTTTTTCCTGGGGCCCTTTAGGGGCCTTGACAATGGAAATACTGGAAAGTAAAGTAAAAGAAGTAAAGGGAAATGAGTTCTGAGTATCAACATATGTACTGTGCTGGAGAAGAATATGGACTTTACATGTTCGGGGGGCCACGGAAGCAAGTCAGAGAAGGGGAAGGAATGTCGACTAGGCCTATTTTTTGGCCAGTTCACATTAACTGGCCACATCCCACATCCCGCCCTACGCTGTGGAGCTGGTCCAGCACCAGGCTAAGCAGCACGGGGCAGCAAGGGCCCTCTGATTCCCCAGCAGCAAGCCCAGGAGAGCCTCGATTCCTCCTGGAGGGCAGCGTCCGCACGCCCTGGGGATCGAGAGGGCGGGCTGCAGCCGAGGCGAGGGCCGAAGAGCCTCTGCCCAGCGGCTCGGGCCCCGGAGCCGGGCGGTGCGCGCTTACCAGAAGCCAGTGCTCCTCCAAAAGTGCTGCAGGGGCCGCTCGGCTCGCCGGGCATCCACGTACACCTCGTACGCCGCGGATCCCGCGCCCAGAGGCACCAGCAGCAGCCACATCAGCGGCCCCATGGCGCCGCGAGGGCCGCGGGGCCGGGGAGCGGGGCCCCA
>JBBMKD010000115.1:29861859-29876246 GCA_037834095.1 Argya squamiceps
CGCCCCACACGGGGGCGGTGCGCACCGCCACGCCCGCGCTCCCCGTGCCAGGCCCGGGAAGGCAGCGGTGACGGGAGCGGAACCGCCCTCCTTCCCCGGAAAAGCGTAGGGGCAGGGTGGGAGCTGTGTCCGCTGCCTACGTGTAAACCGATTTACTGATCTCAGCATTTCGAAGAGCAGTGTGCGCCCTTAGCCCAGAAAGCCGGCCGCATCCTGGGCTGCCTCCAAAGCAGGGTGAGCGGCAGAGCGAGGGAGGGGATTCTGCTGCTGTGCTCCCCTCCCGTGAGACCACACCTGGGGCACCGCATCCGGCTCTGGGATCCACCACAGGAAGGACGTGGACTTGCTGGATCAAGTCCAGAAAAGGGCCGTGAGGTTTATAAGGGACTGAAGAAATTCGCCTGCAAAGACAGGCTAAGAAAGTCGGGGCTGTTCAGTCCTAGAGAATAACAGATACAAATTTAAAGAGGAAAAGAGTAGCTTAGTTATTGGGGACAAACTCTTTACTGTGGAGGTGTGAGATGCTGGAAGAGGTTCCCCTGGGAGGTTGTCAATGCCCCGTGGCACTGTTCAAAGCCAGGCTGGACAAGGTCTTGAACAACCCAGTCTAGTGGGATTTGTTCCTGCCCATGGCAGTTGTTGGGACCAGTCCTCAAGGTCCCTTCCCACCCATAACATTCTGTGATTCCATGATTCTATGAAGAGCTTTAAATGTTCTTATTCACACACAGCCTGCAGCTTGATTCTCAAAAATGCTTGTTTGTTACCATGTGTACCTGAGGAAAACCTGAGGTTTTCCGTGGGGTGTGACTTTTTTTCATGATCATTCTCGTTTACCTGCTGCTGTGCCTCCAGGAATCTTGTCAAGCCTTTCAGGCAGGCAGTCCAGTTCTATGCTGCTAGCTGCACCCTAGGCTGCGACAAAAGTTGCCTTTTGGGGTGGATGCTGCTGCCTGGGCCTCAGTGAGGGCTGATGGCATTTTGCCACTTGGAAAGGGTGATCCATGAGAGAAGGACCTTGCGCCCACTTAAGGTGGCTTTTTTGTTTCTTTCCTTTCAGAGAGACAGATTGGAGGACATGAACACCTGACTATCAAACACCATACTGTGATTTTTTGCTTATTAACACCAACCCAGCTCCTCTCTAAGTGGGAAAGGTTCATTGTGGGGCCACCACAAGAAGCAACAGTTTCAGCACCTAGCTGTGATGGACTTGGAAACTATCCCTTACAGAGGAACCAACAGCTCAGTCCTCAATCAAAGACCTGACCACAAATTTCAGCAAAAAGTTGTTTTCAAGGGAGAATTCCTCTTAACCCCGTAGGTTTTGCCATGACCACTCCTATTGACATCATGAAGGCTTGAGCCTTGGAGACCAAGCTGACGTTTCCTCAGAGACTGCTAAAACAGAACTGTTGCATTCAGCTTGGCTGATTTCAAAGTCCAATCTGGATGACAAGGTGTCAAACCAATACTATGCTCTTTTTGGCCAGGAAACTTTGGCTGTCCTCAGGCGTGTTGTAGAAAGTCCTGAAACACCACAGGGCCATGGATGTAAAATGGTGCTTTGTTGTAATTTCAGATAAGTGTCTCTCTCAGAGCTCCAGGAAAGTCTCTTCCCTGGGAGTCTGACAAGAACATGACCTCCAGAGCATTTCCAGGAGGGTCCTTCTCGGAGATTGGGGTAGGGGCTAAACAGAGCATTGGCCTTGTTTTCCACAATTTATCCCAAGCCAAGTGCTACATGTAGCAACACACTGCCACACCAGGCCTGAACTTGGGAGACAGAAGAGAGGTCAAAACCCCTGCTAAGAGGAGAGACTCAACAAAAGGCTCTATGACGTGCAGGTTTCTTTTCCATGTCTAACGAAGCAACTAACATGATGTTTTTAAGGTACTTCTAAAGAGCTGCAATTGCCCGCAGGAAACCTTTTCTGCTCACCACAGCTGGTTTGGTGCCTCCTGCCAGAGAAAGAAAATCCATGTTATCTACACCCTGTAAAGGAGCCCAGTACACCTCTTCTTCTAAAACATCTGAGGGCTCCTGCAGGGAGTGCAGCTGGGAGCATATGGCTTGCGTTTTCCCAATCAAGGTAGTTGACTGATCAACATGTTCTGGCAGCATTTGCAGGTCAGATGCCAGGCTACACTGGTGAAACTCAGTTGTCTGCTCTGCAGCCCTCCCACTCCTCTTGTTCCAGAGGCAGTGTAAATGCCAAGATTACCTCAGATTACCTCCAACATGCAGTTTGCCAGGTTTAAAAATCTGATTCAGAGCTAAACCATATGCTTAGGTTCCTATGAGCATGTTTCTAGAGACGATCAGGCAGAGCCATGATAAAAACCTTGGTCGAGGGGATGTTCCCCTTTTTCCTTTGACTTGCTTCTCCTCCAAGGGCTGGGAAGTTTTTCTGTTTCCCAGAGGGAAAGCAAGGGAGGTTTCCCACAGCTGACACTCCTACCCAAAGTACACTGGGGATTTTACCATAGCCTCCTCTCCCTCCCCTGCAAAGACTGAGTGAGAGCTCTTCCTCTACTGAGGCATTCCTGAGAAAGCACACAGGCATGGGGAATGGAGAGCAGAACTGTTCACTGACCCTTTCCAGTATATTGAGGCTGACCCTTCCCAGCTGTCTGGTCAGCTTGAAATCCTCCAGTGTCTCAAACTGGGCAGATGAGAGAGCTGAGACTCCTGAGCTGAGTCATTCCTCTGGGAATGTGAGTGCTTAAGGCATTTAGTCCCAGCAGCTCACCCTGCAGCATCTCTGCAGATGTTCTGAGAACATAGGCATTCCAGGCTCCTTCAGACATGTCAGGGAGCTGGTAACTTCCTGCATTTTCTTTCTTTGTGTAGAGGCACCTGCACAATGCACGGGAAATTTGAGTGTATGTGTTGAGGGGGTTTATATGTGTGTGTCTGTGTGAGTTGTGAATGTGTGTGTGTGCTTTTCTGTTCAGATGCTTCCAGCTAATTTAATACTTAATTGAATTATAAACTTGGCTTCAAAGAGTGTCCCTGGAAATGTCAAGATGGCTTTATCACACAGCCATCTCATGCCAAATGGCAGGAACAAGAGTTTTGCTGTAGCATATGGAGCTTGAAGCCTAGAAAATCATCTGGAGTTATCTGGATATTTTTGTAATAACTAACTACTATTGTAAATAACTAACGACTGGTGAGGCCTTCCAAGGTTTATGACAGCTTTTGCTTCTTGGATGACTTCATTTTCCCACATGGTAGCAGCTGGTCTTTAGGCAGATAGACTTGGCCAAATAGTCTCAAGTTTCATGTTACATCTAATCCAGTCAAACCAGGACTTCTGTCCTGCTCTTCTTCCCTCCCACGGCTTGCTGTTTCCAATGTGTCAGGGAACAGCACCAAGGAAGCTGAAAGGAGGATAATTCATCCAGCTAACTTCCTGGGAAACATCTCCTTTTTTGATTCAGTTTGTTTTCTTGTGCACAGGTAAGCTGCAGAGGCATGACACTGTGTAGCCTGGTAGTCCACAACAGAAGAATCACAGGAACAGAGGTAGGAGAGAGTGAGATCGGCCCTGACTGAATTGCCTGCTGGTAGGCTGGGGAAGGCATAGTATGAAATTGTGCTCAAATTCGTGCATCTTCATGGCTTCCATAGCATGGTCAGCCTTGTAAAATTTAACTCTGAAGTGATCTTCTTTCTTGCAGGAGTCTAGCAATTCTATACACTCATCTCAATCACCAAACTGCCACTGCATTCATAATATCTCTGCAACATACTGAAGGTATCAGACATACATATCTCACACTGGGAATCTTATCAGCAATGCAGCATGGATCTTAGTTTTGCTTTTCTTATGGACCACTTGTTTTCAGAGCTCAGCTCATGACAATGTTGCAGCTTTTACCTGTGATCTTGTGGGCTTTGTGAGCCCCAAGATTTCCTTCTTCCTCAATTTATTTCCAGCCTTTGGGATGAGTAGTTGAGCTGGATGTGGCCTGCAGCTATCTGTTGCCTTTCCCCTCAGTGGGACAGTGCTATGCTGCCTCAAGACATGCAGTGCCTCTAGCACTAAGTTTCTGCCACAGGTTGTGCAGGTTGCAGACAGACATAATACCTGCTCCCTGGTCATGATTCCCTGTGCTGGACTTGCTTTTCTTGCAGTGATCAGCCCCAGACAGAAGTACATGATGCAGGAACATGGGTGCACTCCTGAGGGAGCTTGGTATCTTGAAGGTGCCTGGGACATATCATGCTAGAGTTGCATGGGATTATTGAGGGTTGATCAGTTGTATAGGAAAGAACACGATGCATTACTCTGCTGTAGGGTGGGATGTACTGTTTCCTTCCAAGGGCTTCAGATTTTTCAGTTTCTGCCTCTTTCCTGGTGTGATGCCATATTGTTTTTTTTCCAAATCCCACTTTTGGTCTAGATACAATTCTTACAAGTTCAGAAGTGTTTCACAGCTTTTCCAATGGACTTTGTGGACTTCATAGCTAAGGCAGAGGTGTTCTGTGCCCTGAGGAGACCAAGTTCTGGCATACAACATAGTCTGGGTAGATGCAAACAGAGTGATGAAAATACTTTGCAGCCCTTTACAAGTGCTTTCCTCATAATTACTTCGTTTACCTAAGAGGTTATTAAGAAGTCTTGTTATCACCTCTGCTGAACACAAAATTTTAACAAGTATTATGTGAATGCTTAAAATTCCAGACACTATCAATGTGCAATCTAATATCCCAAAGCTGGCTATATTCAAGGCCAGGATTTGACACCTCCCTGCATTTGTGATACCTCAGTATATTTCATCCAGTGCATGTAGCCTAGGGTTATTTGTTAAATGCTCTCTCATTTTTCTAGGGACATGGACCTTATCACCCAGGTGTCACCCTCCGTTCCACCATGATTGAACATGACTCAAGGGGATTGTTTTGCTGCAGTTCAGCACTGTACAACTACTTTTGTTGTGAGATGTAACCTGGTACATCTAATTCTGTCATTATGACTGAGGGCTTCACATCAACCTGACATTGTGTTGTCTCAGGGCTTGTTTTAGCCCAGGACCGTTTTAGCTGTGATAAGGGCTGTTTGATAGTTTTGTGACTGCTTCCTAATTTTTTTTCACCATAGCTCAGTGGATAGCATCCAGGGTAAAAAGTGAGAGGCCTTAGCAAGGACCAGTTTATCCCCAAGGAAACTGGCATCCTCATCACCAGCCCCATCCACTGCTTCCGAACTGTGGAGCAAGGCAGCTGCTGAGTGACAAATATGGTCAGCCCAGAGTCCAGGTCATTAAATTGGACCAGGCAAGTGTTGTGACAGGACAACTCTGGGGCCAAACTGGGAAGTCAGTCTATGAATCTGAGTCTAGATCAGAGGTCTGTGGCCAAATGTAGGCAGTGTTGAGATTAGCATAGGGCTAGGGTAGGGGTTGAAGCCTCTCTGAAATGGGGCTCCTGGGCTGAAAGGGGAAGGTTGTGTTGCAAACAGTGACAATATTTAGTTCTCATAGATATATAGGACTACTGTAAAGATGCAGTGTTCTTCCTATACTGGGTTAAGTACCAGTTTTTCCACTTCAGGAGGTTTGGGGCTTTGGGCCTGAAGCTAGTATGTGTTGCATCTGCACTTAACTTGGGAAGGAAATAAATCTGAAAGATTTTACTGACAGTTGTAAAGTTCTGGATTTGCTCTACTTTTCCTGAGCAAAGAGGAACACTGTGGCTGACTGTCGAAGTTTAGATGGGAGCTACTCAAAGTAAAACAAATTTTGCTAACAAAACATCCAAAAAAGCTCCAAATGGGGAGCTACACAACAATGACCAAGAACCTGCATTTGATGAAGAAATTGTCATGCCATGGACTCAGTGTGATACCCACTTCCTCCCTGGGGACAGCTTATGTCCTCCCTGAGTCTTAGCAGAAGGATAAAGGCGGGCTAAACTTAAGGACACAAAAAAGGGATAGACAGTAGGAATTTAATAGGTATCAGTCTCACTTTTATTTTCAGAGTGTTGCTTTTACCATAAATGAACCTAAGATAGTGACCTCCTGTATTCCTGTTAGACTGTGGAGACCCTAATTAGACTAACAATAAATTCTGAGCTCCGCATATAATCTCTATTCCCTTTTGTCCATAGCAAAATTTATTTTAGAATGTAGGAAGAGTGTTGTAGAGCTACCAGAGAGAATGGCATTGATGTTAATGACAGTCACATCTGTTATGACTGGAGTCAGGTAGAAGAGAGGCAGCACTATGTTGGTTAGCTGAGGAAGAGGCACTGCCTTGCATCCTTTTTATAAGCCACCTTTTCTCCTCAGTTCCCTCTTCGGCTGCATCAGCTCCCCTGGGTAAAAATTACCATGTATTTGTGTGGCATTTCTCTTACAGAGAAGAGTATTTGTGTGGCATCTCTCTACAAGAGAATAATATCTCTTACAACTCCTTTAGGTCCCTTGGTGGAATGAGGGTTTGCATATGGTTACCTATGGCCAGAGCATGTTCCACCTCTTGCTTCGAGGAGCAGAGGCTGAGTGGAGGAAAGAACAGATTTATCCCTCAAACCCCAGTAGTCTTTTGTACTGTCTTTGCTCCTAGAATTGGCATCAGTAGTTGATTTCTACAGCTTGCTCTGCCAAGCTCATTTGAAAAGAAGTCAGGGTAGCTGTTCTTACCTCATTCCTCCAGGTCTTTGTTTCATTGCAGAAGGCAGTCAGGATGGTCAAGCATGATTTCCCTTTAGTGAATCCATGCTGACTACTCCTGACCACCTTCTTGTCATCCATGTGCATAGACATGGCCTCATTTCAGGATGAGGTGCTCCATCACCTTTCCAGGGACTGAGGTGAGGCTACTGGCCAGTAGTTCCCTATGTCCTTCTTCTTGCTCTTTATGAAGACTGGGGTGACATTTTCTGTCTTCCAGTCCTCAGGCACCTCTCCTGACCACCATGGCTTCTCAAAGATCTAAGGTTATAGTTGTAGGAGAAGATCAAGCTGTCAGCAACTCTCTGTACGTTGTGTGCTGGGTCTCGATGAGAAGGGGTGGTGGATCTATTTTATCCTCTGTCAGCACCTTTCTTCTACATGATTGGGAATAGCTAAAGACCAGAAGGGAAACTTTCAAATGCTATGGCAGCGGTAGTGCTGTGAGTTACGAGGCAAAGAACATTGTTAACCAGTGGATTCTCAGCTCTGAATTGCACGTCATGGTACTAAACAAGTGGAGGTTGTGATCAGCCACTGGTAGCTGGGTGTCTATGGTTACAGTTTCCAGGTACTCCCAAATGCTACAAGCCATGCATGCCAGCTTTTATTTTGCAGCTGATCCAGATGGGGAATATTTATTATTTATATATGTAGTTTAAATTGATCAGTTAACTTATCATTTGCCATAATTCTCTGTAAACAGAATCCAAGAGACTTTTTTTTTTTTATGAAGTAGAATTAAAATCTCTGTATTTGGTCTGAAAGCAAGTTTTGGAAATTTGTGATGCTGGTTGTGCTAGTACAAAATATGACTCTTTATTGGAACTTCAGGTTCAGGTTAGATGCCAGTCAACAACTAATAAACATGTTTGGATGTCTGCCCTCAAAATGGAAAGGCATAGGATGTACACATCCTCACTTGTTTGTTCCACAGGACATGGATTGTGACTGATGTTTTGTGTGGGCTGTGGAGAGGCAGAGGCAAAAATAAAAACAAATCCAAGAGTCCACTAGAAAAATCAGAATGGCCACTCTGTGAGTCCTCTGGAAAGCTTACATTGGCACATTTGTCTAAACAAGTCAACCCAGATGTACTCAGGTAAAAATATATCTTCTAAATATATCTCCTTTACAAAGCTATTTGCCACTTTGACACCAAGTATAGCCATAATTTCTATGTTAGTCTTCCCTAACATAGCCATCACATGCACTTGTGAGTCAACCCATTAGAAGCTCTTCAGTTTTGAACCATGTCAATAACTGAGAACATAAGTACTCTCACAGTACTGTGCTTGTGGAGCAAATGAAGAAAACTTGCATTGGGCCACTATCCCTTTCAAAATAAGGAATAAAAATGTTTTCTTCTGCCTTCTCAGCTTTATTGCTTATTACCAGTCAACCAAAGTTCAAAAAGAAATGCTCTTTCATTCTACCATTGCTACAGCAAACCTGTGGTTTGTCTCTAATAACTTTTATGTCTATCTTGTATAAGCCCTAATTAATGTTTAATTCCTTACTAAAGTCTTCCATTAAGGATTCAGTTTATTTCTGGGAGGCACAGGACCATCACAACTAACATGTATCATTGGTTTGACAGTTTTGTGGTTCAGCTGGAACAATTTGCAGAGCTGTCCATCAGTATCTTCCCTGTAGCTTTCCAGCCTTTCTATTTTAGTCATGAACTGCAGAACAGAGCAGAGTAACAGGCCACTAAGTGATACTTAGAAACTGAAGGATTAAAGTTCAGAAAAGCCACTAGAAATACTTTCCCTAATAATTTATTAAGCTGTTTTAGTTGTTTTGCAAAAGCTTAATGATAGTGCATTAGAAGAGGAGTTGTGCTTCAGAGATATCTCAGCAGTGCAGGAGTTGCAATATTTGTTGTTTCATGGGTTTACAGAGTTCTCTCCATCAAGAAGTCGCACTGCTAGTTCTCTGAAGCTGTAGAGGGGATGACAGATACCTCTGCTGTCTTAGCATGCACTTGGCAGTGCACTGGAAAAGGCTGGTAAAAGCCTTTCTGTGCTCTCCCAGTATTTGGGCATTATCTGATAAGGTGCCAGAAGGGAGAAAGGAAGAGATGTCAGTAACTTGATCTGTTGGGCAGCTCTGCAGGTGCATTGCCTTGCAAGAGCAGAATAAATCTATGCCCTAAGCCCTCCAGAGTCGGACAATCTCAAGCTGTCTGTGATATGGCTGTGCATCTCCTTTAGGTACCTGCATATAATTCTTTGGCATATATCCTCCCCTGCACTACCTGTCTTAGACTCATAACAAATCTTGTATCTTGATAGAATTAGCTGTGGTCACAGTTGAACACGGGCCGGTAATAAATGGTGACAGTTTGTGATAACATTCCCATTTCATTGCCATTCCAAATGATAGTGCAGAATATTTCATACAGCTTGCCCATGAAGCCCATTCTTCTACAGGAGCAATGACCAATCCCAGGGCAACAGCCTCTTGCCAGCTGCTTCACCATTTTATACAGTGCTCCCTAGAGGCTTTTTGTAATGGCAGGAGTCTGCTGAAACACACAGTACTGTCATGTGAAGACCTCAGGGTTTGCACCTCAGCCTGATGGGCATGCTTAGTCTGATGCAGACTGAGAAAACAAGCAATCCTGAAATTATGTGGGCATAGTGGTACCCAAGCTAAAGTAAGGTGGACTTGTTGCATGGCTTGAAAGATTGTTGCTGTGCTTGCCCATGGGTTTCCATTGAAGGAGAAGGTGTAGGTTATAATTGTGGGTAGATAATTAATGGGAAATCTTCTCATGTAAAGTTTTCTTATTTGTACAGTGGAGGAGTGGGTGTGCTCAAGTTAACTGAATACTCTTTCAGGGAAAATAATTCTTAAAATAATGCATATTAAAATGAGCTGCTTTTGAAGATCACACAACATATTAAAAGAGAGCACAAGGTCATTCAGCTTCAGGGGTTTGCAGCTGCTTCCCACACAGAAATGTGAGCTCTTCTGCACAGTTAGAATTCCCAGTTCTACCTCTTTCTGAAAATGGACTATTAAACTTATTGAATGGGAGCATAACTTCTTTCCTCCAGAGCCTAAAGCACATTTGTCAGCTCAGCAGATATTAGCATTGCACACTCATTTGGGATTTTATGGATATATGCATCTGTACCATTACATTCTGTGGTGCAGCCTAATCTGGACCGAACAGTACTTTTGGAGGGATGACATTAACACAGTGCATCCACTTCAAGTAGTCCTTGCACTTATCATTCCCTATCTATCGACATGATTAGTAAAAATGTATATGCATGCACAGACACAAACACACAGCTATTCCTCTTACCAAGAGTCAACTCTCAATTTCTTGTCAATCAGTGGTTGCTGTCTGCAAACAAGTCTCCTCAGAGTGATGACATTCTACATTATTTGTCTACATGGTGGCTTCATTTTTCTTCATTGGGCATATTTTGCTGCTCCCAGATTTCCATCTGATGACCTTGTATTTTCCAAACCAGATTCTCTTTTTTGGCTTGTATTTGGCAAACTTCAATCATACTGATGAAAATTTCTTCAGAGTTGTTGGATTTTTTTGGTTGAAGGTGGAAGGATGAAACAAACTATAGCAACAAGAGAAACAAAATACAATTGAGAAAAATACCTTTGATTGCTAATTATGTAAGAAGTAACAAAGTATTCTGTGAGTACAGGCTACCAGGGCAGGCAGTAAAATTTAGAGGTGTTTATCAGACTGGCTTTGAATTTTAATAGTTTTCTCTTCCTAAAACTAACCATGTTCTTTTCAAGAGATCTAACTTCAAAAAACCCCACAAAATAGAATTTAAACACACATTATTTTACCTGAAAAATTTCTGCTGGCCACAGAGGTGACCAAGAAAAATGAGCTGCTCTTTGCAAAAAATGTTTCATTTAATTTTTTACCTTCTTGCAAACTTTGACCTTTTGTGAATTGCAAGGCTTCTAGCCGTCTCTAAACAAGGGCATCCTGTTGGCTGAACCAGCAACACTTTAGTTCCAGCAGATGTTAGCTGTCACTGCAGCTTGCTTCTCATGGGTCTGCTCAGGGAATTTCACCCTTTGCTCTTCCTTGTCAAGCTGCAGCTCATTGACAGTGTAAATATGTCAGACAATCACTGACACACTCTTGCTTGTCTTGGTGCTGATGTTTGACATGGCACCAACATGCTGTGATGCCCGTTGGCACTGTGTGTCACTTTTTCCTCTTTGTCATGTCCTCCTCCTAATGTTCGCTGTTGTGGCTCTGGAACATTTTAACTGAATTCGCATCATTAATCCAGGGGGTGTCCTGCCAATTTATATTTGCCTTCTCCATCTTTGATTCAAAACTGCTGCATCTTTTGTCGTATAAATGAATGACAGTTGAAATTTTTATGCACACTCCTTTTATGCACGTTCCATCTCAACGCATGCCCTGGCTTTAATTACATCTTCATATTTACATCCCTCCTTAAGCAGGTAATGCTGGATGATTTAAGATGTTTTTAGTAATGGATTAAAGGATGCTCTAACAAAAAAAAAATCACTATAGTTAGTTACAGAACTTAGCTGCCTAATTCTATTGGTGATTGTTATCATATGTTTTGCACCAATTTTTTCTTCATCAGATACTATTGTAGATGAATCATGACCTCAAATACCATAGTTGTACAATATTACTGGCACGGTGCCTTAAGGCATCTATCATATAAAGTTGACATAGGACCTGCTGTATAGCCTCTGAAGGTCTGCAAAGGGATTGTAATTTTTTTCCTCACTTCTGTCCCCCAGTTTTGTCCATAAAAACAAGCAAATCATTCTCATTATTCATGTAAGTCTACCCTGATGGTTGTCTATCTGGATGTCTTCCTTGTTGCTGCTTATGTTTCAAATTTTAGAGGGTGTTGGGTGGCACAAGTATATAGGGAATGGATTCTGTGCCAGTCTCAGAGCCTAGAGAAGATCTGAGATGCAAAACTTTGTTATCTTGTTGTGCCAGATGAAACAATGGGAGGAAAAGAGATGGGATCTAGGTAGCCCAACCTAAGCCCCGCAGAAGGCAGAGTTAGCTACTGCCTGCAAAACAGGCTCTGAAATGTCTCTGTCTGAAGTCTCTGTAGCAGCAAATCTTTTTCTACTGATAGCAGAGAAAGCCTTGAAGTGGATGCCTCATTTCTGTATAGCTAGAGCTGGATGGAATGAATCCCCATTAATCAGATTATCTACTTCTGCCTGAAGGAAAGACAGGAATATCTCAGCTCTGCCGAAACCTAAAATTTTATCACAAAGACTGCAGCATTGGCAACAGATCACCAAACACTCTGGGTCTAACCCTAAGGCTGTGTACAAAACTTGAAGCCTTTCCCCTTTAGACACTGTCTTTCGGGGTAATAGCCAGTGACAATCCTTCTGCAACTGGAGCAGATCATGTTTTAAATTAATTTTTCCACTTCCTCCCTCTCTCAGTCACAATGCCCAGTGTGAGATTGTGGATATTCCTTCCAAAAGCTTTTTCAGCCAGAGCACAAAAGAAAAGATGTTTTCTGACCATAATGACATCAGGCTTTCTCTTACACTTTTTGGCCAGAGGCACAAGAGGTATTGATGGCTCAGCCTGTCCTAGAAATGTCAGAACACATGAGATTCACAAAGCCATGCATTAAATGAAGTGTACAGAACTCTGTAGCTGTCAGACAGTAATTTAACAAAATTAAAGCTTTGCTATATAAAGAAGAGTCAGTCAACTTTGCTGATGCCCTCCTGCCTCCTTTACTAATACAAAATTATCCATAAGGAGAGATGGACAAGTCCACTGACCTATCAGAAACAGGAGCTTGCCACTTAATTCTTGTTAATCTAAATGCTTCCATTTGTGCCTTCAATTACAAAATGACTGTTTTGAATGTCCTGAAGAGCAGGATTGCTCTTCACATAGCAGAGCATTACTTTTTTCTTTCTGAATTACCAGAAGATTTGGATCTTAATTCATTATCCATTTAAACTGGAATGGGCTGCTAGTTTCCTTCGGCAGACTTGAAGTGCTCTCCTGCCAGATGCAAACTTAAGCCAGCCCCAAAAGGTTAAAAAATCATGTTTCAGGACCTCTGGAGCTTTGGTCACTTACATTCCAGTGTCTTCATGCTTTATGATGCTGTTCATTTAAATTCTGTCAGTCCCACAGCAGTCTTTTTCTCAGCACACGTCATTTGAGGGCCATCAATTAAGTAAAGAATTAAGAGGTTCAGAAATTATTTTTTAAAAGGATTAAAAATATTCTCTGCTAAGGAAATGGTTTTTTGTCTGAGTGGTTCTGCTTATAGAAGGATGGCACCATTTTCTAAGGATAAAAGAGTCCTCTCCCTGTCCCTCATATAAATCAACTGGCAGTTTAAATATTTTGCAGAGGAGATACGTCATGATGAGATTTCATGAGAGATTTCACTTGGCTGCTTGCTCTTCTGAGAGTGTTATATGTCACTGCAGTCATAGCATGCTTCTCCTCACCAGGAGCTCTGTTAGGGAAGTTTAGGTTTGGCCAAATACTCCTTTAGTTCATTTTTCACAATTTGCCTAAAAGGAAATTAAAATTTCTTGTGAGAATCTGCATAATTTTTTATAAATTGTAGAAGTGGCTCAGGTAAATAGCTTGGGGGTATTTAAAACAACTCTACTAAGGCATGTCAGCACAATCTTACAAGTTCTATGGCACAGTGCAGACTTATTTTTAGCACTGAGACAACAATTTTCTCTTTCAAAGACATCAAAATTCTTCAGAGATTTGCATCAGTTCCTTCTGGAGGGGAAAAATGTCCTCTGTGAAGAATTCTGACAAAAGTCTCAGCTGGTGGGAAATCCAAGCACATTTAATGGGCTTTATTGCATGTTAGGGATCTGACATCAAGTGCTGCTCTAAATCTCTGCTTTGACTGGTTTTCACAGAGTCTAAAGAAAAATACAAAATTTCTCAGCTCCACATGGAATCTTTAGAGGACTACGGAGGTCTGACTGACGAAGTTCCTGCCTGTTCCTGTTGTTGATTTTGCTCTAAATTTTTTTAAGAACTTCTGTCTATAATTTTTGCCGAAAGGGCACCTCCTGACCAATTTCCAGTGAAATCTGATGAAAAACAGAAAAAGAGGCTTATTTTCAGATGAAATTATGATTGTGGATATGCCTGATTGTCCAGAAAGTATCTCTTAGTGGTTAGGGCATTGAAGCCCACATTTTCATGTTCAATTTTTGTTGACGCCCCTGATTGCCCAGTGCTTTGGCTGTTCCATTTGTTCATGTGACCACTGAGCTCCTCCTTTTCCTGCTTACCTTGCCTCTCATGCCAGTTTAGAAATTGACACCTCTGAATATAGTCTGCCTGTCAGTGTATTTGTGCAGAGCTATTGCAAAGTAAATCTTTTTGACACTGAAATTCTTTGGCACTGAAATTTGGCTGCCCATGCGTTATATGACTGCATTCTCAATTCCTACTGGCATTAAGGAACTTCAGAAGCCTTTAGTGATGGGCTGGGGAAACAGACAGAGAGGGAAATACTGGGTTCTCTCAGACACAAACATTTTTAGTACTACTTTTCTTATTCCAGAGTTGTGATATGGTCTTGTCTTAGGTTGCAATGCAAGATGTAACCAAAAGTATGTCTTCTATTACCATCTGTTACAACCAGGTGGGGCAGTGTTCTTTTGAGCTCCTTGCCAAAA
>JBBMKD010000115.1:29882569-29933392 GCA_037834095.1 Argya squamiceps
ACTCATTATCCCATTGTGAGATGCTCCGCCCAGGGGGAGGAGCCAAGAATTCTCACCTGGATATAATCTGGGATTTGAGACAATACAGGGAGACCTTACCCACTAAATTCCCAGAGGATCAGAGCTACCAGACCTTTCTACAGGACACTGCTTCCATCACCCCACTCAGGTTGTATTCTGACTCTGTTGGTGGTCTTTTGTATTGTTGCATTTATTTGATTTTTTTTTTCTTCTTCCTATTAAATTGTATTTCTGACTTGGAGCCTCTCACTTGTTTTGCTTTCATACCACTGCAACCACTTGGCTCAAGAGGAGGAAATCAGCCAGTCAGACCTGAGCTTGAGTCCAAATGGACCTGTCATTAGGACTGCAAATAGCACCAGTGGGCATGCCTTCAGCTCCTGGGTGCATAGACAACCCTCCAAATGGTTCCTTGTGGCGGTGCGGTGGTTGGACTTTATTGAACTCAGTTGGACTCCTTTTGGCCAAGCTTAGGCCTCTTCCAAGATGGCTGACAGCTGGAGGCCATTTTCTTGTTTACAGCTTATATGGAAATTAGTTTTACAGTTTCTGTAAGTTTATTGGTCAAAAGTTGTACCTGTCAATCTTATGTTATATAACTTGTGAGTTGTTACATGTGGTTGCTACTTTCTGAGGCGATTTGATTTTTCATTGGTTCTATGTATCACCTTATTTTCCCGCCTTTCCCTAATTGGTTGTAGTCATGTCACCCCCATCCCCAGTTCAGTCTCTGGTTGGTTGTTTGTTAATCCCTGTTGAAGTTATATAAGTTGGTTGTTGCATTGTTCGTGGTCCCTCTTTGGGCTACGAACAGGTGAATAAACCTTCCCTGTTCAACCCCATTGAGAGTCCCGTCTCTTTCTCCCGTCTCCTTTACACCGATACTTAGTGCTCTGCTCTGAGAACAACGAACCCCAATCATTTGCAGACACACCTTCCTCTAGCCGGGAAACCCTCGAGGTGTGTGGTCTCTCCTTCCTGAGGGAGAGGTCTCCGCTGCAGTTCCTGTTGTTGTTTTTTGCACTGTCAATACCATGCAGCTTTTACAACATCAAGCCCCAGTTGTGAAGTGCATCTATGTGCTAGAAACTTTTTTGGTGGGCAGATTTTGTGCATCCCTGCAAGCTGCTTGCTCTCTTTTTCCTGAGCCACCTTACCTGAAGAAAAGAAACCAGAGATTTTTTGCTAAGTGAATATATGCTTGGAGTACATGTGAAAGGACTAAATCAGCCTTTTCTTCCACACTTAGTGAAAGAAAGATGAAAACCTGTCAAATATACGCTTTCTGTTTGAGCCTGGAATTTTGACGCCTCTTTTGGCCATATTAGATTAAACTAGGTACCTTCCCAAGCAGCAATGATTCACAACTTTTTGCTCTACTTCAAGCTGGCATCCTTGTGCTGAGGCAGTACCTCAGCTGGTCTCCCTGCATTCTCCATTTGGATGCTTCATCAGCTGCTTGTCATGACTCAGTTTGAACTTTGCCTTCCTCTTCAGCCTTTCCCAAAAGCAGCACCCACTCCAGCATGGTCTCAGCAGCACAATCCCTCCTGCCATCTGCTCACTGAATGACTGGTATTGCCTCAAAATTCAGCCTGCTTCCCCAGTCCCTTGCTCCCCATAACAAAGCAGTTCTTTCCCTCAAATGTGGCGGTAAGGATAATCTTTGCCAGCTGGCCTTGCACTGCTCTCCTCTCTGGAGGGGAAACACACTCATTACCCTCACCTCTGAAGACATTTCGATCTGCAGACATGCATGTGCAGATCTGTTAACTTCTCCCACTTGATTTCTTGGCCTGGTACATTTTTGGAAAGAACAAAAATTTTGAAAACATTAAAACATTTTAGGTTGGGGTGAATTTGTTTTCAAATTGTATCTGGCTATCTTACCATATGGCACCCTTCTAGAAGCACTGGATTTTAGCAGGAGTGCTTATGCCATGACTGCAGCCAGCCACAAGCATCCTGTGATGCCACATGGCTGGGTAATTCTGCTAGCCACAATGCACCACAGGGCATATTAGTTCAAGAAGAAAGTATGAACTTCATTTGGTAAGGTGAGGAAACTGCAAATTTATGGACCTGGACTGTTAACACCATTCTAATAAACATTTCAACTTGGGGAAAATTTGGCATGAAGCAGAATTTTTTTGTGTTTTTTACTTTTTTTCCTAGGAAAATGTTGGCAAAATGGAAATTTAAAAGACAGATCACCATGCCGGAACCCACATTTTCATTTAAAAATTATTTACAAGGTGAGTTTATATCCAACTACAGCTTAGAGATGCCTCATAGCCATGCTTTGTGGTCTACGCTTACACTGCTCCTTTTGACAGGGCAAAGTTACTCCCAGACTTCTAAAGATTCATGGTTTTGTTTCTTTTGCTTTCTCATCTCTCTGCAGAAGCCTCCCTCTCTCTAGTGAGCTCTGGAGTAAGGCTGGTGCCTGTAATCCTTCAAGGTTTACTTTTCATCCCTCAAAACTTGTCATGGGCAACTTGGTCCACTTCAGGGATCTTCTTTATGCAGTCAACTCATTCCTAAGTCTTTTTCTGCCAGACAGTCCTCTTCCTTTCTATCCATACTTTAACAATTTCTATAAATTACTGTCTTGGGGTTTGTAACCAAAAAACATGACAAATTACTTTCTTATTCTGTGCTGCAGCTTTGCTTCTGTATTTTGTTGTATGTAGGGCATCCTTTTTAAATTTTCTGGCTTTTTTTTTTTCTTCTTTCTACACTTACCCAACAATGTAAGTGCCTGAAAATGCAGCAACATTTCTGTTTTGATCAAATCATTCATCCAGTCACTTGGACTTGGTCATGCTGGATTGAGCACACATAAAGGAGATTCCCTATCCGAGCTGCTTTCTGGGCGGCTGGATGGCACTAAGTAACCTGTGGTGCCTTCCACCTCACTGCAGCTAAACAGGACCCTCAGTTTCTCAGATCCTTTTGCTACAGATTCTTTTCAGACATTCCTGCTGCAAGGACATGTGTACTGAACACTTGAGAAGGGAGCATGCATCAACCTCTAAAGGATCATGAGATCAATTTTTTTTAAACTTCTGCGATTAAGAGTAACGCTCTGTTGCAGAGAACTTGGCCTGTAACAGCATCTGGTGTTTTTTTTCTTTATTCTGCTTCTCCATTTCCACACTACCATACTGGCACAGGGGACTGCACACACAAGGGAAAAAACACTTAGAAGAATTGATGTTGTAAGCTGACTTGACTGTCAGGAAAGAACTTAGCATGCTTAGTTGCTCCTGTCAGATGGCAATAATAAGTCTACTTGCCTTGGATTTATTCACTGAGAACACTGTCATGCAATTCTATCACTCAATGCTGTGCTTATTTCAAGGTTCATATGGCTTCTGGTAGACATGTTAAAACCATATAACTTCCATTTCTATCACCTGAAGAATCAGTCCTCAGCTAAGAAACTGAAGCTGTTTCACCTCTGCCTATTCTGACAGACTCACTCAGGTGATCAGCGGGCAATAGCTAAAGCAGCTGCTTTAGCACAATGAGATTTCTCAGCCCTTGGGTGAAGGGCTGAGTGAATGCTCCCCCTGCTCCACGATGGCTGTCCTGTGTCTTCCCTTCCCTCTCCTGCAGTCTTACACATTCCCTGAGGCAGGGGTGCGGGTGACTGGAAATGTGAAGTCACCTGATAGGATGCTGCCTGACTCCCTTCGCTCTGCACGGCATAAGCTCTCCTTGCTTAGTGGTAGTGAGAGGCTTTGCTCTACTCAGCAGGCTGCAGAGTTTACTGCAGATGCAAACCAGAAATCCATCCTTCTACTGCCTACTTACCATCAGGCGGGTTGTATGTCTTCTTGCCTCTTGTTTCTTTCCCCAAACCTCTGTTCTCAGAAGGAAGCTCTATTCTGCTGCTAGCCATGCATCCTGAGACGCAGCTATGTTGGTATAGCTCTGCTTTCTGTGTGTGGGCATTCGTGGTCACATCCTTGATTAAAGGTAGGTTCTCTTTGGTATGAGTTTCTAGAATATTTTCTAGTTACTGTCTCTACTTCTGTTTTCTTGAATAAATTCAATGTAAAGCTTCCACCAGCTATTTCTAACCTGAAATCTGTAACATTTCAACAATATTTGAAAAGAGCTAAAACAATACTAGTTTTCCAATGTAAAACTCTTCATTTTTGTTTGATAACTAATGGAAGAATTATTTCTAGAAAACAATAGAAATGGATTAGGGGTCCTAGTAATTTAATTTGGTGCTTGAATTTGCAAGTGTTTAAATAATGCAGGCTATGGGTATGCATGGTCAGTACTTTCAAAAGTGAGAACCTGATCTGTTGTTGTTGACTGTTGTTTATGATCTGTGTTTTAAATATGCTGCAGTCATTTCTGTTCACAACTCTCACTGAGTTTAGCAGGATTTTTTGCTTTTAGGATACATTTGTTTTGAAAGTCTCGCTTCTGCGGATGGCCAAGATGTGTATTAAATGTAATGCTTGTCTTAACAAAGCACAAGAAACTGTCTTAAAGCAGCACCATGAGATAAGACCTAAATATTTGTCTTGTATTAATAGACATGTGTCTATTAAGAAGCCAGTGGGAAAATTTCAAATGAAACATTTTAGATGCATTTACTTCAGTCATGAGACTTTATGCTCCCCCAGTAATATACTTCTAATCACAGTGCTATGGGTGGTGATGATGAAATCTGGAAAGAAAATTTTTTAGTTCTTTTTTGAATGGAACAATACATGATTTAAAAGCATCCAAACCTTATAGATATTCCTGTGTCTTCTCTGAGTGATGCTGAAAGTCTTCAAATAAAACATCAAGTTTTCAAATTTTCACTAGAATTTTCTTTCCATACATGTTTGTTACCAGTAACCAACATTTCATCTTGAAGTTATGATAATCCCCTGCAATTTCAGTATTCTTTGTATCACCTTAGAGGTGAAATTTCTTTCAAGAACAGGGGAAGGACAGTCTAATCATGAAAGTACAGCATACTGAGACCCACTGTCTCCCTGCAGGACATCTGCACGTCCATAGGCCCTTGTGTTTCCTGAAGGATATTTGCAAATTTTTGTGCTATGCTGTGCCAGAGACCATGCTGCCTGGCACAAATCCCTTCCATGTTTAATATTTGCAATCATAAAGGCTTCTCATGGTTGCTTGTCTGATGTGTTCTAGTGTAGTCTGGGACTAATGGAAAAAACTTACAACAATGAGTCTGAAAACAAATTTTTCCTCAGTTGTATCAGTAATATCTTTGGGGTCATTGTATGGTTCGATAACACAGCTGTGCACAACATGAGAAGGAAATTCTAAATCTTGACCTCATAAAGCATTTTTATTTTAGGTGCTGAATTACAATAATGTATTGTAATAGCAAAGTTATTCAGTGAAATTATTCTTCTGAGCTGATGTTGCCAGAGCCAATGAAATTTAGTATTTTCCTTTTGAAATCAAAGTGTATAGCCTTTAACACTTTGAAAATAACTGTTTCAGGTTTGGACTATGTGTAACAGGTTAGGGGCATTGTTTTTAACTCTGCAGTGAGTCAGCTCAGTGCCTGTCCCATACCTTGTTTCTTCTAAGCTATCTGGTCTGTTCTTCATTAGTGAGGGGTTACAGCTGTGATCTGCTGGTCCTCAAAGAACAGTTCCATATTACACAGATGCATGCTATTCTATAAGAAATGTTGATATTTCCACTTTTTCCTTGTTCATAGAACTTAATAAATGAACTTTCGTCAAAGAAAAATTGTGCTATCTAAAGAGTGGAAAAATCAATAGTAAGGATAAAATGCAATCATAATGTTTAAGATTAGGAGGCATCATTGTAGTTGGCTAATCACCTGATAGAGATTTTGATACAGTAATTGCAGCCTCAAGCTTTTGATCTCTAAGTAGCTCTGCTTTTCATAAACACCCTCTTTTACCAGGAACACTCATCAAGATTAAATCTGTCACATTTTGACTTCTTATATTTCACACCACCTTATTCTACTTTGGTGTGACCCCAGGGCCAAATGGAGACTGATAGGCTAAATCCAGCTCAGGAGATACAACCACTGAAGCCATTACCTTACTTTTTGAGGAAACAAGGAGTAGCCAACATTCTGCAGGAGGGTGCTTGCAACTGACAGCATACTGGCAACCTCTCCTCTCTGTGCTCTAGTGGCTTTAAACATGGTCACAAGCACAAGATCCAGAAATACAGCATAGACTAGTATGTTATCCAGCATCTTCTTCCCCTTCTTCTTACCTCTGTTCTTTATATTTACCAATACAGATACCACAGCCTGCGAATCAGAGGAACGGTTATTTCACAAACTCTTCTCCCAATACAATCAGTTCATTAGGCCGGTGGAAAATGTGTCTGATCCTGTCACTGTGTATTTTGAACTGGCCATTACCCAGCTTACAAATGTGGTAAGACTCACTACAGAATACTGATGAGCTTTGGAGAGGTTGTGAACACATGGAAATTGCTGAAGCAGGAGGTGTAATTGTGATGTCTGCATGCACCCACGAATCTCCTACCTTTCATTTCATCTGTATCTAAGTGCACATGCTGAGACCTTTGCAGTTCTTTCAGTCAGATGAGTTGTTCCAGTTACTTGAACAAGTGATTTGAATGACTCAGATTCATTTCCTTACTCTGTAGCTTCAAACCCCTCTGCTTCAGGTGGCAGCCTCCAGAGCCCAGGGCAGAAGTACTGAATGCCCACTCTTCACAGGGCTAGCCCATTCCAGAGATACCTGGTCTGTCCATATTGTGAGTAGCATATGACCAGGTCTCCTGTGGGCTACTGAATTTTCCCAGTAGTCCTGAGGGGAAAAGTCTTCTCCTTTTTTGCATTAGTTTTTCAATCTATTTGATTCAAAATGATTTAAGGGAGAAGTGGGGCAAGTGGAAGAGTGGTGCTTTAAAGCATGGAGGTGAGGATGAATGTTGCACGTTTTGGAATGCAAATAGATGTGGGGCAAACATGCTGGTCAGGACAGAGGCAATGTGGAAGAAACAAAGCATCACCTTTCTGATTCGTGACTGACTGGCAATTGCAATAAGTGACTGTAAAAAGAAGGTCTCTTTGTAACAATTACCTAATTTAGTGCTGGTCAAGTGCATCTGCTCTAGAGGTTTGCATAGAAATTCAAAACACTGTGATACAGATGCCATTTTCCTTGAATCTCGACCAATTCTGTGTAATCAGAGCTATTAATCAATGAATCCAACAAAATACACAGCCACAGGTTCCTCTGGTACAGGTCAGAAGAATTCTAGGTTGTGTGCTCTCCCGATACTCAAACACCTGGCAAAACAGTGCAGCTTTCTGCATATCTGACATTTATAAAACATGATTCTGCAGTGAAGTTTTACTGATTTTTCAGTAGGGTTACACACAATAGTGTACAATGTGTAAAGCTCTTGAAAGATGCTAGAAAACTGCTATTAGTTAATGTGAAATTATCTTTTCCAGTTTTATGAGCTAAGTTTTTTACCATCTCAGGATACTATAACTGTTTATGCCTGTGTTCCTTTATAGGATGAAGTCAATCAGATTATGGAAACAAATTTGTGGCTAAGACATGTGAGTGACTGTGTTGCATTTCTCATGCATTTTGCATTGAAATGATGAAATGTGTGTTACTCGTAAGGTACATCTTTAGAATAGGTTTTTGTTTTGTAACAAGGATTTTTGAAAAGAATAAGGAGAAGCCCCACAATTGAAAAAGTAATTTCTTCATTCTTTTTACCTAAAAGTTACATATTTATTCTTTCCTGTGGGATATATTCTTCTCCAACTTCATGATGATTGGTTTTCTTCTGGAAAATCTAGCTGGATGTACTCCCTAAAGAGTGATATTTAAAATATGCAGCTCTGCAGTCCTAGGTCATCCCCACCAAACTATTTACTAGAAAATGGAATATGCCTCCATTATTCCTGACTGTTTTAGTGTTTTTACATAGGTAAAGATCCTTGGAGGACCTAAACTGCTGAGAAAATATAGCTAACTTGCACCATTTTTTTCAGGCAGTGATTGTGGTCCATGCAAATTTTTCTGTAAAAGATATTGTACTTGCAATAGGTGAGAGACCATGGAGCATGGTCCCCATGATAGGGCAATAGAAAGCAAAGCAGGAGAGCTGCTGTGCATCCCTTGCTGCCCTTACCTGGTATTTCAGCAGTCCTGTGGAACCAATACTGTCTTCTGGCAGCAGCTGCCTGTTCGTGTGCAGGTGGGCCAAACGTGGGGATGCTGGTCTTCTCTGGTGCTGTCCTCCTCTGCCCTGTGGGGTGCTGCAGTGCAGCCCCTATTTTCTCTCAGACCCTATTTTCTCTCAGCAGCAAAAGGGAAGTGACCTTTCATAGGCAAGACTCTCACAAAAGAGAGAAGAGATCTCAGCCTGCCAGCAGCTCATAGCAATTGGCATCCCATCCCATCACAGAGAATAGAGTAGCAATCCATGGGAGCAGTATTCACACATATCCAGTGTTTCTCCAGGTTGTGGCCTTACTGTCTTTTGGACCATTGTCCCTTTCTCCACATGCTACACTTTATCATAGTCTTATCATTTTACAGGAAGATCTGAGAAAGATATTTGTTGGTAATTTAAGGTTTTATAATCCTTGTCCATTCTTCTTCCAGATTTGGAATGACTACAAACTGCGATGGGATCCCAGACAATATGATGGCATTGAATTTGTTCGGGTACCAGCAGATAAAATTTGGAAACCAGATATTGTCTTGTATAATAAGTATGATGATTCATTTTACCCATTTTACTGATTCATTTGAATTCTCTCAAAAATATCCCCTTGCAGCACCTATGAAAACACCCATTACATTTTGCTTTCATGTTAACTTTTTTTCCTTGGTCTCATTTGTCTTTCCAGTGCTGTGGGAGATTTTCAAGTTGAAGGCAAGACCAAAGCCCTCCTTCGCTATGATGGAATGATCACCTGGACCCCACCAGCTATATTTAAAAGCTCCTGTCCTATGGATATTACCTTTTTTCCATTTGATCATCAGAATTGTTCACTCAAATTTGGCTCATGGACCTATGACAAAGCCAAAATTGATCTTCTGATCATTGGATCTAAAGTAGATATGAATGACTTTTGGGAAAACAGTGAATGGGAAATAGTTGATGCTTCTGGCTACAAACATGATATCAAATATAACTGCTGTGAAGAGATTTACACGGACATAACATATTCCTTTTATATTCGAAGGTTGCCAATGTTCTACACCGTAAATCTGATCATTCCATGTCTTTTCATCTCATTCCTGACTGTGTTAGTTTTTTACCTACCATCTGACTGTGGTGAGAAAGTTACTCTTTGCATCTCTGTCCTTCTTTCTTTGACTGTATTTTTACTGGTGATCACAGAAACAATCCCATCCACCTCTTTAGTAATTCCCCTAGTTGGTGAATATTTACTCTTCACAATGATATTTGTGACTCTGTCAATTGTCATCACTGTGTTTGTCCTCAATATACATTATAGGACTCCGACAACACACACAATGCCCAAATGGGTAAAGACCATCTTTCTTAGCCTTCTCCCCAAAATCCTGTTGATGCAGAGGCCGCTACAACAGCAGAAAAAAATCACCACCAGAAAAAACAAGAAAGTATCAGACAGTAAGTTGGGCCAGTCAAAGCACAGCAAACACAAAGACCCCAAATTGCACAAGACGCAATGGTGTAGTCACTGTGATAAGGCAACTGAACTCTCTACCCCCAAAAGACAGTTGAGCCATCAGTCACTGAAATGGATGGCAGAGCATGTAGAGTACTCCCCAGAGGTGAAGGATGTCATTAGCAACGTCCACTTCATCGCAGAGAACATGAGGTCTCAAAATGAAACCAAAGAGGTAAGGGGCATAGCCATCCCATTAGGTCTTGTTTGGTTGTGTTGAAATCAGTGGGGATGACAAGGTGGAGTGCCTGTGTGTAAAGATCATGGGCTAGGTCAGCAGGGCACATGTGCTGGTAGGAGTCTGTTACAGACCACCTAGGCAGGATGAATAGGCAGATGATGTATTCTACAGGAGGCTGGAAGAAGTACCATGTTCACCAGCCCTTGTTTTCATGAGGGACTTCAACTTGCCAGGAACCTGCTGATAAGCAGCACAGAAGATACAGCAGAGAAGAATCAATCTAGGAGGTCCCTGGAGTGTGTGAAAAGTAATTTCCTGACATAGGAAGCAAGCAAACCAGGGAAGGTGCCCCACTGGACTCATTGTCTGTGAACAGAGAAGGACTAGTAGGAGATGTGACAGTTGGAGGCCCTGGACACAGCGACTATAGAATGATAAGAGTTTTCAATTTGGGGTAAAGTTATGAGGGGTGCCAGCAGAACTGTGTCTCCAGCAGCTAGACTTTGGCCTGTTTAAGAAATTGATTGCCAGAGTCCCTTTGGAGCAAGTTCTGAAGGTCAAGGAGTCCACGAAGGCTGGATGAGGTCTAAGAAGGAAATGCTAAAGGTACTGAAGCAGTAAGACACGTTGCTGGGGAAGAAGACTATATAAGGGGTTTGTTTGTGTGAGATTTTTTTTTTCCTATTTGGGATTACTGTCATAGGAAATGGTGCATATTGGAATTTAAAGGATTCTGGAGCCCCATGCTCATGTATAAACACAAGCAACTAAAAGAAGCTGCAAAAGAATTTTCTGACACCGAGAAATCACAAGGAGCAGAAATTCTCTGACACTTCAAGGTATTTTTACAAGTGTTTAGAATCTAATGAAACATATATCTCTGATCTGTCATGGAATTTTTGCCTTTAGTTTTGAAGTTTTTTAGATGCTCTAGGATGGTAAAATCAATTTCAAAGCTAAATACTGCTGTATTTATATTGGAAATCACAAAAACTTTATAAGGGAAATGTTGATTTGCCTACTTTCTATCAGAATATTTTGTTGGAATTCATACAACTTCTGTGAAACCTAAAGATCACTTTTATTCCCCCTTTTCTTTATGCCCTGCAGAAGAAGTTTCATCTGAAAGCAAAATCTATACATTTCTGAATAAAGGAGTAGAGTTAAGCTGGTGGCTGAATTCATAGAGTAAGCATGCACTACATGCCAGTCTGGAGCAAAATACAGGAATCTATTACCATAGAGGAGGATGGGGATTCAGCTGAGCCCTGCTTAGTACCCATGGCCTTAGGGCTTTGCTTAACCCAAACATTTCTGCCCCGCTTTCATTATCACACCAGCTGCATAAAGCATATCCATGTACTGATTCAGCTGCTTTCTCCGATGCTCTCCCAAAAAGAAGTTTTGCGTGCAGTCATCCAAATATCTTGCTGTCTTGATTATACAGCTCCAGGGAAGTCCTCCTTTGCTAGTTTCATTGATTTGTATCTTGCAAATCTCTTCTGCCACATGAAATTTTGTTCTTAGTCCAGTGTGTTCATGAGCAGCTTTGTATCTTACCTTTCAGAACATACTAGAGATGGAAAGCATGATTTTTCCTTTACAAAAATCCCCTTTCTCAGGGAAAAAAACAGGATTTGTTCTCAGGCAAGCACTGAGAAAAATTATTCTGGAGGTTGCTTCTGCTTCTGCCAGATACACAAAGCAATATGGGTGGTGTTATGTACAAGTCCTATATAAATAAAAGCCATTTAAAAATTGTAGAAACATTTACAGCTGTTGGAGTTCTTCCTGCATATTCTTTATGCAAAGTACAGCTTCCATTTCTGATTTTCAGAAATCCTCCAAGGTTCTTCCCTGACTACCAGCCTGTTTCTATCCATGGTCCTGTTACTATCATGGCCACCCTCTTTTTCATAACATCCCTGTCACTCAACCCAACACTAATGACTATTACAGCTATCCTCTCAGTACCCCTGGGAGGTTGGATAGGATTAAACTAAATACAAACTTGAAAAGTCTTACCTTATTTATCTGTTTCTCACTTGGGCTGAATTGCCATTATTATAGTTTACAACTTCAGACTTACCTACTTAAATTTTACTTATATTCCCTAATACTTGCCACTGTATTCCTCACCCTCAACACAACCTAAATCCTAAACCCAGTATTTTCTTGGAGGAAAATATAATAAAATTGGGAAAACAAGTGGAAGATCCCTCAGCAGAGAGCTCTTAACTAGTCACTAGTGTATAAACTAGTCACTAGTTTATATGCTTGAATGTTCTACTGATGCAGCGTTTCTTGTGCAGTACAAGTTTAAGGGTACAGTTTAAAGGGCAGCAACTTCATTGAATATGGTTCTAAGGTCTGTCTCTCAGCCATACAAAATCCACTCTGTCCTGCTTGGCACATGACACTGCAGTTTGCTCAGTTGGAACCCTTGCTTTGCCATAGTCCATGTGTCCACGTGTCCGGTTTCCTGAAATCAGTGGGGCTTGATTGGCAAGACAGTGTTTCAAAAAAGACCAGAATAGCAAACTGTGTCTTGTGTGGGCTGTCAGGATAAATCCTTCAACAGGGTTTAGTGATGTGCAGCTGTGGTGGCTGCTCCTGTTGTTAAAACACCCCACTCTGCACCCACTACATGCTCAGGTCCTGTTGGTTAATATCAGCATCACAACCATGGATGGGCTACCCTCAGACTCAAATATTTAGAACAACTTAGCAGACTAGGACAGTGTTGTATGTTCTCAGCCAAAAGTGGTAAAATGCCATTAGAAAATCAGCCCCCTCTGAAGAGAATTGAAAACTGCAGCAACTCTAAGCATGACAAGCAACATTCCTGACTTGCATGTGTGTTCTTCCTCACATTCAAAAGCACAAAGGGGCATTTCTACTGCGTAATGTCAATTCACAATTATATGTAACACTATGTGTAATTTATCCTTCTCTTTTTTATTCTTTTGCAGGTGGAAGATGATTGGAAATATGTAGCTATGGTGATAGACAGAGTATTTCTCTGGGTATTTATAATCATTTGTGTGTTTGGGACTGTAGGGCTCTTTATCCAGCCACTAATAGCAGAGACATAACTCTACCCACTGCTTTTTCACCACCTTGTCAGCACCCAGCCACAGAGGGTCCCAGAACAAGAAAGTATGTGTTTACACTTATGTCTGAAATTAGACAGATCATGCACATTTTAATCATATTTCAAGACAGACGGACTTAACATTTGAACATGGTTACCATGTGAGACATATGTTTGAAAACTATGTGTTTCTAAAATCTTTTAAAATTAGTTTGATCTGCCATTTACTTTTCCATGTGACTAAAGTCCTCTTTACTTCCTGATAATGAGTACCAAGGCCTTGATGAGCTTCAGTAGGATTTTTAAGCCACATATCTCATCAGGGAAACTGTGGTCCTAGTCCACAGGTTCTGCTCTGAAAACTCCTGCTTGCTCAGGCTCAGACATAAACCTAGCAGAGAAGGGTTTTTCCCTGAGTAGCTACTTGTCATAGACAGAATTGGTTTGACAGCACTGTATTGGTCTGAAGTTTTGTGTTTTTAAAATGCAAGACCAACCTAGATTATGCATATCTCAGCAGAAGAAGGCTGGATACCAGGAATCCTGTGCAAAGCTGAGCACCTTGTTTCAAACAGCTGTGCAGCAGTGTTGTTTCGTGGCTCCTCATGGGTCTGTGCTGTGTGTGCAAACCTGTATCTGTAGGGCCATGTCCTTTGGGGCTGAGGTTGCTGCTCTGTAACCAGGTCCCAGTCCTACCCTGCTTCCTCCTGAAACACTTAGCAGATGTGTTCCTGATGTGGTTTCTATAAAATGTTGATGGTTTATCTTTATATTCCTGTAAGTTTTGTGCTGAAAGGTTCCTCTTTACAAGGCACTGCTACAATTAAACCAAATGGCTCCAAGAATTCAAAGCCCTTCTCTCCTATGAGAGCCTCTAAATTTAACTGTGCAGTGTCAATGCAGTGTTTTCAGTGTCTGCCATGCATCAGTCTCTGCTCTGAACATCTTACCTGGAAAGTAAGACTTCCTGTTTCTGTAGTCACTGACTGGCCTTTTACTCCTTTTTGATGTTTCATAATAAAGAGAATAGGAATTAATTAGTGTATATGTTAGAGATAAAGGTGGAATGACAAGAATTTAACTGTCTTCATCCATCCAGTCATGACTGTAGAAGAACAAGTAGAAGAAAACTGTTATTTTCTGTAACCCCCTGAATGTTGTTCAATTATGTAGTGACTGACAGACAGATGTATGAAAAAGCATGGTTTATTTTGTCAGCCTGTCAATTAAATGTCACTCCTGAGATACACCTTCTTGAAGAATTTGTGGTTTGGGTTTTTTTTCAGATCTCCTGGTGTGAAATGTGTTTTATGTGCTACTAAATGACATTTACTATACTGGCTCTTTAATCAGAAAGAAGCTGAGGGAAAAGAAAGGAGATTGGAGGATGAGAGCTGAATTCTGGGCCTAAAAACTTCATTTCTACAGAAAAGACGTCTGACTCCCACCATTCACTGTTACACTCTATGACCATCCAAACATGAAAATATTGTGGCCGAAGGTGCATTGCATTGGTGTCTTAAGCATGGCAGATGCAACCCCACAGTAAATAATCTGACTTGAACAAAATCTCTGATTTACAAAGTCATCTTCTGTCTCCCTTTAGTGTACTATTTACACTTCCTTTCTCCAACTCAGTAACTTTTGGAGCCATCTCTTATGATGTGTTTGGCACATTCAGTGCTGGGAGCCTAATGCACTGCTGCCAGCTTTGTGAGAATACTTGACTTATTAGAGAGAGGGGAGGTGGGGGATACAAGAATTATATCAGCATGTCACCTTGAAAAGGCTGCAGTAGGGGTGCCCCTGCAAGCAGGCATGGAAGAGCCCACACAAAAATGACATTATTCCTTGCCCCAACACTTGTTGAAGGTTGCGGGACCTTCTAAATGAAATAACAAGAAAACTTACAACTGGATCTGGTGCCATTCCAGATGTTGACTTGGGACACATATTGTGCACAGCCACAGGAAAGGACTATTCTCACCCCATCAGCTCCAAAGTCACATCAGCAACACCCCTTATTAACATGTCTCAGTGATGAGTGTACCACTGGCAGCAAGAATTCTCCTCTCCTTGGGAGTGATGGCATCTATGAATTTATTTTAAAAACACAGAAGCGATTCAACAGCTCAACATCTCTTTACATTCTCTTTCCAAGGGAGACCATTCTTCCACTTTGTCTCCACTAAAAGGCCCAGAAGAGTTTTTCATATTTATCTTTCGGTGAGTGGGTGATAAAGGTGGTCTTGGCAAGCAATGCCAATGTCTAGGCAAACCAGTGCCCAAAACAGTGCCTGAGGCAGCACAGGTTGAGACAGTATTAAGGCAGAGGGTTCCTGGTTTTTTGTTAAGATTTGCAACTTGAAATGTTGTCATCCACAGGCAGAGCAGATGGAAGAGAGGGAAGGCCCCATTTCTTTTCCCTCATTGGAGGACTATCTGCCTAAATGTCCTTCCTAGTTGTGTTTTTAGAGGCAGACCTTTTTGTGGGGAACATGTTGCATGCTTTTGTGGGCCAGCAGCAAAGAGATTTAGAGAAGCTCAGGATCAGGCAGCACAGGGATGATACATTGCAGTGAGACTACAAATGCAGCAGTACCAGATGCAACGCTAGGAAGACTTGGGGCCACAAGCCATACCTGTGCAATTTTCATACATCTCCAACACAGGAGCTCTGCTGATCTTCACCAGCATAAGCCAGAAAAAGCAGCTTGGCATCAGACAGAGACGTGTGAGACAGAGCCATGTGTTGCTGCAGATGGGCAACCAAAGTGTTGCATGGTGGAGACAAGACCATCTGTCAAATGGACACCTGAGGCTGTTGCCCAGGAGAGGAGGTTGTCATCTGTCACGGCTAACAGGCAGCCTCCTGGAAGCAGTGCTCACAGGGAGCTCAAGAGTCTGGAAATACTGGAAAGAAGATCTTCCTGGCTCTTTTCCTACAGATATTTCACAGTACTGTCTAGGAGAACAAAAGCACTTTATGCAAGAAGAGAGGAGCGACTGATAGGTCAATGTGTATGAGTTTTATGCCATTATCTTATGCTAAGACATCTCTCTGTATATGCTAAACTAAATGGGTTTATTCCAGCAATATAATAACCACATCTGAATGCTTCTTGTTCAAACTCACATACTTAGCTAAAAGGTAATGATGACTTTCCAAGAACATGTCAACTCCTCTGTTTGAATAGATTCGGGACAAAACTTTTAAAATGGGCTACAGTATAGCTTTGTTGGCAACAAATCAACAGCAAAGCCCAGTGTATGGACACCCCAAGAATCGTTTCTTGAATATATCTTTATTAATAATAATTGCACAAGTGAACAGAAGTTTCTGCATTGACACAACATGATAGGATTACATTAACTCATGGAGGTCTGGTGTGCATGCATAATCCAAGCACAAGAACACCTCTATGTATTTAACGCTTCCTAACCTCCATCTCTAGGGAGACAATTTCAAGGCTAGCTAAAACTTTAACACATATTTAGTTTGTCAAAAATTGGATCTCCAAATCCTTTGCTAACCTTGAAAACATTTGCAAGTTCTGAATGGGAATTTCTAAAGCACACCATGTTGGAAAACACTGCTCCAGCAAAAGTGGTGAAAGCTTCATTCCTGTGTTCAGGAGTTTCACCTGGGTGTTTTCTGTCACATCTCACTTATTTAACACTTTTAAGAGCTGTTTCTAACCATGCAAAAGGATCCCATATTAAATGAATCAAAGTAATTAAATTCTGAATTGCCTAGGAAACATGGACAAGTCAGCACCCAAAAACATATCTTCCTGGTGACCAGGCCATCCCATAGCTCTCAGGAGAAACCCCACTTCTGCAACAATCATAACTTTCATCTGCCAAAAGAGATGTCTACAGCTTCCCTCCAGCTGATCACTTCAGGAATATCATTGCCTTATGGAGTAGCATAGCCACCTTCACTTAGGTGATCTTCCACTTGTGAACGAGCAGATGCAGGAATAATAGTTTCTAAATGTGGAGCATGAGGAAAAATCCTCACTTTGTCAGCCTTCTGGTATATTACAGAGCAGCAAGCAAAATTGCAAATAATACTGAAAAGTGGGCAATTACCTTGTAGCTTCCTGATGGCTGAGGTGAGAGACAAAGTGTCCATGCCATAAAGGCTGGTAGCAGGTGGGCAGTGGTAGGTTCTGCCCTTGTCGAGCTCATCCTGCAGCAAGGTGCAGCTAGAGAGTCAAGGTTTTGAGCATCACATCTAAGAAGAATTTAAACTTCTTCTGACACACATGCCCATGCAATTGCCAGTTCTGACACATGCATAAGGCAACCTGTAGACACTTAGTGGTTTTATCTGGAAATACATGAAAACTGAGTAGAGATTTGTGTTTCTACTATAACTTCTTTTATAATGTAGCATTTTAATTGGTAAATCTGTCTTTTAAGTATGATGATTGTGCAAGACCTTCTATTTCCAATTTTAACTAATAATCTTGGCTTTTATAGTAATACAACCAAGCTAACAATAAAATAATTATAACCCAGTTGTGCAACCTCAGTTCACTTTAGGCCTTGGCTGTGCACCAAGCTCTTCTCTGATTTCAGCAAAATCTGTAATTGGTAGAGTTATTATGAAGTCTGAAAGCACTAATAAATGCCCGCTGTTACCATCAACTTCCCTCATTCTTGCTGCTGCATTCTCTCTTGTACAGCAAAGACCAAGCTCCAAAGCACCACTGTCCATCCCTTGGCACTGTACTTGCTGTAGGTTACTGCAGGAGTGTTTTCTACAAAGTGTTGTTCAACCACATCCGTAATGCAGGGGTAAAGATGAGAACTGAACCTGTCACGGACACCACCAGAAATAACCACAGGAAGATCCGATCCAGGACTTGAGCTACAAATTTCCAGTCTTGTACAACCTGGGAAGGACAGAAGGAAGATAAACCTAAATAGTAACAAGCCTGGTACTGTGTTGATACTGCTACATGTATTTCAGCTCCCCAAATCTGGTTTTAAAATTAGATATTTGTAGTATGTGGTAGCCTAAAACTAACAGAGATCACCTTTTCAGCACTCATAGCTGCAAATCACAAACCCCCAAAACAATTCCACAGTTCTATGCACATGGTGATGAGACTTCTTCAGTCTGTGCAAAAGCTTTTAGTTAAGCACATATACAAAAATTTACAGACTTAGCCTTGAAGATGGCTTTAGAGTGAACTGGATTTATTTTTACAGACCTGTATTTCCCTCTAAGTGCCAGGATGAGGCTATTGGATACAGCCATTGATTCTACTACAAGCATTTTGATTTACTTGTGTTTGCTTAAGTGATTTGTTGACTCAGATTGGGTACACTCAGGATGGGAATTTTAAATTGTGAATGTTGGCACAACTATGTACACACAATTGTGCTCTTTATTAAGGTGATTCAAGGGACATTTTTATTAAAATTATTTCAGCTTCAAACAGGTTTTGGTCACAGACAGTATGATGCATGTTTGATTTACTGCTCTTCTTTCTGCTGTAGTCCTCTCAGCACAGTGTGAACAAAGCCCTAACTCTCGCTAGGAGAGTGCTAACAGAAGCTTTTCCAAATGCTGCTAGCTGCATTGCTCTGCTGTCCTACCCTTGCATGAGACACATTGTTTGCAAACACAGTAATTTGCCATTTTAAAAGCCAGGAAGCCCATTGAGAGGTGAAGGATAGTAGTTGGGAGCTAATCTAAACAGGTGTTAGTGAAAATCTAGAAGACCTTCACTCAAAACAGAGCAGCTATGCAGTGCACAGTATGTGCTGGGTGGCCAGGACTGGCATGTAGCAAATGCCATAGAGCTTGCCTGTAAGTGTGAAAGTTACATTTTTTGAGCCTATGACAGTTTTGGGGCTTCCAGATTCATGGGTATCCCAAACTTACTTAGGACAAGGATATTCAAACAATCCCAAACCATGAATTCCTCCAGGAGAGGCTCCTAGACTCTTGCCTTGAAGTTATGTGTTGTCTCAAAAAACGTATTATTTATCAAGGTCTGAGGAAGACTATGTCTCAGAGGAGAGCAGGAGGAGGAGACAAAGGGAAAAGCATGGCAGAGGAGGAAAGAGCTTGGAAGCCATTGCTGTCAAGAAATGTGATTCCCTCCTTGCTCTCCCTCCACCTACCTGTCTGATGAAATGCTCCTTTTTAACATGCCTGGAAATGTACCGAATGGAGTCAGCTGCCTTTTCCAGAAAGGCAATAACAACTTTTTCTCCATCTTTTGCTTGCTTGTATTTATGCTTCCCCAGAAACTTTGATTTCGAGGTGGTTTCCTTTTCTTCAGTCTCTGAGAACGAGTAGCGATCTACATGGCCCTTCATGCAGAGCAGACGAGGCAACTTCTGGAGAAAGAGCCTTTTAACCCAGGGAGCCATGGGGTGGTAAGTCGCTGAGGATCGGTGGTGGACATTGATAACAAACACAGTCACAATGATAGAGAGGGTCACAAAAATCATGATGAAGAGCAGGTACTCACCGATCAGAGGGATGACTTTGGAAGAAGAAGGGATTATTTCCTCAATCACTAAAAGAAAAACAGTGAGGGAGACTAGAACTGATGTCGACAATGAAAGCTTCTCTCCTTCATCTGAAGGTAGGTAAAACACCAGGACAGTTAGAAAAGACAATCCCAGGCAAGGGATTATTAAGAAAAGAGTGTAAAACAACGGAAGGCGCCTCAACACAAAGGAGTAAGTGACAAATGGGTAAGAGTACAGCCCATCCTTCCTGTTGCCTTTCATACCTTTGGCATTTAAGATCTCCCACTCCCCATTATCAAAGAAGTCTTTCCTGTCTACATTTTCATCCACTAAAATCAAGTCCACCATATTGCCATCATATGTCCACGACCCAAACTTCATGGAGCAGTTCTGCCTGTCGAAGGGGAAGAAGGTCACATCCATTGTGCAGGAGCTCTTATAACTGGCCGGTGGTGTCCAGGTCACCACTCCATTGTACTTCACTATGGCTTTGGTCATCAGGGATCCCTCAAAACGTCCGTCAGCACTGGGAGTTGGACAGGAAGAAACAGTACCAAGTTCAGGACTATGTTTGCCCCAGTCCTGCCCCATTTCAGCTCTGCTTTTTCTATCCCTCACCTGGAGCACAAGGTGCACAACATTCACACTGCCTAAAGAAGCAGCCTTCTGACAGCACACACCAGCCTCCCAGCAGCTAACATGCCTTGCCCAAGCTCTGGCCTAAGCCCAGAGCAAGGGGCCACACTACTCACTTTTCAAACAAAACAATGTCGGGAAGCCATAGAGACTCAGAGGGGACTCGGATAGCAGTGATCCCACCATATTCATCTGGATTCCAGGAGAGCTTGTGGTCGATCCATTCCTATAACAGAACAGCAGAATCCTCTGCCCACTCATGTGCCTCATACACAGCAGCCTCTTTCCTCACCCTTTCATGTGCCTCAATTACTGCATGCACAGCACAGCAGGCAGAGCCTGGTATGAGGCTGCTCAGCTGCAGAGAGGGTGCCAGACAGGCATGGCTGGGAGGTGTTAATCTCCACAAGCACTGCTCCTCCAGACACAGGTGGGACCCAACAACCCATCCCTAGGCTGGCAACCCCAAGGCCAGCACTCCTGGAGAGCACTTGACTCGCACTTCACTCACCACCCTGCCCAGCCCACCTGAGAGTAGTCTAGAAGGAAGGAGCCACTTCTCTTTAGTGCAGCAGCTTTTCTTCCCTCTGAGAACCAGCCCAAGCTGGTTTTGGCTGACACTGACCCCATGGAAGACCCCATGGACCCTAGGAGGTGTGGGTACTAGTATTCAAATAAGTATAGGTGGCCTTAATTCACTTTTCAGTGGAGACCTGACTTTTTTCAGTGCCTGGAATATGACACCTATTATCTGTACTCCGTCCTTGCAAAAAAGACGGTGCATCATCAGAAAGACCTGCAGACTATTGCAGGAGAAATAATAATATACTATTGTAAAGCATTTGGTGACAAAAGCTGGATGAGTCCTCTACATTTTCATCATGCTGAACTCTAGAATAATTTTTCTCCCTCTTTTTGGATTTTCAGATAGAGAGATCCTAACAGAGTGGCTCCAACAACCTGGAGATTTCCACAGAAAAGCAATGGAAAATCAGCTCTCTGACCCTTGTTCATTATTGATGAGGATATTCATTTATCCACAGAAACAGCAACATGATGCAAGACTGTGGTCAATACCAAGAAATGGAAGATGAACCAGTTTCCATTAAGCTGCAGCACTAAGAGATCTCCAGGGATGTGGAGGTTTCACCCTTGACTGGGCAATTTCCTTCATGACTTAAGGATGAACCAAAAAAAGCAAGATTGTCTATTAATTCTCCATATCGTTCCCTTCTTATTTCTTTGATTCCACATGCTTTTCACAGCTATAACTAGAGACATTCATTATTGTTCAGGTGTGGAAAGAGAAGAGGGGCCATTGCTGCTCACAGCCTCAGCATCAGGGACAGAGAACACCACTTTTAGCATTAACTTTTGTTTGAGGATGGGTATCTAACAGATGCCTCCAGCAGCCTAGGCTGTTAAGTGGTCACAGTCTCACCTAAGTCCTGGACATTTCCTGTAATAGATACAACAGGGCTTAAGCTGGAAACATACATCATGCAAGGGGACAGTCAGGGCTAAGCAGCAACCAACAGGGTCATCTTGTAGCCTCCACTAACACAAGAGCGGCAAATACCATGTGAGACACCTGGAGATAGAATCATCCTTTTGGAGGTGAATTGGAGCAGGGTTATTTGCTCCCTCTGCAATACTCCTTGCTTTCCCCTCATCCTGCATTGATTTCTCTCCCAGCTAAAGTGCTCTTTCGTGTCTTCAAGGCAAATGGTTGTGTGTTCTTACTAGAGCAGAAAATAGGTTGTGTGCAGACTTCGAAGATGAGCAGTTTAAAACAGGAATCTCCCTGTGGGCTATGCTGGCACAAACTGTAGCAGCAGATGCATAAGGCTCTTTCCTCTCTTCTCCCTTTCTTCCAAGCTGCTCCAGACATTGCAATCACTCTCTCCTTCCTCCAGTTCTGCCAAATTCCTATTTCTGTGCTGCCATTGAAGAGTTTAACCCACTGCTGGTGGAACAAAAACATTGGACCCAGATTCTTGACCCTTGCTAGTAGACCCCATAGCTTGCCTGAATCCAGACACTTTCTCAGCAACCACTAAAGGCTCCTCTGAACCTTGTGTGTCAGCCTGCGTGTGTATCAAGTCCCACCATCTTGATCATCAGGATGTTTGAAATTACCAAAAAAAATGTAAATGCTTGTGTTTAAGCTTTCCTTATCCAAGAAAAGTAAGGCTCTTGCTGAGAAATTATTAAGGTGATCAGGAGCAATCAGCATGAAGTCACTAAAAGCAAATCATGTTTGACCAACTTGATTGCCTTCTATGATGAAACGACTCCGTGAATGGACAAGGGGAGAGCACTGAATATTGTCTACGTTGACTACAGCAAGGCTTTCAACAGTCTCTCTCACAGTATCCTTTTAGGAAAAACTCACAGTTTGAACTGGATGAGTAAACAGTGACACAGATTGAGGCCTGGCAGAACAGCAGATCCCAAAGAGTTTGTAATCAGTGCCACAGGGTCTGGTTGGAAGTCTGTCATTGGTGGTGTTCCCAAGGTTCCACAATGGGCCTAGTATTGTTTAACTTACTCAACCTATTCAGTGACTTGGATGAACAGGCAGATGCCTCCTCAGCAAGTTCCCTGATGACACAAAGCTGGGATGAGTGGCCAATACCCCAGAGGGATTGGCAGCCCTTCAGAAAGACCTCAACCAGCTGAAAGGATGAGAGGAGAAGAAACTTCTGAAATTCAGCAGAGCCAGTGCATGATCCTGCACCTGTGGTGGAACAACCCCAGGCACCAGGACAGGCTGGGGGTGACCTGCTGGAAAGCAGCTCTGTGGAGAAGGACCTGGGGGTCTTGGTGGACAACAAGCTGTCCATGAGCCAGCAGTGTGTCCTGGGGGCCAAGAAGGCCAGTGGGATCCTGGGGTGCATTAGGAAGAGCATTGCCTGCAGGTCAAGGGAGGTGATCCTGTCCCTCTACTCAGCCCTGGTGAGGCACATCTGGAGTGCTGTGTCCAGTTCTGGGCTCCTCAGGACAAAGAAGACATGGAGCTCCCGGAGTAGGTCTGGTAAAGGGTAACAAACATGGTGAGGGGACCAGAGCATCTGTCTTACAAGGAAAAGCTGAGGGAGCTGGGCCTACATGAGCATACAGTTTCCATAGCAGGACACCTGGATCAGGCACAGGTATTTAGTGCTCAGCCTGAGCTCCTGAGGGCACTCATATGTGTGAAAATCACAGCCTGTGCCTCATTTTCCTCTTCCTTTGCATTACCTTGGGCCTTAGTGTTCTCAGCCCATCTGATGGACAAGCAGTATTAGGAATGGTAACAACTCCAGAGAGCCCAGCTCTGGGAAACCAGAGTCCTGAGTTTCCCTGAGGAGCTGCCCTGGCTAAAATTAGAGGATTCCAAAGGCTTCCAGAGAAATCAGTGTGTCTACTGTGCACAGGGCTTGGACCTGCAGGTGAAGGTGGGTGCTACAGCCTGCAAGGAGAGTGGGTTGGAATGGGGAGAGGACAGATGAGGGCAGATGAGGGCCTTTTACAGAAGGGTTCTGCTGTCTACCCAAGTGGATATGCAAAGTAAGGGAGCCAAGATATGGCCTTGTGTACAAAAGGGGCTCTACAATTCCAGCTGAAGGTGGGGAAATTGTAATTTTGCAGATAGTTCAGGGCATGATCCCAGCAGCTGTATTTGGATCAGAGAGAAATTTCTCCAGCAAAAGGGGAAAATTCTGTCTTCCCCACAGTGACGGGAAGTCTGAGCTCTTCCCTCTTCAAGGGAGAGATCATCTTTACACACAATATCCAAACTGGTTTTTGAGGTTTTGCTCCAGCCAGGATCTCACACTCCCTGCAGCAGTACAGGACCCAGACTGAGACAAAAATTTAACCACATTTCACATGCACCAGCCCAGCGACCCCCAAAAACCATTCCCCATGGCTTGATTTAAAGTATGGTTTGTTTTTTATGTCCTCTGCCTAGGATCAGCTGATATCTTTTCAGACTCACGAGGCTGAGAGACAAAACAAATATCACAAGGTCAATAAACTGGTGCAATGTAACCTAAACCAAAAACAGTGTTCTTCAGGAGTCAAGAAGAAGAAAGGAGACGTAACAGTCCAACTTGCACCTTACCCGCATTTGTATAAGTCACTGTCAGTTCCAGAAGCAATGATGATAGAGAGATCTGATCCATTTGCTACAGCTTTTAATAGGAAAAGGTCTGTGGTGTATGTGTAACATACTGGCCTCTTCTTTCTCTTTACCTATGCTGAGGAATGAAGAAATCTATACGAGGCACCACTCTTGGCTCAGATGAGGGAAACAGTACTTGTATGACCTCTAAGTCTGAGACAGGATAGTCCCTCAGGGCACATACAACATCCCAGGGATAGCTGCTGCAGTACCAGCTGTGTCACTGCCCTGAAATACGGCTGGCTTGAGCACACAGCTGGGGTGCAGGTCAGGAGAAGAGGGTACTCTACGTCCTAAAGGCCTACCTGCCTGCCTTTCTGTTTCTATACATTTGCTGAAGTGAGAAAAGTGAAGCGAAAACTTCAGGCTGGGTATCTCAGTGCTAGCCACCCAGCATCATAAAATGGGATGGATGGCATGGTGGGTGGCAGACTGAGATGGCTACTCAGATCAGCAGCTCCACGTGGGGAAAAGGGAGGTCTGACGTGGTCTAATTTACCTGTTTCAGCCACACATTGGTTGTCATCAGCTGATTCTTCTCATCCTAGGGTGACACAAGGGAGAGAGGATTGCAAAACCAAACCAGCCATTAGAAACAGACCCTATGTCTGCTGAGTCCAACCCTGTGCCAAGATCAGGCGATCCCTGTGGTCCTGTTTCCCCGTGGGCGTGGGCTCTTCAGTCACTGTTCACGGAAATTGACTGACTTTCCAGGTGCCATCCCTGCTATTGGTGGCAGCCCCTGAGGCTGGAAAACTGAGGTCTGGCATTTCACAGGAGCTCAAAGGAATCATATGCCAAAGACCCAGAATGCAGCAGGGCTCAGCCAGCAAGTGGTATCAGGTCACACATGCTTGTGGGCTCACAGGATGGCTCATCTCCCCACACTGCTCGGCCTGGAGTGAGTTTGGGAAGATACAAACTGAAACATTGTCCTAAATATGTAAATAAAGCACAAAATTAGAGTGTGCCTTCCACAGCACAATGGGACATTACCAGGGGCTGGGGGATGTAAAGGGGCGCACTGTTGTGTGGGTACCTCTGGGCATTGTGCAAATTCCACTGTGCATTCCAGTGGAAAGAGAAGGAAAAATTTCCACATGGGCAGAAACACAGGATCATCTATTTTGCCTCCAGAGTTTTATCTTAGAGACAAGCTGGGTTAAGACTTCAACTACCTTTGGCCTCAATGCACACTTGCTTGGAGTGAATAATGTCCAACCAGCTCTCACCCTTTCTCAGTCCTCTCCTGTAGCTGTCTTGTCATTAAATTGCTACGTAGATGTAGTCTGGCATGGGTTGTTCGATTAAAACCTAATGGAAATTAGGCCTTATTCCCTGAGAACAGTAGGGAAAAAAGGACCTTCATGTTTTCTTCAAAACAAATGAGTCCTACAGTCCATGCTGAGAGCAGAAAGAAGGTCGTATCACCAGCATCATTTCATGCTCAGTATTTTGCTGCCTAACCATCACCCTGCATTTCTTGTGTCAGGAGGCAAAAGTTAGTTACATTACCAGTCCTCCCAGGTGGAGACACAACTATCTGTAAATGTGGTGTTTCACTAACGCAACACTTACCACATCCACAAGCTGTGATATCTTTAACCCAAAATGGACTTTGATGGTGTCGTTGGAGTTTTCCACAGGGCGGACCCATTTCTGATAGCCTTCAAATAAGTGCTTGAGGAGTGCATCTTCATTTTCAGCAACTGAACTGAAGGCATTCACATCTGGAAGAGAGCAACAGAGTGGAGGCATTGCCAGAAAGCAGACATGGAGAATGCCATGACCTGAAGAAGTGAAGCAGAGCAATGATGTGAGGAAAATTCACCTCTGGGCAGGTCTTGTCTTGTACAGTGAATTCTCCAGGAATTCAGATGCACAGACTCTCAGCAGAACCAGGGCAAGTGGATGGAAAGGCAAATAGCCCAAGCCCAACTCACATACCGCCCACCCCCCCAAGAAAAAAATCATCAGACCAGAGCGGTGATGACTTTGGACTAGGTTTATGTTCTCTATGGCCTTTTTTGCCAAAGCAAAAAGAGCCCATCTGGCAGCAGTAGGAGCTGGATGATGCAATCAGGGCTAGATCTGCCAGGCAAGCACAGAGCTGTCATGGTCTGTACCTGCACAACTCATGACTCCCACAATCACTGACACCATGCTCCTCCTTTCCATTGCTACCATGAAGGGGTAAGGGCAGTTCAGACCTTCCATCCTTTCCCAAACTTCAGCCTCACTCCCTGAGACATTGAGGTTCTGACATGACCTCCATCTCTTCCCTTGTGCACATACACAGCAACAAAGGGTGACAAGGATTTTACCTCTCTTCAAAGCCACCATGGAGGAAAAAAGAACTGGCCTCACACAGCAGGGATCACAGCCAATATTAGCTGTATCAGCAGTCAAAAGAGGCCTTACAAGATGCTGTCCAGGGCCCAGCTTGTGCCCTGCCAGCCCCTGGGTGAGCAGAACACCTGTGCCTGGATTGCCAAGCATTAGGTGCAGGAGGGGTCTGCAGGCAGACGGTCATGGCCCATGGATGGTTCCAGGACCTGACAGTGGGAGAGCCCTGGAGTGTCACTAGACAGACACACAAAGAATGACAGTCACTCAGTCAGGTGTCGGGGCAAAAAAGAAGGATGTTTATTTGGGATTTCAATTTATATAGTTTTTGGAGTTTGATCAGGGATTGGGCAATGAGGCTGACACCTCTCCGACCCCACTGGTCAAACTAGAAGTCCATCAAATGTCATTCCTCCAAAGAGGAATGCACAGTTTTCAAAACATCACTTTTTGTTTACCTAAATGTCTGTAAGAAACTCCACTACAAAAATGCAAACATCAGAAGGCTGAAAAAGATCAGGGGGACACTGGAGGGCACAGTCAATATGCTCAAACACCGTGTGCATCAGTGATCAGAGTTAAGGCAGCCCCCAGCAGGGTCCCTGTGCTGCTTGGAGAGAAAAGGCAGGCAAACCCAGCAGCCCCTCCAGAGAGAAAACTGGAGGCAGAGGGTTATGCTCTGCCTCTACATGGAGGAAAGGATGTGACCACGGATCACCATCTCTGTCCCTGTCCTCTTCCCCAGCAGCTGCTGCCCATCTGCTGAGCACAACAGGCTGTGCAGCCTCCTCCACCTCAGTCAGGATCTGTCTAAGGCTGCAGACAGGACTAGACCTGGCAGCAAGTAACACAGCTGAAGAACTGCCCAAAGCAAAAACCTCATAACAGAGGGACAAAAACATTTGTTAATGCTGTCTGGATCCTCTAAGGATAGCACAAGTGTCATTCCTCACTTCCAGCCACAGCAAGATACCACTCCTCTTTGAGGAGCTATAAACTCTGAAACCTAGTGCTTACACTCACAGGATAACAACTTTATTGTCAGATGTTCTAGCACAAGCTGTTTGTCCTCTGTAGCTGGAATACAGGTGTGGTGGGGTTACCAAGCTCTGGGCAGGTAGAGGCTGGCTGGTCAGAGGGAGCTCCCACACTCATTTCCACATACTCCATCCCACAGACAGGCATGGCTCATGAAGCTGCCAGCATAGTTTATAGTGGTCCAGTAGCCACATTCTCTCTTGTCACTTTGTCACAAGCCCTTGAGGTCTGCTCTTGCCACAAATGTCCCTTCTGCTTGCTCCAGGGTTTATTCTCATGCCAGAGCTGACCCTAGCTCCACCACAGCAAATGAAGGACAGAGTCTGCAGTCTGTCATAGGAAACCAGATTGGCTGCCCAAACATGGCAGATGGGTATAGCCTCTGCAACCAAAGGAAGAGAAAGAACACATTTCCCCTCCTCTCCCGCTACCCACAACGTCAGAGTCTTTGCAGAGACTCCATCTCTAGGATGTTTCACTTTTCCTTGAGAAGATTCATAGGGATGTATGGTTGTTAAAAACAAGAAAATTAACAGAAAAGCCATTGAATAGAAACCCCAAAATATGCAGGATCAAAACCAGCTCTGTCTTAATGCCAGAATACATTGCTCTGTTTTCATTTGAGTATGACATCCTGCACACATATATGCAGCCACACACCCTCTGAGTCCGTGGGTGTGTATGACCTCCCTCAAAAGAGAATGGTGCCATTTCACAGCCCATATCCCACATAAAGTTCAGGTTTCTAATGCTCCAAATGAGTATAGAAGACAGGTGGTAAAGCTGGATTTGGGGCTGGATATGTTGAATATCATCTGCTGAGGAAACCACAAAAAAGTGAAGAAGACTTGAGGAGTCTCACAAGGAAGAAAGTCATAAGGAAGGATTGCTGCCTCTACAAGACAGCCTCAGTACTTGTACAAAGACAGTTTAAAAGCAGAAGGTATTAATGAGAAATAAGAAATATTGTGTGTGGAAATAGCCTAACAGTTCCTTTGACCAAGCCCCACTTTATGATTAAGCTAGACAAAGCCATGGAGGAAATACTGAAAAAAGTAGCACTCTGCCTTTGAAAAAAGCAGAGAAGCCACCATAGGACAAATACATGCCTGAATCTACCATATGATGCACTGAGAGGCAAAAACTGGGGAGCTCTCTGGCACATTAACATGTCTTTGAGTACTCAAGCACTGTCTGCCATCTCCCCCCCCTCCCCACCTTCCTGTCTCTCTCTGTGATCTGTCCAAGTAGCAGTTCCACGCTGGTGCAGAACAGGGGATCAGGGGCAGAAAGTCTGCTAAACAAATGTGCAAAACACTCCAATAAGTACAAACAAGACACTTAGCCTTTAATCAGTTTGTCTGAAGCATTTTAGTTCTTCTCTTGGTGATAGAAATTCTCCCTTAATTCCCTTGAGCAGCTAAAAGTCAAGCTTAGGATGTTTTGTTAATTTCTAGCCAGCAATTTCCCCACCACCAGTTATTAAAACCTGGTTGTCAAAATGACCGTGGTTGCAATACAGAGGCAGCAACTGATATAGCCCTCTTCTGCTACTCACACGGTGTTTAAAGGATGACCAAGAGAAGCCAGCATTCACTGTATCCCAGAAAGCAGCAGCTAACCAGCCAGCAGAAAATAAAACTTGAACACCTGCAGCGCAGCTTGGAAGGAGAAGAAGAAATCACACCTACCTGAGCGGCTCAGACACAGCGCAAAGAGCACTAGGCACAGCATGGGCACCACCGTGGCTTTTCCTTTAAACCTGATCTGTTTTCATAAGCAAATTGGTCTCATCTTTGTCGGGGACTAAAAAATCTAGTTAAAAATCGAAGCAGACAGTTGAGTCTGCGAGGCAAGGCAGCACCTTTCCAGCCTTATCTTGCCCTCATTATGATGCCTGGTAAATCACACTTCATTGATTCAGTCAGCTGTCACATCCCATAAGCCTTAAACAGGGCTCTGGGTCCTAAACTCTGACTGATCTCTTTGTGGCAATATTTAGGTGGCTGTAAGAACTGTAGTCTAGGAGAACGCAAAAGTCTTTTAAAGACAAAAAATATCTTTTATGATAGTGCTAATTACAGCTGGGGAAAAAAAAAACAAAACAGGATTGCAGTTCAGACCCAAAGATAAATCAGATGCCTTAAAGATTATCTGTTTGCTCCAGCTGTACCAGTTGGTCCAATAACAGAGGCAGACTCCCTACAGACCTAAGTTAGCTTATTCATTTTTCATGCTACGCTTGCTGCCCTGGAGCTATGAAATGGATTGGGGGGGGCAAAAAAAACCCCAGCAAGATGTAAGTGGGAAAACGATGCTGATTTCTAAATTTATCTCTTACACAAAACGTCACAAACGGCAGCACAGAAATGCTTGCACAGTACTATCCACTGGCACAGCTTAACAGAGAATGTTACCCCAAGGTCTTGTGTTCAGCAATGGGAGTGAGGATTATTTAGCCAGTTCCTCTGTAGTCAGACCTCTGTCAGTCCTCCCCGGTGACACCTCACCCAAGGTTCTGTTCAGAAACCACCAGAACTTGCTGATAATAAAAAGGATGCAGGCTCCTCTTTTCCCATCCCCCTCGACACTCCTCTGCTGAAGGATATCAGGATCTTCTCTGTTTTCTTCTCAAATGGGAGTTACTTTGGCACATCTCTCCAAAGAGGGGGTTTTCTCCCGAACTTCTCAAATTCAAGGAAGAGGCACTCAAAATTCTTCTAGCTTGTCCCGAAGACCCAAAACTCTTCCTGCTTTGATTATTTCTTGCTGGCTATTCAATTGCTTGCTGACTTTTATATGGGAAGCCTGGGTTTTTTCCAGCAACACCAGGTACACTTCTTGCAGTGGCCCAGATTCTGGTACAGTCACAAGTTTTGTGATTCAGATTTGCCTTATCTACAGTCCTCATAGAGGACTGATAACTGGCAGCTGTAATATTACCGGATTGTTCAGCTTCCTGTAATGAAAAAGTTGCCATTTAAGTGTGGTTCAAAGTCACATTGCTGCTGCAAGTAACATTCTTGTAGTGTCCCAGCAACTTATTAATGCTTCTGTGGCCTTGCAGCCTACCTCATCCCTAGCCCTCAGGCCACCAGCAGCAACTCAGTGAGTTTGCTTTTCCCACTACTGTACCACACAGAAGAAATCTGCAAGGGCCCTTCCTAGCTCTGTTCTGCCCCTGGTCACCCAGCAGGACTAGAGGAGCAGCTGCCTTCTTCTGCACCTTTCCTCATCTCAGATGCAGAAAGCCATGCAAAAACAAGAGTGCTACCAAAAAACCACCTTCAATGAAGTGTACTTTCAACACCAGCTGCTGTAGCTCCTCAGTTTCCCTACGAGATCAACACCAGGCACAAGCACACAACTTCTTGAGGTACCCAGGAAAGCTCCTTTTTTTATGCCATCTTCAAGAGAACAGCAGATATTTGGCTAGAGTGGTGGGGACAGACAGCACCACAGTCTGCCACAAAGTTGAGTGGGGACTGAACACAAGCACCCTGCCTGATAGAAATTTTTCTGCAACATGGTTACTCCTTTAAAATGCTCTCTGCAGATTACCCTGTACCTTCCATCATGTTTGTGGTCCTGTACAGGACACAGCACCTCATACATAATCCATCATTTTGCTTCATGACTGCAAGCCCCAGCCTTTGCCCATTGACACCCCTGACTGTAGTTACTGCCTGAGATTGCATTCAAGCATTGCTCTGTTAGACAATATGAGAGACACTTGTTTTTCACAGGGCTTTAATATGCTGTCTTGTGGCAATGGAGTTAATTTGTTATCTGCCTACAGGAGTAGGTTTTTTGCTACTACATGATAGTTGCTTGGAGAGAAATACAAAGTATTGTTGCATTACCATTGTTCCCACCCACTGCCTAGACTCTGACAAGAGGTAAGGACCAGGTTTGCCTGGTCATTGGCTTCCAGAGTTACCAGAGAGGCAGAGGAGAGTATTGGAGAAAAGAAATTCTGTTTGCCTGTTATTTTCTGTTCATAAGTCTTCATGCAGCCATGCACTCCGACATTTTGGAAAGGAAGGTATGCATGAATACTCCATTTTGCCACAAGGGCCATGAAGCATAAGGTGAAGCATCCATCTTGAGATAGCAAATTAATTCTTGGGCAGGACTCTGCTTGTGACAGTACTTGGGTGACTATTCTCTGTTGAGAAAATATCTTTACTTTTCCACAGGTTTCATGGGATTTGGAACTAATATGAGGCTGCAATTCCAGGCTGCAAAGAGCCATGTACTGCCTGGGCACAAGCAACACTGGAGCTGGGTCTCACCCTCTAGGCAGCAAAAATGCCAAGAAAAAGAGAAAGAGAAATCTATCTAGAGACACAAAACCACCAGTTTGAGCCCACATGGTTAATATTAGCAGCAGCTGAAAACTCAAGCTTAAGATGGATAGTCCTAAGCCATGTTACCTGAAGGCATCATGAATTCTAGCATGGAAAACACAGATTCTAGGGGAAGGTGACAGTACTGGCTGGCAATCAGAGGGTGGGAAATGTGGAATAAAGTGAGAAGGATGGTGAAGAGGAAGGACATTGCTGGGAGAAGCTCTGAACCATAACTTTTGAGGCTTTGTTTCTAAAACCCAGAGCCAAAGTAGAGTTTGCTGCACCTCTAGGTTTATCAGCTCCAGGAAGGAGAAAAGAGAGGTAAGACAGCACTATGGAACAAGAGACACTCTTCAGGTAGACCTGTCTTCTTCCTCCCAAACCCATCTCAGTTTCCCTGGTCCCTGTAGGTGATAAGCCAGAAGCCAAGGAAGGCCCATCTGGAGTGCCAGGACTTGGAGCTCCCAAGGGATGATTGAATCCATCTTGTACCATTTGGCATGACACAGGAAGCCAGCAGATGAACACTTGCTCTTAGGAGGTGAGGGACAGTTTCTGGAGCAAAAATGGGGTGGGAAAGGGCATAACACCTGGAATCTCATCTTTGCCCTGACACTTCTGAGGTCCTTTCTGATCTCAGTTCTGGCCAGCAGCAGACTCTCCTCACTATCAGCTTCTCAAAACATACATCTTTACTGGGCAAGAACAGAGGTGTTTTTAGCCCGCTCACCAGCAATTTTTGCAGCACCAGATATTTCCATGTGCCAGATGGAAGAGTTTGGAGCCAACCACCCACCTGTCCATACATCTGTCTGCTCTTCTCCAGCTTCCTTCCTTCCCAAACAACCTCCTTTCTCTTGGCTTGCTTACTGCTCTCCCCCAGCAAACCCCATTCGGTCTCCCCCTCACTGCCCTTTTCCCCTCTAATCCATCGCCCTCCTCCACATACCCTTTTCCGACAGGAGCTGCACCGCATCCCACCGCCCTCATCTCCACCGCAATGCCCCAGCAAAGTCGCCACTTTCCTCCTCCTCCTCCTTTTTCCTCCGGCCTCTGCCGCCGAGCGGCGGTGCCTTGTCCCGTTCCGTGCCTTCCCGCAGCGCCGTGGCCGCTGTCCCAGCTCCCCGCCGTGGCAGGACGCGGGCAGCGCAGGGCCCGGCTGGCTCCAGGACTCCCAGCCATATCCAGGGAATGGATACGGCTGCTGCGGCGGACTCTTCTGGGGTATGATGCGTGTTACACGTTGCGTGAGCTCTGTTTGGGAGAAGAGACTAACGTGAAGTGCTAGGAACTGATGGATGAAAATCCATGCTTTTGTCTTTGTGTCAGCCCAGGAACACGCAGCCACTCAGCACAGCAGGCTCAGAAAGGGCTAATGAGAGCCCTTGAGGAGGCTGCCTGAACTGAACTCTTTCAAGTTGCACCCACGTAGTGGTTTCAGCAGTGATCAGGCTCTGCAAGTACAGGGACAAGGTTTTGCAGAACAAGAGTGGTTTCAATTTTTGGTTTCCTTGGCACCTTCCTACCATGAGGAAGCCCAGCCTGCCCTCCTTCCCATTTATACCACATCCATCTGAATGCAGACCTGAGACACAGCCTACAGGAGACGGAGCCCTGTGTCTTCCAGCAGTGCAGAGTCCACGCAACTGCCTGCTGCTCATTGCTCTGTAAAAACCTGCCGGTGTTTCACTGAGAGTGGGACACAGGTCTTTCGGCAGTGCAGAGACTCTTCATCACTGCAAGCACATTAATATATCTAATAGATGGCGCATCAGAATTGTTGCACCAATTTTGCATTAGAATTGGTTTGGTTTTTTTTTTTCACTGCTAACTTTATAGTGATGTCTCATTTAGGACTGTTTTGTGACACTGTGATCACTTCCTGCATTTTGGTGACACTACTTAGCTTTGACTGCGATAATTTTCAAATGCATTTGTTCTGAGTTAATAATTGTAAACAAAGGTCTGGCTCAGCTCTGCCATTTTCTCAGCTTTTCTTTCCATTTCACCAAGCTCATCTCTGCTTTCACAAATGCCCCTTTGCAGCTCAAATTTTATCTGCAGCATCATGGACTTGCTGTTCAGATGTCAAGGCTTGGAAGATTTCAGGGGTAAGCAAACAACTAGCAAGAATCAAGACTTTGCAAGATGTGAGAGAAAAATCTGTTTTAAGGACAACTGCTTCAGGAATGACAAAGGAACTTGGTTCATGCCTAACTGCATCAGCCTCTCAGCCTCTCATTTTCAGTGGTTACACCTGCTGTCTAGAAGCCTTTATCCCAACACATGCAGTGCTCTATGACAAGAGGTTCTGCTTTCTCATTCCAATCTAATATAGACTTTTTATCCCCAAGGCAATCATAAAATTTAAAGGGCAATTCCTGCCATGTCCGATGGCCTTGATAAGATGCATGATTCCTTGCACAGCTTTGTTCATTTCATTCCCTTCTCTTTGGATGTGACAGCTCCAGCACACAGCCAGAATAGTGGTAGCAGACAAACTTTCTTTTTGGAGCTGCTCTATCCAGCATGGGAGGATGGGGGCTCCCTTGAAGATACAGCAAAATCGAATGTTTTGTCAAAAATTGGATGAGGTCTACAAGCTATGTTCCTGCCTGCGTTTGAGGGCATTTGCTCTTTATGATATCTTTTCCTGAGTCAAGAGAGGTGGCTGTCCTGTGGGTCCACATAACCCATGCAATACAAATAAGGAGGGGAGGGGGGGTTAAGCTTTATAAATGTATCTTGCAGAGACTGTCTAAAAGATGAAAACAATTATGTTTCCTTAGAAATGTTTGGAAGCCAATACTACTTTGTGTCTTTCTTCATTATATTACTATACGCTGTTGTAATGCTGTTGGAAGCTACTATTTTTATAGAAAATGCAGCAGCACTAATTGTCTCAGCCATATTCAGCCTCACAAGACTCAGGGTCCTATGATGTGCATGCATTTTACTTCAGATTATCCCTGGCTAAAAAGCAGAAACTGCTCTGGTAGCAGACCAGTCAACACACCAGACCCCACCTCTGTCCAAGTATCACAAAACCACCTTCTCCATGGGAAAACAGTGGTGAGAGATTTTGCAAGGAGTTATTCATGTAACACCACCAGCCTACTCCTACCTGCCCTTCTTTAGGGTGCCAGAACAGGGCTCAAGTCAGCCCTCTGCCGTTCTGAAGACTCCTGCTTGAGGGTTTAAACTGGGATGCGAGCCTTCTATCCAGAGGTGCCTGCTTGCCATGCTGTCTTATATTGTTTGGGTTATTGCCAAATACTTCATAAAGAAAAATATTTATTCCTTCTAGAGGTTTCTTAAGATTAGATAGAAATGTTTACAGGTAGGAACCAAAGACAACATATGCAGGACCATCATTTTGAACATCAGTGACATTTTGGGCTTCTATTTTCACTGACTTGTAAGCAAAGATAGTACACTTAAATGTAGACCTAGAAACCAACTTCCACATAAATTCCAGAATTTTCTATCCATAATGACCTATTATATGAAGCACTATATTCCTCTTGAATGTCTGCCTATATGCTTAAAATTCCCAAACACCAAAGTGTTGTCTACTTCCAGGTATTTGCTTGTTATGTTAGAGTTTACAAAGCTGTGCTCATGAAGATGTACAAACAAAACCCCGTCAAACTTCATGCCTGAGAAGAAGAAATGGAGGCATTTGACATGCATGCATAATAGCCTATATCCTCAACAGAACAGTTCTGAATAATCAACCAGCCTGGAACTATGAAAACAATTGATCTTAAATGTGACTGTAAACAGAGCATAGAGTATCAGATGCTTTCACAGTTTCTGAATGAAGTCAGAGTATGCTGTTCATATCATTTGCAAAAGTTAACCTTTGGGCAATATATAATCATAACAAAGGTGATGTGAAAGTAATGTTAGGTAGTAGAATGTCCTGTAATTATTTGGTAATAATGGATTTGTAATTATTTTATATAATTTTGTAATTATTTGCTATAACACATGAATATATCTTAAAACTTTGTAAGTTCATCAAACAGTTCAAAGTTATGAAACAGCAAACTGGAAGGTTTTGAGACCTAAACAGTTGTCTCTACTGGATGACATTTTTGATATCTGTCATTTGCCTTGCTTCTTACAAGCCAGAGAAGCTGAATAAAAAACCAAATATTTACATCTTCACCTCACTAGAAAGCATAATTGATATTACCTAATGAAAAACTAGTTTTGCCTTTTCTGCCATGTCAGAATATCTTATTTCCTCTAACTTTAAATGGACTGCCTGTGCCTAGTCAGAAGAATTAACCTAAAGGTATTTACGTAACTTCACCTATTAGTAAACTGATGCTGGGTTAGAATAACTCCCTGATCTGGAAAGAAAGTCTGACAGATTGTATATATTAGGAGGAGGAGGAACAAATGGGATAACAGCCAAAATATTCTGCAGACTACTCCCATGGTGCAGGAAAAATGGGCTGGCAAGATGCCCAGTTCTCCGACAGAAGGCTGCTAAGTGTAGGGCCAGTCCTTGGCAAGCCAGGGGATGATGGGGCAGAGTGCCAGGACACAACTTGGCATGGCCCTGATAGAGCTTACAGAACAAATGCCACCTCCACTGAACTTCACAAAGGCCCAAAACCACCTTTTAACTGCCTCAGGCCAAACTGGGCAGCTGTCATCCTTCTCCACATCATCATCCTTGTATCTCTGCACTGGGGCAACTCCTCACATTCACTTTCAATGCAAGTCAGCCAACAGATCTGATTTCATATGGTTTGTAATGTTTTGAGGTTCTCAGTCAGCTCGCAGAGCTTGATGTATTAACACCACAAATGCAAACATGATAATCAGTGAAATCAAAAAGAGCAATAAAAAGAGTGCAGAGTTTAATTCAGAGCTTAATTTCTCTATGGGTAATGGGGACAACTGTTTGCATAGGAATGCTATCAGACTCCTTACTCAGTTAGGTAAATAATCATTTATCATTGCAGCTGGATTTTAGCTTACCATGATATGATGTGCTGTGACACACTGCTGTGAGCTAATCTCCTGTTATGACATCATGAACAAGCACTTGGCAGCTGAAGTTATACATGACTTCATGACTTTGTTCCAAAAGAATGAAGCTGCTTAGTCTTGTCTCAGACAATGAGGCTGCCACAGAAACTCTCTTCTGCACAAAGCTGAGAAAAATCTGTGGTGAACTTCCTAACAATACAATACCATTTTCAGAAATGCAAAAAAGAAATTAGGGTCCCACGGGATTCAACAAAGCCTTGCCCAAAATATTTGGTTAGGCTTTTAACATTTCAGCCCTAGCAGGTCTTTTACAGCTGATTTTTGGCAGGGGCAAGAGAGAGCTACATGAGTGGTGAGGACATTGCTCAGAAAGCTCTCCCATATCCTGGGAATTGCTAAACTCCTTTTTCTATCTCTTATGTATAGGAATCAAGAGGCAAGCAGAATAAAAGCAAAACTCAGCTTGAAAGCACAGAGAAATATTAAGCAAGCTACTCTTCCCTCAGGCCAAACTCGTCCATTAACCTGAAGCATCCTTCAGAGATATGCTTTTCATTCCCATGCTGTTTCCAACAGCATTTTCCATTCTCATCTTTGTGGCACATTTTATAGTATGAAACAGAAAAAGGAGACCAGTCCATAATAAAAGGTTACTGCCTCACCTTCTGAATTCAATTCCCTCTTCACTTGCTGACAAGCTCTGTAACTGACTAGGTCAGTGTCTCATTATCATGTACAAAAGATCAGAAAATGTGTTGAAAAACATAGACGTTTAAATTCTGATAGTATTAGTAGAAAAGAACAGATGAATCTTTGTTAAGAGAGAAGAGTTCTGAAGAGGAGCAAGGCAAGGCACACAAGGAACACTCAGAGAAAATTATATACTGTTCAGTATTAGGAAAGATTTCTAGCATGAGAAAAGTCTTACTTCTATGCTCGTATTGCATCACAGAGATGATGGATTTACTAGGCAGCAAGATTTTGTGCCAATCCTACTGTGGAAAACAAGCAAGAACAATGCCATCTCTTGTACGTGTAAACTTCTGATTTTGTCTGTGACTGAAGGAGTAAAAGGTGTTGAAGGTGGTCGAGCTTTTATTTGGTGTAGGAATCCAATCAGCACTGTGAACAACACAAGAAAGCACCATTTCCAGATATTTATTTAATTTAATTACATCTTATCACTGAAGTCATATACATGTCAATTAACTGGTGGCTGTTATATGAATGAAAAAGTCTAAGTTCTAGCAACCTTAGTAGACAGACCAAGATGTAATTATCAAAATTAATGGAAAGATGGTGATACTATTAGGTTCAGTAAGATTATGATGAGCTTGCTTGAAGATTTGAGGGTAAAATTTTTTACATATGTACTTAAAATTTGTTTTGGTTATGTGGAGATTTACCATGAGGAAATCTTATGGTTGTCAGCTGATGACAATATCAAAGAAAGGTAACTCCACTGATCCTATAACTGTGGTTTGTGGATGCCTATATTTTAAACAGATAATTTCCAAACTAGCTGAGTTCTTTAAGCTGAAACATGAGCATTCACTTTGGGGAATAAATTATTATATACATATTATTATATATATAATATATAGATTATTATTATTATACTATTATATACAACCAAGATATTTCCATGCTGTATTACCTGTACTAAAGAACCTGCCTTGTTCTTCATCATGCTGAACACATAAATAAACTCTGAGCAATTCCAGTCCTTTGTCATGCAAAAAAAAAAAAAAAAAAAAAAAAAAAAAAAAGCCACTTTGATAACCCATGAGCCATCCACCAGTGGTATTGCTCTCCTATAAGGAGTCTGCAGGCTTTACGCTGATCCAGAGTTGTATTGATTTTCGCCCTGGGATGTCCCCCTAAGAGACTGGCAGTGAGTAAAGTGTGTCACACCCATGAGCCTTTGCAATGTTTTGCTAATTTGTTACTCCTAATTGGCTGTTTACCAGTTCCTAGTTTTTACCCCTGTTGATTGGTTCTTTTTTGATCCTCTCCCTGATTGGTTCCTTTCCCAATTCTTTTCCCTACTGGCCAAGTTGCAAAACCCCACCCCCTGGCTTCCCTATATAATCCCTGCTCCGCTGAGCTCTTTGGTTCTTCCACCTTTGGATTCTGTGGCACAAAGAAGCTTTCCTGAGGACTGGAAGACCCTGTCTCAGCTCTTTCTACCCCCTGTGTCACCCGGAGTGGCAGCAGTGGCTGAGCTGCTTAGGCAGCTCTCACAAAAGGGCTGATCACTTAGGGCAGGAGTGTGCCTGTGCCTAACCAGGGTGCCTTTATAAAGGTGCTTCAGGCAAGGAAGGTCGCGGCACCTTACCAACGCCGCAAGCCAAGACAGAACACTGGTAAAAATATTTTCCTGTCTGAACTTAGAAAAAAAAATTAAGACAAGAACTTAAAGTATATACATACAACAGGATTTGAGGTTACTGTTAAATAAATTCTTTTTAAGTCCCTCTATAATACCACAAATATTTTTCTGACAGCAACCCCTAGAATTCCTCAGATTAAAACCACCACCACAAAATTATTTGATATAACACTGTATCAACTCAGGATACCTATGAAACAAGCCTGCATGATCAAGCTTAAAATAATCAGAAATTTAAACATTTTCCAGTAAGGCCTACTTCTGTGGCCTGAATTCACATGACCTCCTGTGACAGCTGTAAGACTCCACCTTGCTGGTTTACAACCAGCTTGGGAATAATTCTCCCTTTATATTTTCTTCACATGCAGGCAGTATTCTGGACCTGACAGCATCAGCATCACTGAAGTGATGAATGAAGAGTCTGATCCTATCACTAGAAAAGAAAGAAGAAAAAAACAAAAAAACAAACCCACACCAAAAAAGGGCAAGAAATTTGGACTGAGCTGTAAAAGCAGACATCCAAAGCTTCCTTCTCTCAGAGCAAGCAGCTGTGGTTGTTATCACAAAATTGAAAGTACAGGTGGAAGTCTTGGGATTTCTTAAGTCAAGAACAAGATCCTTTCCTCTTAATATAGAAAAAGTATCACCCCTAAAAATTTCTTCCTTTCTGAAGACAAAAAAATTAACTTTTTCTGCCAAATACATATGTGAGATTCCTGAAAAGTATGAGAATGGGTGACTGACCCTAGCAATAAAGCAATGCCCAGAGGAGATGGGCAAGAATGATGTGCTGAAGGAAGAATGTAAGGAAAAACAATGAATTGTCATAAAGAAAGATGAAACCATCTCAGCACAAGAGGGACTGGACAGAAAACTTTGCTTTAGGAATGCAGCTGCATCATTCAGTCCTAAGATCGAATAAACAGTCTACCCTGAAATAATTAGTCAAGACTAATGTTTTCATGAACTAGCCAGGCCAGCGTGGAAGGGTAATGTGTATGTGACTTAGCCCAATATAAAGTGTAGGAAACAGTCAACTTAAAAAATCTGCTTGGAAGACAGTAACTGGCTTGAGCTGGGTGTAACTTGTGTACTTCTTCCCAGTAACTGTGAGAACACAGTGTCATGACAGCAAGCATTTAGAGATCAGTTATGGGAATTTGAACAGTATTGTCCTGGTTTAAGGTAAATATGGGAGGAAACTTCCAAAGGGGTGCTTCCCAAATTTGCCCTAAACTAGGACAACAGTATATTTGAATTGTGATTCCATTGATATTGTGGCTGCTGTATTGTGATTGTGCTGCAGTTCCAGAATATTGCTGTAACATTCTGCTGAATCAAAGTCCTGGATACATCTATGAGAACTTGGTTAAAGAGTATTGGACTATGGCTGCAGGATACTAAATAAACACCAAAGAAGAGAGCATTAGTGCAGGCAAGACCTCTTCCTTTTCCTGGATTACCTGTCCCAGGTGATTGAATTGAAGAGCTCCCAGTAGAAAGTCACACATCTTTCATAGCCCCAAATACTGGAGCATTGGTTCTTCTACAGACTAGTATAGCCTCAGACTCTGCATCTTTAATGGTCATCTTTAATTCATCTAATGAAACCTGAAAGGAAATGAGAAGCTTGCCCAATTTGGTCAAGTTCTCCATGAATTAAAAAAACAAACCACATCAAATCAAACCAACAAACAAAACACCGTAACTAAGAAAAAATCACCACCACCCCAACAACAACAAACAAACAAAACAAAAAATCAAACCAAACAAACAAACACTCTAATGACTGGTCTGATAGTATTCTCCATACTCATCCCTAACTAAAAGATCACTGGAACCAACTAAGGGGCAGAGGACAATCACTTTTCACAAGTTCTCAAATGTGTGAGCCCAGGCTCCACAATCTATTTGCCCTTTACAATAAGAGGGGGCAGCTACAGGATTATCAATGGCTCATTTTGCACAACAAAAGGCCTGATACTCAATGCTAAATGAACTAATAGTGGCAAGACTGTAGACAGACTTAATTAATAATTTAACTATGACAATGTAACCATTCTCAAGAGAGGTACTTGAACCTTTCCTTCTCAGTAACTGATTTTAATGCTTTCTTCAATTTAGGAATATTTAAGATGACTTGCTTTGGCAACTGTTTCAAGTGAGCCATAGTGGATTAAACAGCAACTTTCCAACTCTTTTTTTTGCCCGTTTTTGAACTCTTCCAGCCTATATAACCCTGTAAGGACTTCTACCAATTTTGTACAATAAAATGCTGCAGTTCTATCAAAGATGGAAGACATATGAAGATAAAATTTCTATTGAAAGCATTGAACAAGTGCAAAGGGAAATCTCTAAGAGCAAATTCTGCAATATTTTTGAGCCATGTATCCTATTTTTCTCTGTCTCATTTATAAACAAATCATTATTGTGGCCGAGTATGGTAAATAAACTGCTGTGCTTAAAACAGCAGGAGTTACCTGAATTTGCAGTCATCAACATGCTTCAGCAGACTGTGTTTTGGTGGTTAAAATTAGACTATAGCTCACCACTTGCCACCCTGTGAAAGTCACCTGATGAAGGTGTAAGCTGTCAGGAAACAGATAAGGCTACAGACTAAAACCTAAAACAGATCTCATGAAAGAAAGCAAGCAAAAGGGCAACTAGGAATAACTGCCTGGGTCCTAACAAGCAACTAACTAGAAAAGCAACTAACAAGAGGAGTCCTTTGGAAATACTTTGGAAAGTATTCAGAAGCTGTTGAGGTTTTAGTTTTACCCAAGCAACTGTTTTCCTTTCCTTCCTCCTACATTCAGAGTGGGATCTGCTTTGCACTTTCTTCACCTGCAAGAGAACTCCTTCACAATTCACACAGGACACCAAGGCCTTAAATACTAACAGAGCTGAAGGAAAATGAAATATCAGCAAGACAGAAGATTTCTTGGACATTTGATTTCCTTAGTTTGCTGCCACAGTTTTTAAGACCACACCACTGACAACATAAACAAGATGGTAACTGGAAACACAGGAGTAAACAGGGCAGTGACGAAGAACTCCCCCAGCATGACAAGAAGTACTTCAAGTATATAGTGATTCATTTTTTTCCCCCATAAAACATACCTCTGAGTTTGAAAAGTGCCAGTTAGACAGGGAAATCTAATACTTTGCAGAGGTGTAAGAAGAAAAAAAGCAAACACTACACATAAATCAGATAGATAACCCTGTGGCAGCAAAAGGGGAATTAGGAGCAACATGGAGAAGTAAGTTTACAAATGGCTCCAATTCCTACCTGTTGAAGCATCTGCCCATTTCAAAATAAATCTTTCTATAATTTGATGGAACATTTTTTGCCAATTTTGCTATTTTCTAACTTGCTTGAATTACTCCGTTTATAAAACAGGCTTCAGTGAAGTGCATTTAAACAAACATCAGCTAGTTCGTGTATACTTGAACTAGCACATGCCATCCTACAATTACAACCTCTGCTTTTTAACTCTCAATCACATCTTTTCAGAGATGTTTATGAAATTGGTGCTAATGCAGGTACCAGTTGTGGCCAATGCAAACAATAACTGTTGCAGACCTCTTTAACAGATGATTGCATGGAGGGAATAGATCCCAAAATGAGAGGAAATTTTAACACATGCTTGTGGAACATACTGTGCACATTAGCTAGAATTCTTCTCCTAGCCTAGCCAGTAGCAGAGAGCCTTCACCTTCTCTTCTATGCTGCTATCAAACGAGAGATTGTGAAAGTGTGAGGAGTAGTGTGCAGTGCACAAAAAGTCAATTGCTAAAAGAGAATCAGTTGTTCCTATATCACTCTTTTCTCCCCAGTTCAGAGCTCTGTGGTACTGAGAGCCCTTGTAAGTCTACTAAAGTCCACACCTAGCCCAGACATGACTACATCAGGAGTTAACAAGACTTTTTTTGAAAGGAAAAAAAATAGCTGCTGCAGGAGAAATTCAAGCCTCTTGTCACAATAGGCTGCATCTCTTAGAAAAATCCTCAGGTAAGAGGAAAGGAAGACAACTGAGCAGCAGTTCCCTCTTCAGCATATTGCTTCTGAAACTGTCCAGACAAGGAATAATCAACAGTCTCAATAGAAGAAGCATTTATTTGAATCAGCTGCTAAATCAACTTCACCAATGCAAACGGCTTAAAGACACAAGGACTCCACACATCAACCATCTATCAGCCATCCAACAGTGTACCTCAAATTCAACTTGCAGACTTAGTTTTGCTCGGCCGCTTCCCTGAAAGGTTATGAAGCTAAAACACTCAAAGGAAGGGCCCAACAAGCACAGCAGCAAGAGCACAGGATGGGGGGAAACAGGGAAGCTTGGCCCAGGTGGAAGGAAATGATGATGTACATTCAGATTAGGAAGCTATCCATTTATTTTCATTATTTTCCATGTATTTTCAGAAGAAGCTGACATAATGCTCATTGCATCCACAGGAGAGGATTTATTTCTCCTCATGCCCCACTTTTGGCCCTGTCTTTAACTTGTATCAGGTGTGGCACTGTTGGCTCTCTGCTGCCTCTCCACTACAAGCCAAACCTGCTGCTTTAGCCAGCTGAAGTACCCCACAGAAGGGTGCAACCAGCACCAGAACTGGAGGACATAAGAAGGGGAGTAGTGGGAGTACACAACCAAGTGTGAGGGTGCAGAGGCAGGTGGCAGGGAGTGTAGTATTGCAGCAATCCACTGTGTCGCAGGAAGTCACACTTGAAATTGCTGCAGAGTAAGGAAAGGGTACTCTGCAGAGAAAACAGACACAATCTGCTATCTGGCACACATGCCAACAGCATAGCAACAGTTTTTTAAACGTCTTTTCCTTGTCACTTCTGATTTTACCAATTTTAAACACAAAGTGTAACAGCAACAAGGCTTGGGAACCCAACATCTAAACAAGGAAACTAGTAAAAAATAAAAATGCAAAATGTCAAGACAATTTTGGCAAAATCCTGGGAAAAGAGAAGAGAGAGAAATTAAAAATCTAACACGTAATTTGCTTTTCAATTTTTTAATTAGGTATTATAAATGTACACAAAAGGAAGCATTGGCATTTTTGTTCATTTTAAGTGTATGAAATGGTAGGGAAAATAGACACATGGCATGAGTGAGGTCAGAAGTATCAAGACTGGTTTGAAATATTTCAAAATGGCATGCTAACAGGATATTAAGGGAAGCTTTTAAAGCCTTCACGAACAAGGCTTGTTTAACATCAAAGCCAGAACCCACATTGCATACAAGTTCAACATAGACTGAGAAAAGCAATTTTCCTCATGTCTCATACATCCAGGAATTTCAGCTGTGAAGCCTACATCAGGGTTGCCCATTTTCTCTCATTTGGATGAATTTATTGACTAAATAAATCATTAGAAAGTAAGTGCAAACTGCTGCACTATTTTGTCATGCTAAATCTATGACTACAAAGAGTCTTAATAAGGCTGAAGAAGAGGCAGCAGTATTTGAGATATTACAAACCAGTCTAGCACCAAGCAACTCCAAAGTCTAGTTCCCTATTTGCCCTTTGGTGGATGCCCTTTGGGGAGTGAAAAAAGGAAAGAAATAAAACCACTGTATACTACAAAGCCATAAATGTCTGACTCCCTGGATAAAGAACAAACTCACTTCCTTTCTTACTTCAAAGCTACACACGGTTGACATGGGAGTTAGTTTCAAAACCAAGGACAACACCAGTTACAGTTTATGAGAAGATGACCCTACAACATACTGGGACTGCATATTACCAGTGTCCTTTTGCAAGCTGTCACTGTAAACCACATTGTCACTGTAAAGTACACTCTCTTATTGATCTTGCCAATGGTGCATATATGTTATGCATATATGTTCAGTTCAGCTCTGCACTTCAGGACTATTTTTAAGTGCCCTCAAAACAAAAGCCACTTCTACAGCCCTCGTTAGCTATGCTAATGAATTCTCCTCATCACCCTCAAAACACACATGTGGTGAACAGTTGCTCCAAAAGAAGAGGTTCATTTACATACCTCACCCAAAGGGATCCAGGAATTAGACTTTTTCCAGTGCTTCAAATGCATAGCAAACTGAAGTTGGAAGTTTTCCCAGACTGAAATGTGCATCTTATCTTTCTGCAGCACTTGCAGATGTTAGCTGACCTAATTCTGTTCTTTCTAAAATCAGTGAAAACTACTTAGTGGGAATTACCAAAGCCAACATTAAAAATCTTGACAAAGCACTAGGTGTACAACCACCTAAACTTCACTCTCAGCCAGATTCAGTTCCCAGCCCCTGTAAGCATAAGACAGACATTGTAAAAAATGTAAATTCCTCTGTGTCTTCAATCTTGCATCCTTTCCTATTGGAAGTAATTAATATTTTGTAAATTAATTGCATATTCTAATTCTGAGATGCTTGCATTTTCAATATATTAGAAGTGTATCAAACTGAAATGACAATAAAGAAAAAATATGATCTTATTTGTATGACTGCTTAATTACTGTTTTAGAATTCTGGGAAGTCTTACATAGAGAACGAAAAGAATTTAGTTTTTAAACTAAGTTTCTTGGCCTACCAAGCGAAAACTGATGTTCGTGACTCCTAGGCAGGTACTTCTACAACTTCAAAATAGTCATTAGGCAGAATCACATAGCCTTTTCCTGCCAATATGTCTTTTTCTTTCTGAAACTGAACAATTTCTCTCAGTTTCTCAATTTGTCTTTCCTGACGCCGGCACCGCTGTTGCGCTGTCTTGAGTTTCTTCCGCAGTTTTTCAACTTGTTCCTCAAGCTGTTGAATCCTTTTCCGCTGATGGACTGTGTCCTCTACAGTGTAGTTGTGATCGCAAAAAACAGCAAGATTGCTGGGGGTCTGGAGAGGGGGCATCAATAATCCAATACTTGGATCTACAAATCTGGCATCTATTTGAGACAAATGAAAAGAAGGAGTTGATGGAGATTGTGGAAGCACTGGAGCTGCTGCTGCTGGTGGTGGAGGTGGTGGCGGTGGTGGCAGTGGAGGAGGTGGCAGTGGATCTTCCGGCTGCTCAGTAAATTCTTCAGACTAGAAGGTACAAGAAAAAAAAGTACATTTTCATGCTTAACATTGCTTACAATACAACTCCCTTATTACAGCCCCAGAATAACCTAAACAACCAGGATTTAAATCAATAAATTTCAAAGACACAGTTTTCAAAACTGGCAAACATTTCTGGGCCTGCTTTGTCTGGCTTTTCAACTGGACATATTTTTAAGCTTCATTTTAAGAGCTCTTTGAAACTCAAGGCCTTAATGTCTAAATAGGTTTTTTGAAGATTAGATTTTTGAAATCTATATAATTACCTAAGAAGCAAGAACACAGACTGCAGTTCCATAAAACATTGTTCAGATGACCTAGTAACTCAATGCTGCCATCCCATTACCCTTTGTCCCTCCTCCTTTCTGCTGCATCATGCCATTACATAATTGAACCTACCAGCTAACTTAATCAAAAACACATCAGAAGTGGACAATCTTCTGCTGAGGTAGAATAAGGATCAACTACTGAGCAGGCTGACAGGCTGGCAGAGCAGAGAGACAGTAAGACCAGTCTTCTCAAAAACTGGGAGGGACTCTGTGACTGGTTCTGGGCTGCAGCATAAGGGTTTGGTTAAAAGAGACATCATGAACCAAAAAATAACAACTCTTCAACAGCAAAGCAGCCTTCTCACCCTCAGTATCTACTCTTTGCTCAAACATAATTGCTAAAATGACAGAAAGTTACTTGATCTCCTAATATCACTGCATAAATTTCCTGTCCATTATTAAATGTCAAAGCAATGCAACAAAAGATATGACATACATCTGCCCTGATAAAGAAAAAAGCGAGAATCACAGATTTATAGAATGGTTTAGGTTGGGAGGGACCCTAAAGATCATCCAGCGTCAACACCCATCGCCATGGGCAGGGACACTTTTCACTACACCAGGTTGCTCAGAGACCCATCCAACCCTTAAACACTTGTGGGGATGGAGCATTCACGCTTTCTCTGGGCAACCTGTTCCAGTGCCTCACCACCCTCACAGTGGAGAATTTTTACCTAGTATCCAACCTAAACCTGCTCCCCTGCAGTTAAAGGTCATACCCCCTTGGCCTGTCACTACCTGCCCTTATAAAAAAGTCCCTTTCCAGCCTTCTTGTAGACGCCCTTCAGATACTGGAAAGGTGCTATGAGGTCTCCACACCACTTTCTCTTCTCCAGGCTGAACGTCCTCAGCTTTTTCAAACTGGGTCTCTAAGACAGGTGCTCCATTCCCTCTGGTCATCTTCCTGGCTTTCTCTGGACTCATCTAACAGTTCCATGTACTTCTCCATGCTGGGACCTCAGAAATGGATGGATTCCAGGTGGAGCCTCACCAGAGCAGAGGGGCAGAATCCCCTCCCTCCCCTGCTGCCCACAGTGCTTTAGATGCACCCCAGGAGACATTTGGCTTTCTGGGCTGTGAGCTCACACTGCCAGGTCATGTTAAGAAACAGGACTGCATAGCTGGCAGAGGAATGGACAGGGGAGAAGCACAGTTCTCTGTTTTGGCAGCAGCAAAGTATCTGTTGGCTCAACTCCACTGCAGGGTTTTATCACATTGCTCTTGATAGGTCCACTTGTACAGGTCAAGACAACACAGATCCCAAGCCATTTGAGTATAGGCCAGAGCAGAGAATCAGATTCATTCTTCCCCAAAGGAATCCAGTATAATTCAGAAATGCTTCTGTGCACATGTTGATTGAAAAAGCATTGTTGAAACTAAAGAGCTTGCAATATTGCCTATTAAAAAGAAAGCTCAGTAAAAGAGGCACTGAAAAAATTTTCACCTACCCACCCATTGCCAATACTCTTAGTACGAAGTAAAGCATAAGGATCAGAAAAATGTTGATTTTAAGAACAGCAAACAGTCCTTACCATCCAAATATCAAGCTCATCAGATCTGAAGATCATATCATTAATTTCCTTGACTTAGCATGCAAACAGGATAAATGTGTGGGTGTCTACCTGTCCCTCAGACAAACTACAACACTTGACAGACAGCAACTGAAAAGGCAGTTTGATGATTGGTATGGAAAGAAAGTGGTGATTGCATCAAAGGGAAGTTTAATATGCAGTCAAATGTAACTGACCACATGTAAGTACAAAAGCCAACTACCAGTCTTATTTCTCAGTTATAAAAAAATACTATTGTTAGCCTACCTAATTCACATATGAATACCCTGAAGAGCTTGACCCTATCAGCTGTCACTATCAAATTTTTCTACCAAAAAACCCCCTACAAAGCAAAGGTAGAGCCTGCAAAAAGAAACTCATTCTTGCTAAAACAAGAGCAAAAATCAGATCACTGCTGGTCTGCTGAATTCACATAGACTTCTATTTGAAGCTATAGAGTATATGTTACCTCTACATACAAATTATTATTTTCACAACATTATTACAGAGAACAGATCTTTGGTATCTTTGTGACATCATCAGTGACTTCTAATTACTTCTTCCAGCCAATAAATACTTCTCCTAAGACGTAAGTAAAGAAAAAAAAAGTATACCAAATTACATAGTGCAAAAGATAAAAACCTGTATTTCAAAATCAGTGTGGATTCAACTCCAAAACAACCACTATTATTCTTTGTTATTACATTGTTACTTGAAGATATGTGACAGTTTATTCAAAAGTGCCATGAGACAAATAAGAATAGAACTAAAGCCTTCAGAATTAAAAGGCACTCACTCTTCTGTGTTTTTGTAGATCCAGGTATGACAGCGATACTGGGAACGTGGCTCACTACTAATCCTGCTGCACCAACAGTACTTTTGAAGACTACCCTATACACCCATTCAGCTTTCAGACTGTAAAAAAATTTGCAAGTATTTTACACACAATGAAAAAAATGTGTATTGCACAAATAAGCGAGGAAGTGTAATCAAACAAAAAACACAGCCATATTTCCCTGTAAACTGTCTCCTTGTTTACATTCTGTTTATATTCTCTTATCTGTTATTAGCCATTTTTCATTTTTCAAATGTGTTGTCTTTTTATTTCTGCAGCACTCCAATATTGCATGAACAAGAAAAATCTGAGTTTTCTTCTGTGCACTTCATCCCATTTAAGTCTTTTGCTCCCCAGACCTACTCTATCTACTTACTGCTGTCTCCTTTGCCACTTTTTCTATGGCAGAACAATAAGAAATCAAATATTTTATATCCTTTAAAGGAGCTAAAAATCAATCTTTTCCATTCTTGTCTTAAGTAAGATGTCGTAAGTGACTTGCATCTCACAGTAAATTGCTCTAGTGGCAGAGAGAAAGGAAGAATACCTCACACACAAGACTACCATCAGAAGTCAGGGATCAGGCTGGCTTTTAAACACAAGGTTAAGGCAAGACAGAGGTGCTCTCAGGACAGACAGACAGCAGGTGCAGGTAAGATTCTGCCATTCACTTTAACTTTGCAAAGCCAGAGGGCAGCTTCCTTTTAAAGAGGCCAGTTAAGCTTCACAGTTAACACCCACTATGTCTTCAATGCTAGCAGCAGGCATCAGCCTCGTCTCAGACTCCGAATATGCAGGAAATGCTTGGAACTACAGGGCAATACCTTCTTACTTTGCTGCCATTCCATTTAATTCAGCACATGGACACGTGAGCGGGTCAGAGCCAGAGTCTGCCTGTACAGCGCTCTGTGCTCCAAAGCCTCAGAGAGGCTCACAGAAAACGAGCAGAGCTGTTTTTCAGTCACCACAGCCCTCCCGTGTACCTTGTGACCCCAGGTACACAAGCTCAGCATCCTGCTAGCCTTCATCCTTCCCAGCCTGCATCCTCTCCCTGCTCGCTGCCCCGCCACGCTGCAAACAGTGACACGCACAACACGTTCTGGCACCTGCAGCCATGGGTGCTTTGGGTTTACCTTTTCACCGGGTTCAGTGTAACAAAATATTGTGGGCACAGCATTCTCTTTTAGGAGCTTGTTATTGCATTCCCTCTTAAAGCAATCGGGGGTAAAGTGTTCTGAGCAAATGCTGCTATACTTGGTCGGCTTGAAGTTTTTCCTCTTAACAGCAGCTTCCCACTTCTTGCAAAGATCGGGTCTTGTAAGAGGAAACCTGCAAGCAAGAGGCACTTTCAGCTTTTCTGGAAAGCTTTGTAAGGCAGGGGGTTGGCCGGAGCCAAAACCCTCCTGCTGTCCAGCGGGGGAGGGGGGGGTGTCTCATCCCGCTCTCGCTCTGAACAGGCGGCTCAGAGGGCCCAGGAGCTTTTCGGATTTCCCCAGGGGGACACGACGAGGGGCGGGCGAGGCTCCCCACCCTCAGCTGCCGCGAACAGACCCACCCCTCCCTCCGTCCGTCTGTCCGTCCTTCCACCGGTGCCCCGCCCTCGCGCACT
>JBBMKD010000115.1:29937767-29990941 GCA_037834095.1 Argya squamiceps
AGGAGGGGTCTCGCCGCCGCCCCCGCCGCCGCTAAAGGACGAGCCGCAGATCGTGCCGGAGGTGCCGAGCTTCGGGGAGAGCCCGCCGCTGTCCCCCATCGACATGGACACGCAGGAGCGCATCAAGGCGGAGCGCAAGCGGCTGCGCAACCGCATCGCCGCCTCCAAGTGCCGCCGGCGGAAGCTGGAGCGCATCGCCCGGCTGGAGGAGAAGGTGAAGGCGCTCAAGGGGCAGAACGCCGAGCTGGCCGCCACCGCCAACCTCCTCCGCGCCCAGGTCACCCAGCTGCAGGGTCGCGTCCGCAGCCACCTCTCCTCTGGGTGCCACATCAACGCCGCCGGGCATCCTCCTCACGCCGCCGCCCAGCCAAGGGAGACTCCCTCCGAGGCGGCCGCCGCCGCGCCAGAGACCAGCGCCTGCTGAGGAGGGACACCCCGCCGGCCCCGGCCCCAGCCCGCCCGGGGGCACCGCGGGGCCAAGGTGCGCGCCTGCTGCCACCCTTATGCTATTATTATTATTTTTATTATTATTAATTATTATTATTATTTATTTGCGCCCGGAGAAGGTGTTTTTGCGGGAGCCGGGTGTTGCTAAGCGTTTCCCGAGTTGTGTCGATGTCGCATTCAGCAGCGAGGGTCTCCGTGGGTGGTTTTGGGGCAGGTGGTTGTTAATTTTTCAGTGAAGTACTTGAGGTCTGTAGAGATTTCCGAAAATAAGAAAATTACTGTTTACAGAAAGATTCAACTTTATTTTCATGGGGGATATAAAACGTGTGTTTCCTAATACACCTTACTGAACTGTATAGCAATGGATAAGCTTTTCAAACTTAAAAAAAAAAAAAAGCCAGAATCGTACCTTTTGGAAAGATGTGCGTGTATATATATATATTTAAGACATAATATGGCTATGTATATTTTCTTGGTATTGATAAAGAACCTTTTTTAAAATACTGTCTTTCTCTAGAGCTTTAATTTGCCATTGAGAGTTAAGACAGCTCTGTGGGTGCTCTTGCACTTACATGGCTTTGATTTTCAAATCGGACCTTGGAGGGAAGTGATTTTTGTTGTAAATCTTAAGCAGATTGAAATGCATTGCTGACTCAGTCATAGGAAAATAGTTTTCTAAACCTGTATGCTCCATATTTCTTGTGCCAGTGCAAACTTGGGGCATTGATAGTTATTTATTGAAACTTGAACACTTTTTGGACGTTGCCTAGACCTTATTTTTCTAGATAACACGTTAGCAGAGAAAATGGTTACTTTGGCAAAAAGAGCTTTACTTTTTTTTCCTTCACTGTGTACATTCCAGTAGTGTGTGCTCTTTCCATAGTATAGTAACAATTCAGTGCTATACAGAAAAGGGCTCAGATTTGGGGTGGGTTAGCTGTAAAGGTTATAATTCCATTGTATTCTGTTTGAATAAATCACAGAAATATTATGGAGAACTAGATTTATTTTTCAGTAGAAATCTGTATATCTTGCTTCTTGGTCTACTTTGTTCTAAAGAAACTTTCTGCAATACTCTAGAAACAGAAAGTCAATGCTAGAACATGAAGTGTTTTTCTGGTTGGGAAGAATTGGTGTGATTTATTTCTTTGTCGAGAATTTAGTAGTAGAAGAGTATAGCAAAGGAACTATTTCTTCTGATTAGACATAATCCTCAATAAGTTTTTGAAAGCTTTAGGTCCCTTGCTCGGTGCCACTGCCTTCCATGCTTCTGCTGCACGCGTGTGTTTTGAGCATAGCCGCTAGCGCAGCGCTGCCGAGCCCTGTGGCAATGGTGCGGTGGGAAGGGTCTGCAGTGTGACGGTCACCTCCACCAGGAGCCCCTCCGTGCGGAGGCCGCGGGCCGGCCCTGCCGCTGGGGGAAGGCAGGGCTTCTCCTGAGCAGATCCAGCTGCAGTGTGGGGCCCTCTTCCCTCGTTGAAACTGTGCTAAAAAACTCTTGCTTGAACTCAGAGGCAAATCTTTCATGGGGATATGTGTCTGTGCCAGCTGAGAAAAGGGGTAATCATATGAGGAGCCAAGAGGGCATAGACATCTCTATGTGTACAGCAATTGCTCAGATCTGTTAAGGCCACTCAGGAGCTGGTAAATATCTCTTACCTCTTCTGAAGGCTACAGCTGATGATTTGAAATCCAGTAAGAATGGGATAGACTCACGGTTTTTCATGCTTCTATTGGGGATATGTGAGTGCTATCTGTTCAGAAAGTTGAGCTGCAGTAATCAAGTGTATGAGCTTTTCCTTTTAGTGCATAGTCGTTCCTGGCACATGTATGAAATTATATGAGAATGCGTAGTTACACTGTTACTGTAGCTGAGATGGCTCCGAGAATATTTCTTTTCTTAATGCATATGCAAATTAGGTAGAAGCCATATTAATCATTGTATAACTGTTTGATCATGTCACCAGAGCCTTTTTTGGTGGTTGAAATGTTTGCCTGTAACAGTACATTCTGCTGTTAGAAATACTAATGAGCAGATAAAAAACATTTTGATCTTAACATAGGTTTAAAGATTTCTTAGGGGCATTCTGAACCATACTGCATATGATCTGTAGCACTGCCTGTTATATAATAACTAGGTGAAAATTATGGTTTTCACTTTGGTAGTCATCACCCATCTGCAAAGATGCCTCAAGTCTGGAGAAACTGATAAAAAACTTCTTTCCCCCCACACTTAACACGTTTCCCTAGTGAGAGAGGTAATGCTGCCTAGCAGATATGAGATACTTTACTGCATATGTAATGAGGTAGGATTTTTTTAAGGAATCCTGGAAAAATCGTAAGAAATTACATGGGTAAACATCTCTACTTTGGTCCTTGTCTTTGTAAATGAGTGTAGGGCTAGGTAAAGATCTTGAGGTAGAACACAGGACAATGATAAATGGAGGTGTGCAATACTTCTTCTTTACTTACTTCATAATTTCCAGTCATAATAAACTAGCAATATCCAAGCAACATGGGGGATCCATAAGGCACAGGAAATCACTGCTGTTCCCCTTCCCAGACACAGGCAAGGCTCTAGTGGGCTGTAGTCTAGCAGGGTTGTAATGAGCTCTCTCTTTTCAGCGTGGTAATGTTAAAGCTGAAAACCACCCCACATTACCTCACTTGAGTTTGAACTTTCTGCAAGAGCAGTCTTGCACCCAGCCTCTCAAAGACATCATGTGGTAACTTCTTTGATAGCCTGCTTTCTGTTTTAGCTGACGTCTGTTCAGTGGTAGAAGTGCTGACAGGCCAGCTCTCATACCCTGATGACTGATGAGAAATTACTAGTGAGGCTGGCAGCTCTAGCTCTCTGCCACAGGCTACTGTTCTGGTAGTGGAGTTGTCCAAAAGAAATGGGTTTTCTGTAGAGTGATTAGTTACCTTCACAAATGCCTTTTTTGATCTGGCATTTAGACTGAGAAACAGGATCTAACACTGACATGACCAAAATTTGAGAATAGTGTTGGGGTGGTTGAATTTTTTTTTTCCTTCTTGGACTGGTTCTGCTAGAGGTTGCTGCATCTTTTTGCAGATATTTGACTGGAAAGCCTAAGCACCTAACACTTTAAACCAATATAAAAAGACTCAGGAGTACTTATGTGCTGCAGTTGTCACAGTTGATTGTTCCTGTCTTCTAAAATGTATCAATACTCTCACTTTTAGCCCTGCAGTGTCTCTAAATCTTTAAATATGGCTTCTCTATTTTGTCTGTTTGTTTTCTTCAGTTTGTCGTTAAATGTCTGTGTTGTTTAGGTTTGGTTTTCTGCCAAAAACTTTGGTCACTGTGAGATGTTAAAAGATAGATACTGGGTAAAAAATTTTCAGACTGTTTATATGATTTGCATCCATGTAGCTCCTTTTCAGTAACTCCAAGGAAGTTGGCTGTTACTGTAAGAAAATAAACAAACAACCAAAACCCCTCAAAAACAAATTAAAAAAACCAAAAAAATTAAAACCCCAAAATAAAACAGTTATGTTCACTGTTAGCTCAGTGCTTTTTAGCATTTTTCTTCATCCTTTGAAACTGCCATGCTTTGTTATACTTGTGCACTCTATTTGCTAGTCATTGCAAAGACTCATGCTGCGTGACTTGATTTGCAGGCCTACACTCGTGTCCTTCCAATCTGGTTTTCATTCCAGATGTGAACCCTTGACAAATAAACATCCCTCTTTGTTTCTTTGCCCCAGGTGTAATCTGCTCTGGAGGCTAAATAGTCTCCTCCTTTGTCTGTTATGGTTGCTGGATGCTTGCTTCTGTGCACATCTTGGTTTTTGCTCAGCACTTTTTGAATGTGCTTGAACTGATATCTTGGCTTAGATGTGAAGTGCCTTCTTATTTAGGTGCTACAGCAAAAGAGATTCATATATGGTTTTGATTTATTTGAATTTATTTGAATTTTTATCAGATCTTTTCTGTCTTGGGAAGTAGGAAGGGGGAATGTTTTCAGTAAGAGAAGACTTGTTCACGCCTTTCTTGGGCAGAGGATGGAACCTCCATCAGATCTGCTCCTGCTTGATGTGAGTGCAAGGAAGCCACTCTGAAAACACTGACTCAGACGATGCCATTGCTGGGAAAGTTGATTGGTTTGGTCTCCAGTGTAGTGAAGTCTGTTGGAATCACAAGATCTCCAGACAGGTCCAGGTTGCTGGTGAGTTGTTCTTAAAATTTTTCTGTGATTCCAGGTTGAGCACATTTGGTATGTTTACAGAGCCTTTCCAAAAGAAAATACTTTGCATACTTTGAGAAGCATAGGTGTTTGGACATGCTAAGTCCTGATCATGGTGAGGAGCATTCTGTTGATGATGGTCATGTCTTCTTTTATAAGGCATTGATGGTCTTCCAAAAAGGTAAATAACACATCTGGAGTCTTCACGGCATGTCAGTAGTCAGTACTGACTATCATGCACTGTTTTGAGATCAAGGGTGACTCTATGACAGTTCTCTGTTACCTTGGTTTGTATTTATGTCTTTGCAGAAGAAAGAGTCATGAGGCATCCTTCATTCCTTTAAATATCTGATTGACTCTCTGTCTCACCTTTGTCAAAGGAGTGACCTCTCCAGGTTAAGCCTTGCGGCATTCTGCAGTTTGCGGCTATTGAAGTGGAAGTTTATTTGGCAACTAATTTTTAATCAGTTACGTAAGGCATTGATGCTTCTGAAAATATTGTTTGATAGTGTCTGAAGTACAGGTGCGTGCCAGGTCTGAGTTACTAGTTGTACTGAAAATAGCATTTTGGCTGCCGTAACTTGAGTCTTAACTATTTGAATCCAGAAGCTTCTTAGAGAAAATTTTTATCTATCTGATATTCATATGCAAGAGAAGAAAACACATCTACTTGTAACATAAGTCATTCTTTGATGCATTTTATGTCTCCTGCTTCTGGAGTGCAAGTTAAAAAAGGAAAAGCAATGAGTTACATTTTCGTTTATTCATATGTGCAGCTGTAACTACTGTTGGATAATTTTGCTCATTCCTTACTTGATTCTCCAAGTTTCTATGTTTAGCAAGTAGGCAAATTGGAGTATGACGTATCTGTGTACATATTTGATTTGTACAAAATCACTTCCATTTTCCAGGTTTTTGTTTGAAGTTTTACTGTAAGAATGAGCTTTGAGGAGTTCTTAGCCTGTTTTGACGCTCATTGGACACTACTTTTGATCAGTACTCTCTGTGTGACTGGTCATCTTCCAGCAGAGGTGGACAGTAAAGTCTGTCAGATATTCACCTCTTTCAGTATTTGGCAAGACCTGTACCTGCAGAAAAAAATCTTGGACCGAAAGCTTCCACAGTGCTTAATAATCCTGCAAATGTTAACTCATCCTTCTCACACCACAGTCACTTCTTGTGGAGTTGCATCAGGGTTCAGTGTGTCTGATGAAGAATGATAAATGTTCCTGTGATAAACTGCAAAATCTAAAGTTTGTAAGAAACTTGTTAATCTTGCTGCACATGGTGCAACTTTACTGTGAAGGTGTTGAATTAAGTCTGAGTATAGGGAGACTTAGGCCTTTATGCTACATTATGGGAGACAAGAGGTTTTAGTAATTCATAATTACTCCTCTCCAGTGTTTCAGAGATCTGTCTCTTTTTATCCTATTTCAGAGATTTGTCTCTTTTTATCCTATGAGGTGTCTTGTGCAGCTGTTTGTGCTGTGAAACTTCTCTCTTCATAACGACTCAGTAGCTTGGAGGCGGGACAGAGGCTACTTCTCCATGAATTGGTCATGTGTGACAAGCTAAATGTAGGTTTCTGAGAAATGGTGCAACAATGAATGCACAGTGGAGAACCTGCTGTTGTTTGTGTGTTTCTAAAAGAGTCTAGAAATGTATGCAATAAATCGTAACATGAGCAGCTTTCCAAGGCACCATCCTGTTGCCTTGCTGTGGGCATTGATCCTTGCTGTTTGTGTTAGTCTGGGAGCACTTTTTCCTAAGCTATTTCACACCTGACTATGCTTGCTTTCTGTATCAGCATAGTCACAAACGGGATCTCTGCTTGGCTGTTGAAACAGTTGGCTTCATACGGGTCAGTCAGAATACCTTGCTGTAGTTGTCTTTGGAAGGTCCCACTGGAGATACAGTGGTGGGGAGGAAGGAAACCAGTCTAGGATCTGTATCTTCACACCGATGCTGTGTATTGAAATGCCACTTTTGGTTGAGCAGTTTTGACAAAAACACGTTACTGATGTAAAAACTCTGAATCTTGATCTTGTGTCTGCAGGGGACATGAGTTGTTGTGCTGGAGTCCTGCTTGGGCGTTATCCTCTCAAGTCAGTGAGGACTAACTGAAGAAACAGCAAATCCAGCCTTTGTGAACTAATTCTTCTGAAGCACAGATACCTGCAAACGTGTGTCGAGGTGTTGTGCATAGACATCAGCCTGCATAGAGAAGGGGATGGCCAAAGGAAGGAACTGTGATTTTTTTAGTGATGACAGTACAAAGTGGGGTTTTTCATATTCTTTTGTTGTGGTTCACATTCTTTCAGAAGAGTAAGCTGCATTTCTGTGTGTGATCACAAGGTGATTTTTTAGATTTCTAGTCAAATTAGAGGACTGTCAAGCCTTGCAATGCTAAATTAACACAAAAAGAGAACTTATTTTAAAGTCACATTTAGCCTTAATGTTATCTGAAGTGCTGCAGTTCATGTGTAGTAAATTACTCCAAGATGAAATAATGATTATCATAAATAATGTTTTAAAGGAGTTGCCCTAAATAATTACCTATGTGATGTTTGCTTTTTTGTCTGCTGTCAAAAAGTCTCTATCCATAGCATAGCTAGCTGTAAATTGAGCTTTGCTCTCAATTTCTAGTACTGGTAACAAACAGGGTCTGCAATAGTTTAAGGAGTGAATGTTCTGGCTAAAGCATGACCATTTCTGTAGGAATGCCTTGCAGCAATGGTTGGGTTTGAAGCCTTGCTGACATGGAGATAATAGATATGACCAGTTCACTGTGCACTGATACACTGCTACATTCTGATATTTAGCACACTGCTGATTAAGATTTACTACTACTGTTACTTACTGGTTAAGAGGCAAGTATGGGTGGAATTGTAAGTCACCTAAATAGAGTCCATGCAGTCTGGAGAGCTGACTTGCTGGAGATCAGTAACAGGCTCCCATCTCATACAAGAGGGAGGGAAAAAAATCTTTAGTTGCAGTTTCTGTTTTGGTTTTGCAATTCCAATTACTTTTTTAGTTTGAGTCCTGTTTTAGTCTTACCTCAAAATTTCTTTGAATAAATTTGAAAACCTTTCTAATAAGTACCTTGAAGCATGTCTTGCAAGTGTTCAGTTACAATCAGTGGTTGTACAACTGTGGTATTACTTCTGTCATAGATGAAGAATGCTGAAGCTTTTAAGAACCAGGCTTCTCACTGCATCCCTGTTCTTGAACAATGGACTGAATAGGTGAAAAATCATGACCAGTAGCTTGAACTCTGAGGAGCTGTTTGATACCATTTTCTTGTCCTCTTCAGAGAGCTTCCCGCAGCCCCAAGGGATGTGTCCCTCCTGCCTCATATGAAAAATTGACCTTTAAGAACTAACAGTTTTTAACTAACTAACTAACTAACTATCTAACTAACTAACTAACTAACTAACTGTAGTCTTCTAGTACATGCTGAGTAATTTGAATGATAGCACACTGAACTTGACAATCTTTCCCACACCTCTGTTTCATAAATCTTCAGGTTTTCTTGTAATGCAGGACACAAGCAATGGAGTAGTGTCAAATAAAGTTAGTGTGCTGTTCCAGAGTGTATTTTGGATAGTCTCCTTCTTTTTTCCTAGTAACAGTTATGGAAAGAGAGCAGTAGAAGATACTGATATATAACTTGCTGTTCTTCACAAGTAGAGCCAGAGTTTGAGTTCTTGGATTTTTCCAACTTTTACCATTCTGTCTTTTAACATCCTTCATGGGAGGGTGACAGAAATAGTGAGGAAATACTATTAGGGAGTTAAATGTTCTTGTTATCTCTAATGTCACATAAGTTATGACCGTAAGTAGCTAGAACACCTATTTATGGTCTGCGAGACAACACCTTCAGAATAGGGATTCCTAAAATGCTGCCAAAGTGTGTTTATCAATCCAAACGATTTTGTGCCAGTTAGTAAAATGGAATTATAAATCCTTGTGATTTTTTAGTCTTTGTGTGCACCCTATAAGTGAAACCACTGTGCAAGCCAGTGTGTCCTCTGTGCTATGATACCACTTTCCCAGCAGGCCAGTAGTGTCTAATAAAGTTTACATCTTTATTCCTTTCCTCACTGGTAACAGTTAGAGATGGTAGTCAAAGTTACCAGCACCAGCAAAGAGAAAAAAATGGAATCCAAGGAAAAAATAATATTTATCTCTGAAACAGTATTTAATGGTAATATTTGTTCTATGTTTAAGTGGCAGATAATTAACAGTGCTCTTCAGAATGCTTTTTAACTTACTTTGTTTTATTATTACTGCTTAAGTGTCTTCTGAATGTCTCTTCTTTAGAAACTGTGCCCCTCCCTGTTTGGCCTGATGACTAGTGATTCCACACTTACTCTTATTTATTTAAAGTCATGGCAACCACCATACTGAAATGTCATCAAGTAAAGCCCAGGTCTGCATGCTGACTGGTGATGCAAAGGTCTATAATAAAATGCAGCCCGTGAAGGACGAGTTCCAAGAGGCAGCTACGCCCTTTGTAGCTTCAAGCATTTGCTCTAATTTCAAGGCTTTGCCGTGTGGTGTTGCTCAACGTGCAGCAAAACAAGTTCTTGCGAGCCCCTTGAGCATTCCTCCTCGTGTAGCAGATTAAATATTCAGGCTTCGTTAACTCTCCCACCCACCCCCCAAGAAGAAATAAAAAAACAAACCAAAACCCACAGAATCAAACCCAAACCCGAAACAAAAGGCCCAACAGAAGTATATGTTGGAGAATTGTTTTGCTTTTGCAAAGTGCTGGTAATTACAGAGACGCTTAGTGCAGTTCTGACATGAGAGCCATCAATCTAAACACTCCCAACAGTGAATTTGCTTTACTTGTGCTTTGCTACTTTGTACAGAACAAAGGGAAGGGAGTAAGTGTTGCAATATGGTATTGTGCAATTCCTGACTTTTAAATAGAAAATGATAGGCAAGTCTGCATAGGCCTCTTGCACACCAAAATTAAACCACTGATTTTTGCCACTCCCACTCTTCCTAATCAGGAATGGGTATACTGGCTTCTTATGGTCAAAAGGAGAGAAGGGGGAGAAGGGTAGAAAGATTAAGAGGTGGTGGTACCAGGGATAGTCTGCTCTGAAGGGGTCTGAGCCTCCTTGGCCTTAAAACTCAATCTATTAGGCTATCTCTAGTTTATGATATCTGAAGGTGATTCTTAGACTCCCTCTGCAGCATCTTACAAAAGCAGTTGGGCCTGAATTGCTGAATAAGTCTTTTGGTGAAGTAGCTCTTCAGCTTTCTGTGTTTTTCCATCTGTGGAATTGTAGCACATTCTTCCAGGGCAGTTTCTCTTTCCTGTAGTGGCTCATCTAAAGTTGACTTGTTGTTCCTGCAGTTCCTGCCTACACTGGAAAATCTTTCTGAGGTTTGGGGGGCCCGCACATGTGCCGTCACTGTGTGGTGTTTGTGATGGCTAATCTTGTATGACTCAAAAGAGATCCCCTTAGAAAGGAGTAGCTCCAGTTGGGTGCTGACTGGGAAAGATGAAATTTATCATTCCTTGTGCAGTATGTCTTTCTAGCAGTTCAACAGAGGAACTAACTCCCATCACATAAAGGAGAGCTCTTGGGCAATAAGACCCAGCTTTGAAAACCCTTTGTGGTTTCTGGTTCTTGCTGAGTTTCTGTGACGCAGAAAACACTTAATGATCTGCATTACTATAATCACAATACCTTGCAATGTCAGGGGCTGGGGCTGCTGGTAGTATCACACGAATTCTGTGGTCTTTACTGGCATTCATGCCACATGCTGATTAACAGAATAAGGGATTTCCTGTAAAGGGCAAGAATCCCCTCCCTGATGTGTCACCACCAGCATCTCCAAGCTCTCTTTTTGTCCAAAAGAAGTGTGAGCAAACTGCAGCTTCCTACAGTTCTTCAATCCAAGCTGATTCTTCATAGGCCTTCAGGCATGGCGCTGAAACTTTCTCCTTCAGGGTAGCTCTCCAAAATGAAAGGTGGAAGCAAAGCAGTTCAAACTGGGCTTTGCTCTTCCAGCGGCTTACATGCAACTAGTTGGTGGGTGGATGTCTGCCTACATCCTTTCTTGGGTTTTTTTAAGTTGGGTTTATGTGTACCTTCATATTCTGCCTTTCTAAATTAGCTGGCACAGAGGAAGCCTCTGAGAAACCCTTTAAAAACCTCTGCTTCTGGTAGAATTTTGTAGAATTGCAGTATGTGAATAGATTTAAAAACCTCAACAAAACAAAAAAACCCAGTTAAAAACAAACAAACAAACAAAAAACCCCCACAAAAAACCACACAAAAGCAGCCCAAACCAGACAACAAATCAAATTACTCTGTATGGATATCATGGACCTTTTTAAACTCGATTGATTTTGGGAAGTCTTCAAACAGGTATGCTGGCAAGGGCATTGCACAGCAAGATGGAGATAATAGTGAAACAAAATTCATTTGCTGGATTTGGTCAGGAGAGATTTAAAGGACACTTCTGAGACCTTTTTTCTGATGTGGTGATTTTTTAAAATGTAAACAAGCTACAGGGCTTAATAATATACAACTGAGGATTATGTCCATTGTAATTTTTTTACATTACTTTTATTAACTGTATTATATTCAAAATACTTATTTCTGAGACAAAGTGGATGATACTAGTGGGCATCTTGCACCTGATTAAATGTAAAACATTTTCTTAATTTAGTGATGTGTTTGGGAGAATACTGTAATTTACTGAGTATACAACAGTGATAACTGTGTTTACAATAATTTTAAAATTCCTACTGTTCAGTGGTAGCCAACTTGTTTGAGAATAGAAAGTAAGGCATACTGCAACTGGCAATCTTGGAAAAATTAATTCAATGCTGCTACCACTAAATACTGTGGGACGGATACTGTGGGTTTAAATGGCAGCAGGATTGTATTCCAAGCCTCTGTCTTAAGTACTTATGACTAAAAGGCGACTTGCCTTGTGCTCATTTATGTATCCCTGTGTGTAGTACATCAGTTAGAACTCTGTTAATGATTGATTTGTAACATTAGGACCTTTATGGAGATCACAGTGGGGTTTTTGTTTGTTTTTGTTTGTGAGCAGACACTTAGACATTTTGGAATGTATAACATTGATCCTTGTGCTGGAATTGTTTACATGCAAAAATGTATTTATGATTTTTTGCAAACTGCAATGTGCAATTTTGTACATGTGTTTTAAACTACAGAGTTTATAAGGAAGATATTGTATGTACAGTACTTGGACATGAGTATTATTTCTTTGATATAAATATCTAGACAAAAATTAAAATTGCTTTATATTCATATTTTTGGCTGTGTTTTTTATTATTTCAGCAAGAAATTTAATAGTTGGCTTAAGGCATAGTGTTTTGGGCTTTTTAAAAAGTACTTTCAGCTCATGCTTGGCACAATGCTTCCTTTGATTGTGTCAAGATACTGAAGTGCAAGGAGGGATGAATTTCTTCTTGTAAAAATGCTGCTTTGGGGTAACTTCCCTAGATATAGATATGTGTGTACATATATATATATATATATATATTCCCTATATATATGAGTGCAGTTGCAACTCAGAAATTAAATTTTTATAAAGAGCAAAAGAGGAGAAGGGACAGTCCAGCTCTGATGATACCAGATTTCAGGCCCTCGCTCAGAAAAGCTGTCTGGAGCCATCAGTGCTGTGGGACGGGTCTCCAGTTACCTATGTCTTGACTTCTGTAGTTCGACAGTGAGTGACAGTAAAATGTTTTTGCAAATGGAACTGCTCTGAACCACATCTGGAGTAAATCTGTTGAAATAAGGCATTTATTTTTCTTTCCTATGGTCAATCTTCTTGCGCACATTGATACATCTTGACGCGTTCCCAAAAAGAGAGCTACTCGGTAAACATCCGCGCGTGCTGAAAACACTCCCGAAGCCCCAGCTGAAAGCTCCCGTGCTCGGGGAAGGCATCCCTGCCTTCCGGATACATCCTTTCAAACCAGTGACGCTGGGCGGAGTGAGCGCCAAGCCCCACCAAGAGTGCTCCCAGGTGCCAAGTTGCAGTGAGAGCTGAGGAGCGCGGCAATGGTGGTGGCGCTGGCTGTGCCAGCTCGCACACCGACACACAGCTGGACTCTGTCTTTTCACTAGAGAGCGTGGGTTCCAGGTCTGGCACCGAAGAAACAGTAGAAGGAATGTTTTTTCTGGTTTAAGGTAACGAATGCTAGGATCTCAGGGGCATGACAAAGCTGGCGGGGGGGGAGGGGAAGGAAGCTGTAAGCACACTGCTCTTGGAGCTCTTTTATGTTGCCACTTAGGTTTATGACCACATAATCAGTTTGGTGTGGGATTACTGTGACTCCTAAATGTGAACCGTGCCTCCTTCTGTGCTCTGGGAGTTGTTTAATGCTTCTTAATCTCCATGTTATGCATGGCTTCAGGCTGTGTTTCACACATGCTAGTCAGACCATTCCTTGTGAATTTCCACTAAAGACAGATTTCTTCATGGAGGAGTCTATAGCACTGTTGCAATAATCTTCATGCTTTCTAAATTAATTGCAGAGGGGAAGTAGAACAACAAAATGATGTGTGTCTTTAATGATTTCATAGATGTTTGAGGGTACTGTTAAATTTCTATGTCAACTTGAACTTGAAAGCATAGGAAAAGTGTTTTGAATATGTGGTGTAGGAACCAGTCTGCTTGTTCCCTTTAAGCTTTGAGTTCCTCTAGCTCTGAGTGCCTCAAAATGGTGCCTTGGTAAGTGCTCACGAAGGAGATAGTTGAGACTGATTGTGCTTTATTGTCCAGAAGGTGTGGAATAAAAGTGGGTGCTTTGCACTAGTTGAATAACCTGCAGGATTGTGATCAGGTTTTCTTTTTCCTTCTGAGAATGTCCCTTTCTTCTTCCTCTCTGTCTTGGGGTTCCTTGCAAGAGTGAAATGGACATGGCCCTTGCACAGAACCACAGTTCTACCATAGAACAGAAATTCAAAATATATTCCTGGGGACTGCACACCTTCCAGACTAAGGAAGGCAAAGGCCCATTGGTGCTCTTGCAGCCTATTATTTAATTTCCTTCAGCCAGGGTAACTGAGGTTCTGGCATAGGCCATTCAGATAGATCTGGCAGCTGCATCAGTTGCCAGCAGTCAAATACCAGGTGCCACACAAAAACTGTGACCTTCTCTCACTTGTCCTGATATGAGCTGGTTACTTTCTATTTCATCTACACCTGGCTCCACTAAAGTAATTTCTAAGTTTTCCCTTTCTCTGGTGTGACATAGGAAAGTGGAAGATATGACGTGCAAGTTGCATTGGGTTTCCCCCCACCAACTGTAAATTAGGTCAGGAAATATAAATTACAAGATTTGGGCAGATGTTTCATCGTCTGAGCCATTCTGCCAAATCTGAAATTCATGCCGTTGTCATGTCATTCTTGCTACAATCTCAAATGTCAGCCCCAGAAAGACCCAGCTGCAGGGCAGGTGGAGAGTTAATGACTGGCATAATGCACCATAATAGAGGGTGTCTCAAAGCTCATTATTCAGTTACCCAGACCAGGAGATGCAGAAGACAAATAGGGCAGCCAGAGCACGTAATTTCTGATCATCACCTTGTAGTTTTAGTAATCTCTGGAGGCACCTGGAGTTGGACATTCTCTGAGTCATACTTTTGAGTTAAAAGGGCTCCTGCTCTGCTCTGACCTGGCAGCACCTCTGCACTTCCAGCCACAGCACCAGGTAACCTCTAACCAAGCAGCAGCTCTGAACACCACACTACCTGAGATAGATATGTCTAGGATCAAATGTTCATCCTTTGCTTATTTTCTTGGTAATTTTTTGTGTGTTTGTTTCTTTTAATTAAACAAGGTTTTTTCCTTTGGATCTGGTACAGCAGGTCCAGTTTCCATAGGGAGCAGGATACCAAACAGCTTAGTCATCCATGGCCCTGAGCTGTAGGGCCCACCTGAAAGGAGTATGAAATGGGTTTTTGGCTGCAACTATTACATCTGCTTGAGAGGCCTTAAGCAGATCTTACCCCTGAAGGAGGTTTCCAGCTACACATGGCTCGTGCTCTACAGTGGAATAGCCGTGTCCCTGTCTTACTCCATTCCTCATCAACAGAGGACCTTTGTGGTGGGTTGGCCCTGATTGGATGCCAGGTGCCCACCACAGCTGCTCTATCACTTCCATCCACAAATGGACGGGGAGAGAAAACATAAGGAAAGGCTCAGGAGCTGAGACAAGAACTGAGAGAATTCACTCATTGTTTGCCATCGTGGGCAAAACACTTCCCTTGGATTGAATCTACTACCAGTCAAAATCACAGCAAGATAATATGTAAAACAAATCCTAAAAACACCTTCTCCCTACCCTTCCTACCTTCCCAGGCTAAACTTTATTCCCAATTCTCTACCTCCTCCCTAAATGGTGCAAGGAAATGGGGAGTGGGGGTTATGGTGAGTTCATCACATGTTATTTCTGCCACTGCTTTCTCCTTAGGGAGAAGAGTCTTTCCCTGCCCTACGGTGGGTTCTCAATAGGGTCACAAGTACTACTAGAAACCTACTCCAGTGTGGGCTCTTCTTTCCATGGGTCTGCAGGTCCTGCCAGAACCCTGCTCCAGCAGCAGTCTCCCACGGGGTCACAGCCTCACCTCAGGCACCTACTTGTTCTAGCATGGGGAATCTCAGTCCTGGCACCTGAAGCACCTCCTCCCTCACCTTCTGGTGTCTGCAGAATATGTGAGAGGAACCCAATTGTTCCTCTCACATATTCTTGCTCCTCTATTCTCTGGTCACAATTAATTCTTTGCAAAAACTTTTCTTCCTGTTTCAAGATCTTATCACAGAGTCATTACTACCATCTCTGAGCGGCTTGGCCTTGGCCAGCGGTGGGTCCATCCTGGCACCCTCTGGCGTTGGCTCTGTCAGACATGGGAGGGGTTTCTGGTAGCTCCTCACAGAAGCCATCTCTGTAGTGCCCCCATTACCAGAACCCTGCTATATAAACCAAATACACTTTCCCAATGCTCTGGAATTCCTGATGCTTACAGACCATCACAAAGAGAACTTTTCCTTCCTTTCCACCCTGTTTCCATCCATTCTCTATGTCTGAGCTCTCCTTTGGTGCCTGCTACTCCCTGCATTTCTCTAACCCTAACACTGCATCTCCATCTGCTCCCTCAGGCTACAGCTGGCAGCCTTCCCAGCTCCCCTCCCTCTCTCTACCTCTGCCTTCCCTGCCCAGGTGTGTGTAGGCACTTTGCTGTGCAGCAAGCTGAATCCACCCTCCTGAAGAGAGGACAGAGTGAATAACATCTTAACCTCCAGTTTCACCTGTCAATGTACAAAAGCAGAGGATCTCAGTTCAGTGAACTAACAAACTGACCAACAACCACTGCTGTAGAAAGGAGGGAGCCTTTGCTTAAGGTGAGTGTCATGAGCCTGCAGGTTCAGCACAGCCTTGCTTCCCTGAGCCAGGCAGGGCTAGGGTAAAGCCACAGCAAGAATGCGGCCTTAAAAACTGTGGTCTTTGTGGATTTGCCTCTTGGTTCTAAGGAGGTCTTGGATCTCCCTTCTTTTTGGGTTCTGTGTTTAGCAGGCTTAAATGGGAGATAAAATGATGGAAAATCCCAGACAGAAAATTACACAAAATTGAGACTAATGTAAATACTTTGGGGCAAAACACCAGCATGGGGAGACTTGTTGCTATTCTCCAAAACATGCTTTAGAAAATCCAAAACTTGAAGGCAATTAAGAAAGCACAGCAGAGGTGCCAGATTACCTCTGATGTTTTGCCACAGGCCAAGGTTCTCCAGCATTTGCAGTTCAGACTAAGTTGGAGCTGACTGGGAAGGAATGTATTCCAGTATCTTTCTCTCATTGCTGTAACCTTTTGAGGAGCAATGGAGATTTAACTCCACGTGCTGGCCAGCTTGGTTGATCTCAGGAAATTAAGAACTCTCCCTTTTCACCTGTAATGTCTCAGTCACAGTGCAGCTGTGGGTGTTGGACAAAATGCTTTCTTAATGACTATTCTGAAGTCTGTTTCCAGGCCACCTAAGAGCACATACTGGGGGTAAAGACAAACCCAGCTAAAACCAGCTGTACAAATGACTGGACATTTCATTATACCACTAATCATCTTGAACCCCCAATTGGATCACCTCTTGCCTTTCTGAACGTGCTGGAGTCTCACTGATGGCAGATTCTGGGGATTTTAAGGGACATTTTTGCCCATGGGCTGCAGTTTGGGAACAGCCATGTGGGCTTTCCTGTGCCTGTGCAGCTGTGGCCCTGACAGCATGACTCACAACAAGCTTTTCCCAGTGCCTTACCAGTTAGTTCTTTCAGTTTCTTTAAATGAGACATGGGGCAAATGTGACTCATTGTCATTTCTGGAAATGACAGAATGCAAAGTGGGCCCCAGGGGAGTGTCTGCTTTGTGCCATGCAGCTGGGATCAATGGGCAATTGCCTCCTGACCTCACTCCCTTTCCCTTCTACTTTCAAAATTAGCATTGCTACATGAGTTTTGACAGCCAATACCAGGAAAGACTTTCTGTTTTTTTCTGTTGACTTTGTGTGAAGTGAATATTCTGGCTAGAAAGAAAGAGAAATTGTTTGAATGGAAGAAATTGTCTAATTTTATGCTGGTGTTTCTTTATTAAAGCCACATACTTTGATTTCTCTCTGCACACACCAGCCTTGCAAGAAGTTCCAGGAAGGAAATCCCTCCTCCTTGGATATATCCGTGGCTGTTAGAGCTGGTCACTGTGGTGCTGGCAGCTGGGCCAATGGATCATGTGTACAATTTTGTACTGCTTCTGACTGCTCCATGCCACTGCAGCAGCAGCATTTCCCTGGAGCAGGCATCCCACAGCAGAATGTGTCCATCTGGCTTGTGGCTGGTACAACAGCTCCAGCCTGACCTTTTGGTGTGTGGGTCTTCCCAGGTACCTCCCAAATTAAAACCATGTGGGCCATCTGCAAAGCTGCTACTTCATTCTAAGAGTCCTCATGATCTACATTAGCACTGGTGCTCGTCTTGGCTAAACTTCAGATGCAGAACGGGCCATCTTTGCTATCAGGACACACAGAGAGCACTTTAGGGGTCTTTGCCCCATTGCTGTGTAACACAAATGGTCTGGTAGCACTTTTGAACTTTTTGGGCTGTGAGCTTAGGAGAGGTGAAAAAAAAGGAAGTGAAGACAATAGAACACAACAGGAAACTTCATTTTATTCTTGCTCCTTAAGGTCTAAATCAGGGCTTTCCCAGGAGAGTATGTGGTACCTAGCCAAACTGGGCACGCCACTGAGAGAATCAGCGTAAAGATGAACCTGCATCTGCCTTAAAAGGACAATTTTGCCTAGACAAGGAGACCTAGGTGGCCTTTCAGGTTGTTTCATGCACAGCACTCCCCATGGTCACAACTAATAATTTTACATAGCTTGCATGTCCTTATGGGAACACAGCCCAACAGAAAAAGACTACAAACATAATTAAACATAGCCCTCCCAAGTGACTGCTCTGCTTGCAAGGCACCTGCAGGTGGGTGAAAAAAATGAAACTTCAAGCCTCTACACATCTGGGCTTGCAGCAGACTGTAGTCACTGCAAAATTAGACACAGGAGCTTAGCATTTACAGAGGCTCACAAAAAGCAGGTGTGGTATCTGCCCCCTGTCTTCATCTTCTGGTTCTTACTGGTGGGCTGGCCATGGCTGGCACACCCCCCAGCAAGGACACGCTTTTTAAAGACTGCAGGTGGGTTTGGCAGCCTGGACATCCAGGGAAAGAGGACACAAAGGACAGCAGTGCACACAAAGCTGTGTCCTTGTGACTTGGTCACCTCAGGGTGTGGGTGGAGTAAGCACAATGTTCAAGGCAGTGAAGTGAGAACCTGGGCAAACAGGAGTGAGGTAGTGTCTGAGACCACAGAGCAAATATTTGCCTGCAATGCACTAAGGCAGATAACTGAAAGGCAGCCAACAAAGGGTGGAGGAGTCTGGTGGAGACAAGGCCCTGCTTGTTTGCTCAGCAGTGCAAAGGACATAATGCAAAATCAGGACCATTCAGGCCTTTTAAGAAGCTGTAAAAGGTGAAAAACAAGAGGGGGCCTGTTACAGCCACTCTGCGCATGCCTGAATGCCTTCTGAGTGCTGGTAGTTCACCTGCCTCTCATCTACTGGCTTGTACCTCTGAGAAGTGGCTTTTCAGGCAGGGATGGGGAGGTTAAAGGCTCTCCTGTGCTGTCTCTCTTGCTCCACATCTGCAGGAGCTGAGCTTTGGCTGGGAAGACTGTGGTTGGGGGCGAACACAGCTGGCACCAGCTCCTCATCCCATCTTGAACTTCCAAACCGCATAGTTTGCATGGTCAAACAAAGTGCATTTACCTCCTGCTGGATCTGTGGAATTAGGTTTTTCAGGATCCACTCAGTTGAAAACCTTGGTTACCTGGTAAGGGTGGAAGAGGAAGATGCAAGAGTAGATCATGCACTTCCCAACAAAGGCAGAATTAGAGTCCCTTATGTTCAAAGAACCAGATTTTAAAAGGCAGAGAATATTTCTTGTAATGCTTTATTCTCAGCAATAGCAAAACTCAGGCTCTGTCTGGACCAGATGTTTGGGTTGGTGCCAAATTGGTGACATAATTTTTTTTTGTACCTGGTTTAGCTGTTTACAAAACCCCTGTGTCTTGCTTTCTCAGACAGATTTGGTAGAACAGGGGAGGCTTCAAGGGCACAAGATCACAAAGGCCTTTCACCCCACTGCCCCTCTCCCGGACAGCTTTGGATGGTTTCTCTTCAGGTTTCTTCCACTCATCTTTTTGCTGCAAAAATCCTTGTTGAGTCAGACATCACCTCACCTTCATATTCAGAGGTGAAACACTGCTCATGTACTGCTCTACCCTTCTAGTGAAGCCTCCTGGCTTCTTTGGAAATGAAGTGGTGTTGGATGATACACTCCAACACCTGAAAAGAAAGAGGAGTGCTCAGTTATGTTCCTGAGGAATGGTTCGCTTTCCATCCCTGGACTGGATAACATTTCCCTCCTTCAGTAACTGCTGTGGGCAGGGGAAGACCACAGGGTAGGTAGCCCGAGTGAAGGGACCAGCCACCATGACCTGCCCTGCTTTCTGTGTTGTTGCCCTTCTCCCTGTCTCTGGGCTTCATGCTGGGGCTGTGCCCCCAGGGGAGAAACATGCCTGTCAAAAGCATCTACCTCACACCCATCCAAGAGAGATCTGGGAAGGAAGAGCTGACGGTACTGTGGGAATGAAGACTGCTTTCTCAATCATTGCTTCCTACAGGGTTGTTTTGCACTCCCTTTTTGTCCCAAAACTGTTGCAAGCGGGAAACACGTTACCAGGTTCTGCAAAGCTTGTTCAAGGCTGCTGAGAGTGTGGAGCCATTTAACACAGTTTCCTGGCTGACAGCAGCAGACACCTCGGAAAAGAGTATGGTGCAATAAAAGACCTTCCTCTGTCTACTGCTGACAAGCATTTGGGAACTTTTGGAGGGAAAAGTTGTTCTGGGGCTTCTGTGTTTATCAGTTCTTACGGAATTAGTACCACAGGTTTGTTCAGAAGCTTAAGTTGCCTTTCTCACCTCTCTCATAATTCTCAACCTTTTATTTTGTTTTCTAACCACTGCTGAGCACACCAAAACATTCATAGCAGCTCTTGGGTCTCTTCCTGAGTGGCAACAGCTGATATGGAGTTCATCAGTCAGCACCCCTGTAAAGGATTGCTGTTGCCCCATGCCCACTACCTTATATTAATCAGAGCTGCATTTCATCTGCTAATTGCCCGAATCTGCCCGAATACTCTGACATCGTGGACACATTCTGATGTTGTTAAATAGAGAGACACAGCTTGTTAGACTCCTGTCTTCCAGGTAAACTTTGGAAATATGAGTAAAGAGAGCAAGATCCCTGAGCTTGCAAAGAGTCTGAAGTAAGAGTGTAAAGGTATAACTTACCCTGTCCTCCCACTATTGCAACTTGTCAGAAAAACGAGATGAAAAATTGATATTCAACTCAATGCACTCTTGAGTTGTTTTTCTTTTGGGTCAGCCTTTGGATCTGGTTATGCCTTTGGAAAGTCTAAGGCTGCTCCAAATGCTGGATTGCACTTCAGCACCCAGTGTTGTTGCTGGGGAGCGGTGACTTTCCTGATAGCAGATGGAGCACTCATGTGACACTCCGTACACTATGTATCATCTATTTACATCTTTTTTTTACATTAGCAACAGATGGCCTGGCATAATTATATTTTTTAAATTAGGGGGAATATGTATCTAAAACTTCACACATTTTCTAGAGCCTGTGGTTTTTACTTTTGTAGCACCACTGCTGAGGTCTTAAGAGGAAGGACCTCCCTTATCCTTCCATCACCTTCTGTGAAGAGGTGTCACACTAAATATGCAGGTAGATATAGTATAGCAGTAAGCAAGCAGAAACTCCCCCAGTCATGCAAAGGGGAGAGGAAAAGGCAGCTTGGAAGGAAGCAAGACAAAAGGGAGAAGAAACAGACTTATGGGCAGTAGTAGGAGGGAAGAGGAAAAAGAGATGCACTAGGGCTGACAAACCATACCTTCAAAAGCTAATTGAACTCAAGTCCTACAAAAGCATAACCTTGCTTCAGAAATACAAAACCTAGCAAAATATGAGTTCAGCAGTTGGTTTCTTCATGTTCCTTTTTTTTGGCATATAAGGCTGTAAGGATGGGGTCTCTGATACTGATTTTTTCTCAGGAAATAGGAGATTTGTTGTGAAGAAGTGTTAATGTAAACCAGGACTTTTCCAAGCTCATGTGACTCCTAAAGCTGGGGCTGTAAGCAGGGTGTCAGGTTGGTTTGGTTTAGCAGTGCTGATGCTGTCAGAAGAAAAGAAGAGGCACTTCTATGGGAAGAGATAACACAATGGGAAGAGATACAGGATAGACCACAAGCAGCCAAGATACTGAAATCCCTTTATCAGACTACAGTTGCCCGAAAAGTAAAAGGTCTTTGAACAATGAGGAATGAAATACATGCTCAAAATTGCCAAGTGAATCATCATCCTTGTGCACAGTGTCAAACCTTGTGCACTAGCAATGTGCAAAACTGCTGGCCTTTGATTGGAAGAGACTGGGGCCTACTGGGAGTGGGCTTTCAGAGGGGGGCAGAAGAATGCAATTGGGACACAGGGCGTTTAATCTGCATTCCTTACTGCAAAGAGCCATATCAGAGGGAAAGGAGTCATCTGTGGGGGAACACATCTGTCCACAACCTCATCATTACCACAGTACTGTCCATAGGCAAGTACATGATTTTTCTGGTGCCAACCAGAAGTAGAGTACAGCTTTGGGTGAGAAATATTTTTGATTGCAATTGTCCCTGTTAAATATCTCTCAGGAAATGGCCCATGGGCAATACCAAGATCTGCAGACAGAGCTCTGGGCAAAGGCTGTGGTACCCCTTGGTACCAATGACCAGTGTGCTCTGTGTTTGTAAGTAGGTCTTTTCCAGCTCAGGCATGTACACCTGCTGTCTGAGGTGTCATTCTATTGCTAGATTATTTTGACCCATGGACCTTTGCTTGCAGTATATCAGATGATGTGCCTACTCGTTCTTGCTTGGTGTTTCTCAGCAAGCAAACATGGTATGGTGGGTGGATGCAAAGCTAGTTTACATTTTTACGCTACTTTTACTCCTCTGTAAATCCTACTCAGTAATGACTAATCCCCAAGTTGATTCCCTTTTCCCATTTGGATTATTTCATTTTCGCTAAATTTTGGTACTTGATAAAATTTAACCCTTTAGAGTCTTCCTGTTGTGATTTTTCACATGCTATGTGGAGAAGTGGCTTGCTCTAAGGCAGTACCCCAGTACCATCCCTTCCAAGAAAGCATAAATACTTAAGGAAGATGTACAGAAAGTGCAGATTGAAAAAGAAACTATGGCAGATACCAGGATGTCAGGTGAGACATCTGTGTATAGGGTTACTATCCAGAGGAGCCCACCTGTCCTGGGTCTATTCTTGAATCTTCCCATGTCAGGGACAGCCTGGGTGATGCAGCCTCTACTCACCTGCCATCATCTTTGTTAAGATCAACACTACCCAGGAGTCACTGGGTAGTGATTGGCTGAAGCAAAGAGAACACAAGAACAGAAGCAAGCTCATGTTAAAATTCTCTGAATGTGGTTGTGCAACCAATTCATTCCTGCTGGGCTCTGGTCACTTTATCTGCAGCAGCTCAAAGAAGTAACAGACACCCTGAGAAACCAGGTGGTCCTCAAAGAAGTTGGAAAGCCCTGCAGCAACATGAAGGGGCACGGTGTGAGGACAACCCCATCAACTCCCAGGGGTGGAGGGCCAGCTGCCACCTCTAGCTCCGTCCTGGCCCCAGGGATTGGCTTTCCTCTCCAGTGTACAGTGAAGCTGCCCTGCAGTGCTGAGGGAACAGTGGGGCACATCTGGCTTTGCTGCAGCTCCCCTCCATTGGCTCACTGATGCTGAGGGCCAATGCCCAGCCTGCAACTTCATCCTGGCCTTGCTTTTTGTCTCTCTCACACTCCTCATGGGATCATTATGGGCCTCTGTTAGGATCTGATCTGACTGCCCCTCATACCTTACTGGGGGCTGTTGTTTAGGGATTTCCTGGCCAGGTAGTAGTCCCCTGACTCACTCTCTCTTACAAAGGGTAAAGATCTGCCTACTTCCTTCTTCCATTCCTGGCAATGAGACATCAGCAATCACGGATTACGAGACATTTCAGCTATCCCCTACACCCCTTTGCCCCAGATCTACCACAGTATCTGCCCCTGTGAGTCACTGAGGCCACTGCTGAGGGTGGCAGCTCACAGCAGAACAGGAGATAGGACAGGAGAAATTCTGCTGGGGCTGGGGCATTGTGGCTAATTCTCCTGCTGATCTAACATATGTAAAAAATTATTATCAATAACCTGTTTCTTCTAAGGAAGGTGGATCAAAAGTGAAAATCTGAATTCAGGGAAGGGATTGCCCAGCAGCTCAGAATGGGAAATTCACGGGATTTCCAGAGAAGCAGCTTTGTTGGCACCATGTTTTAAAACCACCAGTCCTTTTGGTTTCAATCAAGTGTCTTACATGGTTGGTTTCTTTCCTAGGGTTCTTGCAGTTGCAATATCATTACTGAGTTTTCTCTTCTTCTTTTCATACTGAGACAACCTTTGCTTGTGGGAGCTGTGAAAGAAACCATGAGAACAAGAACCCCAGGGGCTCAAAATACCTACATGTAAATAAAGGTTAGCACCACAGAGATTATTTTCAAAGTAATGCTTGGTTTTTCATCAAGAAAGGACTTGTACTTGACAACCTCAGTGACAGAGAAAATCAGTCTTTCCAGATGTGACTGGAACTGAATGCAACAGCTCCATAGTATGTGGGCTCTTCTCCAGCCTCCCAGGCACAAACACAGCCTGCCCAACTAGGAGGTCCATACGCCGCCTTGTTTCTTCTGGTGATTCACTCTCTACTTGCAGCTACCAAACTAGGAGGCAATACTAAGGGAAGTTATAGGTATAAAGGAAAAGTCTGCTGGACTTCAGGTCCTGCACCCTTTTTTGGAAAAGGCAGCAGACCCAGGATGCCTAGCTCCTTGCATGGACAGGAGGCAGAACCACAGAGCTGTGCTGAACTGTCTTCTTCAGGTTGCTGCATGAGGAATTCAGCCCTTTCTTTCTGATGCATGGCCTGTGAGATACAAAAGCATTAAGGGCTTGGATGGAAGGGATATTCAGGGGTAAGGTGTGAACTGTTGCAGTATATAAGCAAATGATTAATCATAATTTGTTTTGTGATCTTCACTTTGGTCCTTACAGAGAACAGTAAGTAAGTAGGAGGGGGATGAACAAAACAGCCAAATCCTGCAAGTAAAAGAGAAATGAAACTAGAGCAGCTTCAGGTCAGGTTGCTTGGTTACTGAAGACCATAGGTGGGGTGAAAACATAAACTGTCATAAACCAGCAAACTGATGAGGCATATTTTGGGTCAACCTGCTGATTAAACTGATTACTATGACCCTCCTTAGAGCCCACACATAATAGCAATCACATCAGACAGCACCAAGCCCTGGCAACTAGATGGTGATGATCCTCTGGAGAGCAAGGACACATCCCATGGAATGATGGGAAGCCTATACCTGAAAAAGATGGTTTACTCAATAGTACTTGACTGCTCTGTATAAAGTGTGGATTTTTTCAGATTTCGCTGCATCCCCATTTTGGTAAAAAAAGAAATGAGTTTCCAGAATGAAGGCAAAAGGGGGAAGGGGTAGAAAACAATTCTGGACTGTGAAGCACAGCATATGCTAGTGTGAAGCTGAACAGCTTCCCATGAAACATATTCTAGCCAAGCTATTACTAACACCTGATACACCCATGGTTCCCCATTAGTTACCTGCCAGCAATGAGCAATAGACTCAATATTATTAATTATGTTTCTTTCCCCTCTCCTCTCCCAACAATTAATCATCTGTTAATCATGAGAAACAGTCCTCTACTTGGAAAATATTGGACAAACAAGGAGTTTTGCCAATAAAATGGAATATTATAGTAAATAATCATTAAGGTGTCCTAAAATAAGGTGTAGCCATATTGTTATGCCACGGATTTTAAATACTGCTATTTAGCAAAATTCCTGGGGAAAGGTAAGCTGGTCAGGTCTGGCAGCCGATGCATACAGGTAATGTGTGCCAGAAAAAATATGAGCAATAAAGACTTGGTCAGATCAAGTTTCTTTGGTCTCACATCTATTAAGGCCCAGAGCTGCCTTGAAAGCAACCACCTTTTCATTGTCCTGCCCTTTCCCCAGGCAGGACTAGCTGCACAAAAAACAGTCCTTACAGGTGTTGGCCTGCCTTCAGAGGCCTCCCAGGAGAGATTCCACAACACAAAATGCCCTCCCCATTCACTTTGGCAAATTTGTTCTAGTCTAAGTCTCATTTGCTATCACTCAAGCGCCAGCCATATGTGTTTCTCCTAATACAGAAAATACCTAATACAGGAAATACAATCCTATTTTAACATAAATAAAGACTCCTATCTTCCTCAGTCTATCCTCTAGTCAAAATACCTTTGACCTTTATTTTTGGATTTATTGTAGTCTTGTCATAATTTTTGTGCCTTCTATCTAGCATTAGCATTAAAAAAAAAGAGAAACAAGATATTCAGATGTCCTCATACAAGGCCATACATTACAAATGAGAGTACATTATGCAGTTAGAAATTTACATTAGGAGGACCCTTTTTGTTACCCTCCAACTTGCCACACCCTTTGATTTAATTTATTCTATATAGCAGCCCTAACATTTGACATGAAGGTTGTGATAGAAATCCCCATGGGAAGATCTGAGATTACTTAGCCATAAACAAAATGTACCTGTGATAGACTTTTATATGGATGCCAAGGTGACAAACATCTCACATGGCAGCATGGTACAAAGCAGGGGCATACCAACAGACTGAATCTAAAATGAAGAATACTAAATTCAACTCTAAACTCCTGCTCTTTTTTCCTGGTTTTGCAGTATTAATTATTTATTATTTGGATAGGCTTCTCATGCCCTGAATTAAAAAAATGCACAATCTACAGAAAGGACCTCTATTTACTACAGTGTGTAATGACGTGCTGTCCACATGAGAGCAGGACTTCAAGACCTACCATTGCTCTAAACCTCTATAGGTCCATAAGTTGAGTGAAGCAGACTGAATGAAATTCAGCAGCTTCTTCCACAGTTTAAAAACACAGTACACACAACAGGGAAGAAGGTAACCTACTAGGACACACCATCTCAAAGAAACAGGGATAGTGAGACTTACTGCTCTGTCTCCATGGAACAAATGCCCATGTAGCTTTCCGTATGGGTGACTAACAGGCAGTTTTCTGTTTGGCTGACAGCTGGAAGTGGAAAATCTACCGAAAACTGCAACAGTGCAACAGACCTCCTAAAAAATCCATGTCCTGTGGCAGCCTTGGCTGAGGAACTTTCAGATGTTTAGCTGAGCTTTCCACGGCAAGCACATGGGCATCAGGTGTAAGGACAAGTGTAGCATCTACTCATCGAACTTTCAAATTGATTTAATAGCATCTTACCAATTATGCAATTACACATTTTTCCATAAACACTAGAACTGTGTACCAAAGCAGGCTACAATGTTAACAAAAGACTTGGCCCAACTTGGCACTAGACTTCCCAGCTATGATTTGTTAGACATCTCTTAGCAGAATGGATCATGTCTTCCTGATGCCCAGGGCTCTTTCATGACATGAATTAAGAAAAGCCTGGGACTGCAGCACAGACAAGTCACATCCAGTTCTTCCAAGCCCAATCTTCATTCTTCCTGTAAACTTACAGAGACTATTTTCTGTTTGCTTGCATTTTCACACACCTGGCTTTATGCTTTTGATTGCTTGAGGATTGTTATGTGAAGGTGCTAACTGCTCATCTGTACTGGTTTATCAGCCTGAAAGCTTAGTGCTCATGGATCTGATGGAACTGGCTGGACTGCTTAGGGAGGGACATCTGATGTACAATACGCTTTTGAGACTAAGATCTTAGAAATTTTGTAATCCTTATTATGGCAATCATAAAGATGAAAAACACTGAGTTATCTCTAAACATCCTGACCACAGACACATGACAAAAATAGATCACAGCTGCAGAAAAGTTACTGCCTGTAGAATCCTAGGAGACAAGAGGGCTAATGTGTCTGTCTCAAACACTGAGAGCCAGATCGCTGTGGAGCCAACCATGGATTGTTGATAACAGCCAAGAATTGTTGGTAATAATAAACTGAGAAAGAACAGGATGTGGCTGGAGAAGAGGCCATAAGGAGGTAGGGCAGCACATTTCTGGGACAAACATCCTTGTTCTGGCTCCTGGAGAACACAGTACAAGTGCAGGGATGAGGCTGGGAAGTGGGCATGGACTGTAAGAGAGGATTGAGACCATGCAAGATCCCCAAAGCCTTCTGAACCATTTCTGGAAAGGTCCAGAGGTATGGATTGCACAGGATTACTAATTTGCATAGAAAGTGAGAAACTTATCTCCAGGATGGGGAGATTTATTTATAACGGGTATTCCAACCAAGCCCACGTGTTTGGGCATGCCCAGGACACCTCAGCTGGTTTGATGCTAGAGCTAGGACTGGTGATCTCTCTTTCCCTCTCTCCTTCTTTCTCTCTTCTCCTCTTTAATTAATTTCTATCTTTCTCTTTCCCCTTTCATCCTACCCCTCTGTTCAAAACCCACTGCCATGTGTTCATAGAGGAGATCAGATCCTAACTTACACCAATTTCCATGTCAAGTAATTTGCTATTAGAACTTTGTGAGTTTTTGTGGACCCTCTGATTTTTGCCATTCCTTTTGACCATGAGCACCTACAAATCTTGAGTACTCCCTTCCCCTCAAGGGTGGGACATCACACTTACAACTTTAAAGTATGGAAGTGGAAAAAGGGGAAATAAAATAGTATTGCATCCAGATAGTCAATAAAATAAAATAATTCAAGAGAATCACTTTAACAGCAATTTATTATCATTAAAAGTAACAACAAGTAGTTTTAAATTCTTTTGTCTTAAAAATCTAGTGTAACATACTGCTACAGTTTTATGAAACTTATGGCAAAATTGTATCCCCAAACCACACTGTTGTGCCTGATCCTCACAGACATCAATGGTGTGGAACACACAAACAGCACAAAAATGGATCGCTCTATACAGCGATGATCATTAGGCCTCAAGATGCTACAAGTTATTTTGTATGAGCTATTAAGTATAATTTGTGTTTTCCTCTTTGTTAATATTGCTAGAACAATCAAACATTTCACACAGCTTTTGGTGCCCATGTGATCTTTTAAAACTGTGTTTTATCCCCACACATCTTCCTGCTACAGTTTTCTATTTTTAAATTTTCCCCCCTTAGTGACATGCCTGCCCTATCTTGGGAGACATAACCACAGCGATGTTTGCAGTCACTTTGCACACAGCATCATATTTCCTTCACATTCTGAAGCCAGTTCAGCCCTAACCCTTACCTTTCATATTGCTGCCAGAACAACTTGGCAGCACACAGTTCAGGAATACTACATGCTCATATTTTAATCTCCAGCTTCTTGGGAGTTCTAGACTTAGGCTAAGCTCAAGCTAAGTACCCAAGATAACTAACTTATAGCTATTTCAGATTTGTGGAAAGGAGCAGCGGCCAGGTATTGCAGGACAGATGAATCTTGGCATTACACAAAAAGGCCTGAAGAAGTCATAATACTGTTTATAATCAGCTTGCAGGACCAAAAAAGAATATCCACAAGCAAGCACGCGTATCGCTGAAAAGAACAGTCCTAATTCTGTCAAGCATTTAATGTGTTGAATTTAAGATTACAATGTTACTCAATACTCAAATGTAAGCAGAAACCTCTGAGTGAAACCCTTCTGGCTATCAAAAATGTACTGAAGAAAAAGAACATGGGGAAACTTAACATAGTCTCTCAGATGTGGTTTGTGTGTGATTTTGGATACACAGGATCCCCTGTGGGGGGATCCCTATGTGGGACAGGGAATTTTCACATGAACTTCACAATGGCATATGGAATTGAGAAATTCAAAGAAAACCAATCAGTAAGCAGCTTCATGTGCATCTATATCCACTCTAGATTTAGAGAGTTACAGGAAAATTATAATCATAGGCTGAAAGTATGGATGAGGTACCAGATCAACAGAATCCACGAACGAACCCCAATCACTCTACGAGAGCAGTTCACACTCTTCTCTAAGCAGACCTACAACTTAAACTCCAGGAGAAAAGAGGGTGTTAAATTTACTCAATCAAAAAAGAACTTTTGGGGTTTGTTTTCAGCTAAATTTCTTGGGAAACAAAACCCCAAAACCAAAAACAATACTTATAGCAAAACTGTGAAATCCTGTCTTACATAATATCCTAAACTACTATCTTGCTTTGTGAATGCCTCTAACAGCTTATGAATATCTCACCCTCACTCAATAATACCTTAAAGAGTTTTAACTGAGGTAGCCACTAAAACATCACCATACATTGGCAATGCCAACAATGGGAAAAGCTCAGCCAAGATGCTTAAGAAAAGTTAGTTAGCATTTGCTTCCAAAAAATGTCATTTTTTCTCTAGCTCTCTTCTCCAAACCTTGCTTCACTTCCCTTTTCTCTTCGTGCCCATCTCTAACAAACTGCAACAAAGAAAAGTTTAGCATTCCAGTTCATTTGTAAAATGTCCTTGGATTTCCAAAACTAAATTTTCAAATGAAGAATCAGTGAATTTAGTTTTAAATGAATGTCATTTAAAACACTGACACTGAAGGACAATCTGCACCCTCAATGACTGACACCTGAGGTTTCAGCTCTATCATCCTCCTGCACATGCCTAAGTGCTAGAAGCTGTGGAAAGACACCTGCAAGGGGAAAACACAGAAGCGGTGAAAAGGTCCCTTTCATTGTAAGTCTCACCTATGTATATAAACACACAGAGTCACCTATTAATTCACTGTCTTTCAAGTACTCAGGAAGTTAAATTGCAATTATCATTCCTCTAGTTAAAAAGTACAATGATCTGTCATATCCTGGACCTTTATAGTGGCAATCATTGCTCAAAATGAATGCATTTTCAAATTACTTGTATATCCATGATAACCTATGCTCCAATTCAACATGAAAAATATCAGCTTTAACGATAATTAATACCCTGGTATTTCTGAAAACACTTTCAATAGTTTTTTGGTTCCTTATCACAGACTATTTTTCAAGGTAATTCAGAACCTCTTATATTGATATCCAAATCAAACAACCAATCAAACAAGAAAACTCCAACTGAAAATCACCCTAATATCTATGTTTAGTACACATATATTGCAGAATGTACATTAGGGTAAACATCTACACTGTACACATACAAGTACATGTACATGTAGTGTAAACATCCAGTTCTGACTTCTTTTTTTCAACCACTCTTTGGAATTTGAGTGTCCTCTCCAATTGCCCAAATGTTTTAATGCATCTACAGAAATGCGAAGTTGCATTTCAGACATACTGCATTGACCCAAAGCAGCACAAAATCTCTGCTTCTAAGATATACTTGTCAAATAAAATAGTCTGACGAGAAAAACCATGCTCTCACTTAAAAAAATAGAGCACTAACAAGCGTGACGTGCATAATACTGGTTTCTCAACCTAGAGCAGATACTGTGTCTGTATTCCCAAATATAAAAATAAAATGGTACAAAGTGCATGCAACTGTACATAGTGCAGTTCAAGCAATACCAAGGTATTATTCTTACTTTTCTGAAGCATGTGGACAACAGCAAACTGCAGGGTGATAACTGTAATGCGGTCCTTGGGTTTCTTCTTCCACAGAGACAAACAAAGCTAATTTTATTTTAAAAATCTGAAGCCCACAACAGGAAGATATCAAACAATTTAGCCATGATAACTGCACTGTGAAGAATTTCTGACTTTTCTTACACATCTAGATTACGCGAACGGGCTTATTGTTTGCAGAACTCCTTTTTCACAAACCACAACACACCAAAAGAGTGTTTCCTGCTTTCATTACACAGTTATTCATCAGGTGGAAGTAGATGGAGGTGGTTTATTACAACATTATAAAACTAACCTCATCCTTATGAAGCATATGTAATGCACGAATTAAAGATTCCAGTTAAGCATCACCATATACTAACCCTTTGTGTTTGTATAACATAACCAGCTAAGAAATTGTTACTACTGAAATCATACACAGGCACCTTGCTATATCATACTTACGTTATAGTTTTCTTTTTAAAACATTCCACAACTGACTGTGCTTTTAGGTCACTTCTGTCAATTTCATCTATTTAGACGCTGTGTTACCACTTCTCTGTACATGATAGAGATATATATCAGCAGAAGAAAAATGACAAAGAAATCATCCAAGAACCCCAGAATTCCAAAAAGAGCTTCAGGAAGAAAATCCAGAGGTGAAGCCAGGTACAGCAAGGCTCCAATCAAGCAGAGGAATATTCTGATGCGAAACATCCAAAAGAGGCCCCCTACAGAAAACATCTCCCTGAAAGCATGTCGCAATAAAGTGGGGAGATCCATAATTCTTTCCATAATCTATAAAGAAAGAACCCAAAATTAGTATTTTGCTTTAGCAACTCATCCATACTAAACTTAAATTTTTACTACTACATTACGTGCTAGAATCTGTTAATTTATGGGAATTAAAAAAAAAATCCAGTAAGAGTTAATGAGTTTAGTTTTACCAGGTAGAAAGTCAGATTGAGAATATATATGTTTTCAAGAAACAGTCAAATTGTGTTATTCTACAATGAAAAGTATACACTTAATATACATCACTAGAAAATATACTGGCATCTATTATGAAGGAAAAGCAATGAATACTAGAAGAAAACAAATGACTGGGAAAGTTAAAAACTGCAAACAAGGTAACTGGAGTGAAATATTGATCAGAATGCAAGACAAACCAGAGTTGCAAGAAAAAACCTAACAGGTAAAGTAAAATAGGTTACAGTTTTTCAGAAACTGTACACCCCCTCTTCTGGTGTATAACCAGTGATTTACACAAGTTTCCAAAGGATGGAAGAAGCTTCAAAGTAAACTCAAAAACCTTTAAATGAATCCATTCCTGGCTCCTTTCCATTTTGCTACTATGACTCTGCCAGCTCAGCAAGAGACTGAGTAGGGAGGGGTGAACTTTAAAACTTTTTTTATACTGGTTGCCTTCTATGGTACACAGTTTCTACATAAAGCCATTAAACTCCATTAAAATGAGTTATTGCCATAGCTGAAAAAGTTTTTGAGAAAGAAATTTTTTATGTGGGAACACTGTGTATAAATCAAAGACAATTTATCTAGTCCAATTAGGGCTTTAGTGCAGATTTCTGGCATGACCTCAGACAGGTTACTGGGAACTAGACACAGCTCGCAGAGAGGTCTAATGGAGCCTGAAAGGTAGTTTCAATCTCTTCTGGACAAACCCCACACATTTTGTGGTTTAGAAAAATACCCCTCCCTCTTCTGTCTCTTTGTACTGTACACTTTTCTTGCTAATGTCTTCTTGCTATATCCAAAACCCATCACAAATGAAAACAAGCAGGGAGGTTACTAGGACACACACACAGAAGACAGGCTCACAAGGCTGACTTTCTAACATTTGTAGAACTTTGACCACCCCTCTTAGCTATTTACAGGAAAAAAATCTGTTTTTCTTCACTCAGAGAGGAGAATAAAGACTGCAACACAATCTAGAGGAAAAATTTAAAAATCAAGACAGCATATAGCTGTCTGAGGAGAAAGGTGCAGAGTAGAACTTCAGATTCTTCAAATCAGTGTAAAGAGATAATTGAAGTGAATATTTTTCCTTGCAGGTCATGTATTTCATTAAGTATTTTTACTGACTAATTATTGATCCTTTCAAAATAATGACTCATATCTAAAAACCAACTTAACACATGAACACTTGAGAAAACTCAAGGCTTATTAGATTCTCACTCACAACAAAAAAGCAAGTTTCCATACATTTTCGTAAATGACAAATAAAGAATTTTGAGCTCTTGGGTTTGACTTAACCATTTCAACATGAACTTCCTGAAGTAACGTTGCCTAGGCCCTAAGCATCAGGAAGAGAAAATCCACATCCAAGGGACAGTAAAAGAAAAGAAGGGGGGGAAAAACCACAACTACAAAATAAATGCTCTCAAACTCCCCTGATATCACTGACTTCCACCTAAATTTAGTCAAAACTTACCGATCTGGGCTGTCCTGAGAATCTTCGATTGTAATCATTAACATCTTGAAACACTTGGGCTGCGCCCTGCTGATCTTCACCAAAGAGTGGTAAGAACAGTGTTACCTAGGCACAGCAGGGAGATCATGTTACACATGCAACTGTAAAACAGTCATCTTCAGTTAACTATATAGAAAAAAACTTTGGTTTAGGTGAATAGTTAATAGGAGAATAAACTGAAAATTATTGGCATGGATACTGCTATTAAATTTTAACTAATTAATTGTTTACAGGTCCTTACAGAATATTAATTTTATAAGAGATTGTTAAAAGAAGTGCAAAGTAACCTTCCTTTTAAGAGAGGCTTATATGCTTTTTTCTAAACACTGAAATGCTTTATGTTTCATTAAGTGGGACAGATGATTTGGAGAACAAAGTTAATTTACCAAATTAATCTAATTTTGTTTCCTGAATTAAGAATCAAATAAAGCAATCAATGAGGCCTTTCTTTTTCCATATTTAGAATTGCCTTGCATGACAACAAACATGCAGCAAAACTCATAGTTTTGCATATCAATCCTCATACCGAGATGAATTGAAAGAAAAAGATTTAAACTTCGAGATCTTTTGTAAGGATGGAGAATTTTGCTCCTTTCCTGGGTTAATTTTCACGCAAACATAGGGAAGTAAGATATATGTGAATATGACCTTACGTATGTTATCTTTCTGCATAGGAGTTGCTAAAAACTTGAGACTTCTATATGGAAGCAATGTACAGGTATAAAATGCAGGTATCTTAGGAAACAGTGAAGGCATAGCACTTGAAATTACTACAGTTTTCAGAAGCTTTCCTTATAGCTGGCAACTAAATATAAATCTGTGTGGCAGTCACATTTAGAAACAAGAGTATGAGCAGATCTACATTCAACTTCTAGTCCTGCCACAAACCTCTTGTATGACTCATGTTCATGTATACATCTTTCTCTTCCCCATTTATAAGCCAGGGTGAGAACGAATACATAACCATGCAAACAGTGCCACCTAATATACCTGTTACTCGGATGAAGGTAAATGAAAACATATATAAGGAAAGACACTAAAAAAGTCACTTATTTTCCCCTTTTCTGCCTTCCCCACCTTCATTACTTGTGTCATTTTCCTCACTGGCTATACTCTAAAACTACTCATTCTTCCTCCAGTCTTATCTATTTTTCTTCCCTTCAACTGTCTTCTTACAGTCATTTGTCCTGCTGAAACACACAATCAAAGCAGGATATAATGGAGGGGCAAGGGCATGAGTTACACAATTCATTAGAAGTTACTAGCTCTGTAGTTTGTGCAGTGTTAAAGATGTACTTTTGTTAAAACACACACTATCAGACTCAGAGATCCTAAGCCTTAATGAGTTGCAGGAACATATTTCAAACTGACAATGTAAGTAAGTTGCGTAGGAAGTAAGTAAATGCTTGCTGTGCAAAGATGAAATTAATAATACATACAAGTTAAAAATAAAGCCAAAATAAGAAATTGACATAGATAGATCTTTTGGTAGGGACAGAGGGAAGGGAGAGGGTATTTCTCAGGAACCACTAGTGTGCTGCTACCGGCAGTCTACTACAACAGCCAGGCCTTTCAGATATAAGTTCTGGCAAAATAAGTTAAATAATATCCTAAACAGAAAGCATGAAAGAACAATAGTTAAAATCTCACAATTTTCTGTACTCATATACTCCTTACAGAAGTTATCAGTGGAATTCACTTACGTTTAAGTTGCAGGAACAATCTGAATTCTTGAGCCATTTGTCAAAGCAAGAAGTTTGGAAAAACTGAAAGTCCACCATTCCTGTCTCACATATCCCTCTACACTCTTTCAGTTTCTCTGACTTTATCTGCCCTCTATTCTTTCAGTTTCTTAGACTTCTTTATCTGCCAGCCTCACTATTGCAGCTCACATGTAAGTGTCTTGTGGCAGGCTATCCCAGACTAGGATATCCTAGACAGCCAAACTGACAGGTCCATAATGACTTAAAATATTACCGTCTGTCTGCAGATGGGACAGCGGATGGCACCCAGCCACGAGCCATACCTCCAGTAGGCAATAATGCAGGAACCTGGAGAAGGTAAGGTACACACATTTAAACTCCTGAGATGAAACACCATCATCTGAAATAGTATGTTACACATCTTCAAGGGAAACAACAGAAAGTGTGTATAAGCACTTAGGTTAAATTTACATTTTCTGATGTAATTTTGTGTACAGCATGCACTGAAAATACCAAGAACTAATGCATTCAAATTCAACCCTATTAAGGAGAAACATCCTGAATAGTTTCAACTGAATCAGTAATTTTAAGCCATTATTTCCTGAAAACACAACAAATTTTTAATTATTAAGTGAAGAAGAAATAATTAAATTTTTTACCAGTTTAAAATTTAGAAGTCACAAAAATGTCAAGAGATACAAAATTTATCCTGAAAACTTGGCTTTATCAACGTCAATTTCAACAGATGAAGACAAATATGAAAATGTGAGTATTTTATCTGTTTTCCAAACCAGCTTGTTTTTTCATTTAAACAACTAGACATGGTACACACTATATACTTCATAAAACTAGATGAATGCAGTGAAAGAATGCTACTGAGAACCTGAAGGTTAGGAAGCAACATGCTGCATAGGATGTCTGCATATAAACATAGCCTCAAAAAACCACAAAACCAAACATTTCAATCAACTATGCACTTACTCATAATTCTGCGGGACTTCCAAGAAAGAAATATTCTGTGAGATAAAGAATATTTTATTCTATCTAAACTAGGTTTTTTTAATGATACATTTCCAATTTTTCTTCAGCCTCTTAAGTTTTTTACTAAACTGAAAAAAAATTATACTCTTCAACATTTTAAAATTAACCAGTTTCATTCTTGATAGCATAGAAAACAGTGAAGCACACTCTTAAAGTGACTGTTTATCCATAAATAAATTTTCTCAAGTATTTATAAAAAATCATTTCTTTTGCAGATGCAATGATAAACAGTTAAAAGCAAACAAAGGTTTGAATTAGGATGCCTGGGCTAGTGCCAAAAGTTTGTATTTCTGTTCTAGTTTTATCTTTGGAACTAGAAGCTTTTCTTGCTTACCACAGAAGAGATGTCCACAGTTTGTTTCTATAGGAAATGTAGCTTGCTGCAAACAGACTGGACACGACATATCTGTATAGAAGCGATGCCGATCACCAGCAGAAGCATCCTGCTGGAACAGAGATAGTATTTTATTACTGAGTTCTAAAAAATAATAATAAATTGGTATTTGTTCATTTTAAGTCAAACTGCCAAGAGCAGAACTATGTGAAATAAGAAATGTATTTAAATGTAAAAATCAAACACACTGTTGGGGGTTGGGTTTCTTTTTTTTTTTTTTCTTACAGAATTTTTTCCATAAGCCGCTAGGAAACTAACTACTGGGTACTTAAGCAAAACAAAAGAAGTGGCCACGGTCGGGACAGGAGTGTAGCATCAGGCTACGCTTTTTTTCTCTGGGAGTTCCTCTCGGACGGGAGAGATGCCGTCAGTTTGGGGGGCAGCTGCTCTCTCTCTCTGGGCTTTGGAGGACGGTGGAACCTGCGGCTTGGGGAAAGGAATTCACCATAACCCGGCCGGGAGCTGCTTTTCTTCTGCTGCTGGGCCGCATACCCCCTGCTCTGCCGGGACGTCCCCGCAGTTCCAGCTATCACCGCAGAGTTTCTGATACATCTCGTCCACCACCCTGGGAGTGCTGCTCATTCCTGCCATTCCAGCTTGGTGTTCCTCAGTGTCCTGCCGAGGCAGCGTGGCCGACTGCCTCAGGAGGGGTCGTGAAGCACAGCCTCTCTTCCATCCCTCCCTGTCTCGGACAAAAGCCAGGGAAAAGGGCCTGTGGCCAAGGAGGCTGTCACTGGGTTCCTAGTTCGGTTTTGTTGTTAATGTCATAGCTGCTTGTTTGCCTTGTTACACATACTAGTAAAGAACTGTTATTCCTATCCTTATATCTTTGCCTGAGAGCCCCTTAATTTCAAAATTGTAATAATTCAGGGGGAGGTGGTTTACATTCTGCATTCCAAGGGAGACTCTTGCCTTCCCTAGCAGACACCTGTCTTCAAATCAAGACACATTCTTAAATTGATTCAATAAACAAATTCTTGTGATAGGACCATTACTTTCCCTTCATCTGTTAAATAAGTGCGTGCTTTAAACCACTTAAAGACCACAAAGAAAGAACCTCCTTGGTCCTTCACACTGAGTTAGGTTAGACATGCTGGAGCATGAAAAACAAACTTGGATCCATATTGTTACTTCATTATCCTGAGTAGTTCTATCCAGAGCCAGGTAACTGAACCCTGTTGCTTACCACTTGCAGCATTTAGTGTTTCCAAGCCCAAACACAAATACCAGCTTGTGTATGTCATTGTCATGAAACAGTTTTTCTCCCCATTTTGCCATTTTTGTCTTCCACATAAATATGCACTGTTGGTATTTCAAGAAGTATCGTGATGAAAGACTGTTTTCAATATTCTCTGAAAGTATGGCCTAGACTCTACCTGTCCAAACTGGATGTAGTCACAGAATCCTTGAATGGTCTGAGCTGGAAGGGCCTTTAAAGATCACTAAGTTCCAAGTGTTCTGCCATAGGTAGAGACACCTTGCACTAGACAAGGCTGTGCAGAGCCTCATCCAATGCTGCCTGGAAAAATTTCCATGGATGGGGCATCCATAAACTTCTCTGGGCAGCCTGTTCCAGTGCCTCACCACCCTCACGGTAAAGAATTTCTTCCTTACGTCCCATCTCAACCTAACTTCTTTCAGTTTAAAACCAATATTCTCTGTCCTGTGACTAAAGGGTTTGCTAAAAAATTCCTCTCTGTTACTCTATTGCCTGGCTCTTGTTGCTGTGCCATTGTTCTGCTACACTCTGTTTATCAGTCTAAACATCTAACCCCTGTCCTGTCTCAGCAAACTCCAGATTTCCTTTCCTTTACCCTTGAGTTCCCAGGAACATTCTAGGAAGCACACAGCATAATCTAACATACTCCACCTTGTGGCAAAAACTTATTTGGAAAAAGTACCAGACAAAATTTAGTTTTAATTACTTCATGTATCCATTTGATGGATTTCAAGGACGCCTCTGTACAGTAAGTAAGCTCCCACAACTTTCAAGATCATCTTCCAGAGCCTCAGAGAAGCCTACAGTACCCCACATCAGAAAGCTGAATGATGCCAGCACTCAGTACAGCACCTGATCAGTTTGAAGCTGTTGACGAAGAGCTCGCACTAGCTCTTGATTTTCTGGATGTATGTTCTGATGTTCATTTCTGTGAAAGAAAATACAAGCAATAAAAGTCCCTGTGATCCAAAACTGAAAAATAATGAAACAAATATGAAACTTGAACAAAGGGCAAAAAATCATTCTTTCCTGCTATAAAGGATTTTAAAGGAAGTACACAAATAATTAAGGAAACAGGAATTTATTCTGGATCCTAAAGTTGCTTTGGACGCTTAAATCTGTACAGCCGCAAGATTTTTCAGAGATTCCATAATCAATTATTAAATAATGTTAAAACTAGATTTTAATCTGAGAAAAAATTAGGCCATGAACCTACAAAAAATGAAATTGCTTGAAAACTTTTTTGATTAAACATGCAGAAATATTCTTCATTTGTCTCCACTGCTAGTTTCTTATTTGTTGGTCTACTCATGAATTACTAGTTTTTCACTCACTGCCTAAGTCATAGAGTTGAAACCTCCTAATTACTTCAATTTTATCTGCTACATTACATTTGCATAAGAAAGGATAGACAAACTTACATTTAGAATACTGAATTTATGTAACTATCAGCAAACTGGGTATAAAAAGAAACCACTCTTTTAAAATCACTCTTTTTTAGAAAAGAAAGATTCTACTGGCAAGCAAACTACATTTTAGATATGCCAAGAGGAATCACTGGGAAGGGACACACTTAAGAAAGAAAGATGGATATATCACAGATTTGAAATTCAAAAGCACACTGGGACAGAACTGAAATTAAAAATGTGCTGACAACAATCAGAGGTGTGGAGTTACAACAAATATGAGTCAACAGCATATTAAAAATGTGAATTTTTATGCTTAATTCATATGGATTTCAATGATGATACATTCTGCTCAGTACTCTTGAGGTCTCAGCTGGATTCTGCTCTCCATTTTGGGCTAAATGCATAGAAACATATAGAGAAGTTGGAAGAAGTTCAGAAGATAATAAGAACTACTGCCCACATTTTTTAAGCATTAGAGAAAGACTTAAGAAATGTCAGTTTATACAGAAGACTGTTCATGGAGTGAAAAGGTGACAAGATAAGTCTTTCATTCTATAAATATGAACAATTATTTCCCACAGTTATCTAAGGCTTGTGGAAATACATCTCTAACTGCATCTAGTGTACAAAATCAGACAAGATTACCTCAGGCTATTTTGATCCATCCCTGACTAAAAGTTAAATCATAAAACAGGTTGCAATACTCCCAGGGATATTGAGGTAAGCTGATCCTCTGTCAGAGATGAGGGCTGGACTGGCTGAACTTTGAGGACATTTTCTGGTTACAGTTATATTATATAATTTCCTTAATGGCTGAAGAAGCTTCTGCAATATTTTCCTTCAGTTAACGTGGGTAATCATAATATTGCATTATTGCTGTGTTTAACATTTTGTCTGCTTCATTCTTTCTTCAAAGAGAAATAGACAAGTCTCATATTTTTCGTGCTAATATTTACATGGTTATCTGTAAAAAGAAAATTTATTTAATATGAATGTGGGTGACACATGGAAGTTTTTTGATGGAAAGCCTATATTAAAACCCTTCTTATGCGCCCTTGGTCTCCATGAATCAGATTTTGTGGATGTTGTCTGTCACACATGTTATATATACAGAAGTATTTTTTCTATTTAGATGCTACAAATTGAACATTTTTCACATCTTCAGTTTACCAGAATGTTTGACATATATTGAAGTTCAATTTGATTTGCACAAGTGGAAGGTGTAAATTGTAAGACAGTTTATTCTGACTTCGCTATAAACAACTAATTGCAAATTTGCTACTGAAAGTGTTAATTTATATGACCTTACCCTGGTATCACATACTGCACTGAAATCATGACAGCATTTGCAGAGCTGTACAGTATGTACTGTCACTAATGCCTAAGATGGTGCTGAGGTAGCTGAAAAATCATGCAATGCTCAGGAAGCGACAGGCAGAGCTCAAGACATCAAATTCATAACTTCTGTTATGCAATTAGTGTGAGAAGACAACTGAAATAAATGAAAACCAATATGGTGCTATGTAATTAAGGGCATTATCAAACACAAGCCAGAAAGAAATAAAGTTAGATGCAAAGGCCTTTTATTTCCCCATTTCTGACTCCTAGCACACCAAAACTCGAAGAAAAAGGTCATGTGATGTGGAAAGATTGTGTTATGTACCACAGAGGACCCTGCCAAACTGCTATTACTGGAAGGAAGAAGACTGCCCACTCATGCAGTGTGCAGTCTCACACAAGGAAAGAGAGGGACAGTACTTAAAAGGACTGGTGCATCACTCTGCAGTGATGGACACTGTTAATTTCCACGGACTAAAATCTCACTTCTGATGACAATAGTGACTGGATCTTATGCTCAAACCATACAATGGATAGAAAAATGAGATTAAAAGTATCTAACCTGTAGACCCATAAACATGGAAGAGATAAGTCATGAAGGACAAATAGCTTGTAGGGAATTTAAAAGGTCAGGCTTCCTTTAATTTGCTGAATACACTGAATTTTCACAATCTGATTTGCAATGTGACAACTTACCAGTTTAAAAGAGGATGAAAAAAATCTGGCTTAATTTTATCAAAATTTGTAACTCAAAAGCATACAGGCTTCACAAAACTATCATATAGTATCTGAAACGACACATCTGCAACTTGTTACAAATCTTAATTATGTCTTGTAAGTTTCTCCGCCAGAAGCATGAATGAAGCTTTGATGTGATGCTTCATTGGGTCTTTTCAACTGGAAACAAGTATAACAAGTATATCCCTTAACAGTTCTCTCCATATTCTGCTTCTGGCCCTAAAACCTACTGCAACATATACTCCTTGCTCCTCATTTCTCTTTTATTCAGCTCCTGCAACTATTCATTACCATAAGCTTTCTTTCCTGTATAGTTACCCATGACCTGTTCCTACCCAACTTAAGTATTTCTGTTCTGTTGATACAGAAGCATGAAAGGCAAAGAAAAGAAATGGGGCAATGAACACCATATAAGGAACACAAAGACCACTGTACTGTCTAAGGTAACTAGAGAAGAAAAAGAAAATACTCTTTTTCTCCCCTCACTTCCCCCTCAGTGCTAAATTTATTAAAAGTACTATAATTTTTGTACTGTACAGATTTTCTAGCATACTGTGCAGATTTTGATGGCAACAATACAAAGGAGATAGATGAAGAATGCTGCTGAATACAGACAACTTCAAAAAGTACCAGAAAGCAGAGCAGAGAGCTAAGAGGATACTGGTAAGATGTTCACTTGTCAGTCACAGAATCACAGTCAAATAATATGCTGAGTTGACAGTGACCCATCGGGATCATTGAGTTCAACTCCTGGCCCTACATGGACACCTCAAGACACACATGCCTGAGAGCATTGCCCAAACATGTCTTCAATTCTGTCAGCTGGTGCTGTGACTTTCCTGGGGAGCCTGTTTCAATGCTCAACCATCTCCTGGTGAAAAGCTTTTTTTCTGATATCTAACCTAAATCTCCTTGGACTCAGCTTCAGGTGTTTCCTCAAGTCCCGTCACTGGCCACAAATCATCCAATGCCGACCTCCAAAGACTGGAAGCTTTGTGTTTTCAGTTTTTTGATCCTCCAGAAAATAAACTATCAAAGTATGAATTCCAAGGATTTACAGTCAAACTTTTAACCTACCTCATTACACTGCAGAGGCAGTCGACAACTAGCCTTATCTTCGACCCTAACCAACTCTTCATTATTGGTGCATCATCTCTCCAGACTTAATTCTGACTGAACTCCTGCTACTCTTGCCAACTGCTGACTCTTGTTCCACTCACTTTTTAAAAAATATTTCTTACTTGCCTTTCTAGAGTTCAAAAATAAAGTATTAACTTTCAAACTAAACACTTAAAATTCAAGTCACAACTGCCACAAATATCAATATGAGGGGTAGAGAAATCATAACAAAGCAGATGAAAAAGAGGCATTCTTAAAGCAATCTGAATAACTGAAACAGCTTTGGAAAAAAACAAGGCAAGGTGAAGTGGATGCATTTCTTAAGATTCCTTGATCTCTTGGTCCTGAACTGCAGCACTGCCTTGTAGTCCAACCAAGTTCTCCCACCTGTAGTTTATTTTGTAGCTTGCTCTCAAGTAACTCTACCCCAGCAATACTTCTCATGTGGACATATCTTCTCCAGTAAGTTCCATGATGCCACTATGTCACTAAAATTGAGTTCCCTTGGTTTTGAGAACTGCTATGTGTTCAGAAGTCTAGACACATCCATAAAATAAAAATTAAAAAAAAAAGCAAATCTGAAGTTCGGACTCATTTTCCCAAAACACCTAGGCTAAGATATTAGTTAGGAAGCAAAGAAAAACTGGAAATGAAAATAAGCTTTGATGATTTGATCATTACAGTTATTAAATTCTAAAGTTAACATTTTCCTGTACACCATATATATTGAAGTCCACTGATTTACAGCATACTCATTAAAAAAAAAAATCAGCCAATTTCTTTGGATTTGGCTGGGTTGTTTGTTTTCTTGGAAGGAGACTGCAGCTAGAACATACATTGGAGGAATATATCCAATTTTAATTTTGGAGTCATTGACAAATCTGTACTGATAGCAGTGATATAGACTGTGAATTTAACCATTTTCAGTCTTAAGGAATGATGAACACTAATCAGTTGGATTATCTGAAGATAAGGAAGAGTTAAACTCCACTTTTGATTCTAGCTGAGCCAAACAATTAGTTAAACATAGTAAGCAATCAGTCACTTCCCTACTGTCACAAAATCACAGTTTTTATGTACCAACACACAAAGTTGTCAAGAAAGTTAGGATTTTTATAAAAAATTTGTAATTCCTGTCAACACATTCTCACCTTAAAAGTGTAAATACCAGAGCAGCAATGAAAGTGAAACTGAGCACAACTGCCACCAGTACCTGGTCACTTACTCCTTCTATAACTGAATCATTATCTAGCTTCAAACTCTGAACTTCTGCTTGATGACTGGCCATCACAGCTCTAAAATGTAAAAAGAAATATATATATACATATATTATAACATATGTGCACAGACATTTTAAACACAATTATAAAAATATGTAAACAGAATAGTCATTGTTGGGAGAAAAGAATGATACAAAAAGAAGGAATGTATCCATTTTTACCAAACACTGAGCTTGCTGTAGAGGTCTTATGCAGTAGCAAACAAATCTTAAATGACTGTGTTATGATTTAAAGATTAAAAAAAAAAATTGTCAGATAGTTTACCTGGAAATCTTTACAAGATAAATTGCACAGAAATAGGTCATTACTGAACTGGCCATATTCTAAGGACAGTTTACTGAAAAAAATTTTAATAACTCTGCATTATCAAGAGTTTTAGCTATTACACACTACATCATTCATGGTAGGCTAAGCCAACACAGAAACTTAACTTTTGCCACTTATATGAATGACAAAACAAGGACATTTTGGGTTTAGTGTTAAATGCCCATTTGGATACACAGGAATCACCCAGTATATTTTAAACTTCATTTGCATTCTCTGTGCATTACCAACCTTTAGCTGGAAACATGGGGAAAACTTGAAAGCAAAATAGTATTATCAGGCTTCCTTAGTTAGACTCACTTGTTTTATATTTGTTTCACATTTTTAGCCATCAGCGACTAAGGCTAACACTTATTAAACTACAGCACTAACCTACAGCTGGAGACATGCAAAATAAAATAGTTTCCAACCCACTGCTGAATCACCGTTGTTGCAATCAGGAAGTGAAATAAACTATGGCTGTGAATATTACAAAATCAGAAGGGTGAAGCTAACTCTGTCAAATGACATGAAACATCACACTGATTCTCTGTCCATATACAATCAAAGTATTTTCCATGAAGCTGACGCAAAGTCCCAGTATTGGTTTCTGAAGGCAGGTAAGACTGGTATCTTTTTATGTTTCCTAGTCCAGCTTGCAAGCTTTCATCAGTGTTTCACTGCACTTCACAGCTCATGTGTCATTTTTAATTTAAGCTTCACTGTCCAGCAAATATCACCAAACACCCTCGGGCCCTGAATTAATTGCAAAACTGAAATGGAGCACAAGTCATCAGGATTTTAGTGGATACCTGTAATGACTACCCTGGCAAGATTTCAGCATGTCAGGCTATTGCTAATAAAAAAGCATCATTGTTTCCCTAAGACAACTACTCTCACTCTCCACATTTTTTCTAGAATAAGCAGTGGAGCTTTTTTCTAGCTTCCTTACATTTGTGGGAGCTGCCTTCTGTAGCAGCAATACAAGAGAAGGTGATACATTCTAAGAGCATTGTTAAAAAAATGTAAGTGGTATAATTAAGTGCCATAAGAGCAGAGCAAACTTGTGGAGAACAAGGGAAGATTTCATTAACTGTTGTATTTTTGGGCTTTCACTGTGAAAACTAAAATGGAATAATTAAGCATATATGAAGTGAAACAATGAACTAAGTTATTCTAAGTGCGCCAATCCGAACTGAGACTATTATTTCTGTAACTGTAGTCAATTTTTTGCTAATTACAGCTTTCAACAAGCAACTGTGTCACAATATTTGGAAAGAGTAGTTTCTTTCAAAGGTGGAACACCTGTGACTCATAAACAGGCATTTTAAAGTAGGTCAATGTTTACACACGTTTCATATATAGTAATGAATAAAAGACCAGATCTTTGTGGAAAGGTCTTACATAGGAACATGGGCCTACACAAGGAGTTAGAGCATTTCTTTGCATAGCCAGTTACACAATTACATTTCTATAGCTAAAGCCATGAGGTTAAGATGTGGAATTTTTCTGAGCAGTGGTTCCCTGGTGCTGATGATCTGGGCTGGCAGGTGTGCTGTGATGCCTCCTTAGCTCAACATTACCTGCCTGTTATACTTATTTCTTTGCATATCCAGTCCAGAAGAAGCTTCTCTTTCTTACACTACATCATTCTGAGAGACCCCATTTTCCACAACTGTGCATGCTGACATCTTCAATTCTGATGTTTCTCCTCCTTAAGTATCATTATCAGCCAATTGATTTTTACTCTGTCCCACTGTTTTTTCTGGGTTGACCACCCAGAACAAAACCAGAAGTAAATGCCAAGGAACTTGTATAATTCCTCCATTGTTCCACATCAGTTCTGTTCGAATATACCAACGTGCCAATGACAACTACATCCCAGTAAGTATTACACAGGGTTTTGGTTTTGTTTTTTTTTGTCAGAAATACCTATTGTGTCAGAGACGTACAGATGATTCTTACATTAATGCCTGAACTGCCTCTGTCACTGCTTGCTTGATGAACTTTGAAAACAACACATGCATTATCAATATCACACCAATTTAAATCAGTTTCCCTGAACAGCCTCCAAGACATCTACTCCAGCTCTTCCCTCTCTGTATGTTCCTTGCAACAACACTCTAAATTCTTATCTGCCTACCATTAATAGCACTCATTGCATCTGCTTGCCTTCATTTCTGCTCACCCTTTCCTGAAATACCAAACTAAGGTGCCAAAGTTAGCATCTGAACACGAAAACAAAATACATAGATCCTCACCTTCTCTTCCTTCTTGCATATAATGCCAGAAGGAATTATAGATCTTATATCTACTTCAGCCCTTCATTTTGAAACACATATGACTTTCCCAATAACCTTTTTGACAAAAGCATAGTGCCCAAGAGAAATTATTGCACAGTCTTTCTCTCCGCATAAACACTGAGAAACTTAGTCTTTGCTTATGTATCCATACTGCAGACAAAGACAAAGAAGAGGGGAAGTGGAATCTTTGCCTCAGTGTCACTCCCAACTGCTTCTATCACTGAATTCTAGAGAAGACAAACTACCAATGCTGAATGCTCGTGTTGTTCATATTTTAATTTACTTGCTGCTTCTGGACAGCCAAAAAGTGCTGTGCATATTTTTCTTATTGATGCCAGCACTTTTTCTGAATAAGATCATTGCACAGGAGAGCTGACAAGACTGGTGTAGACTAGGTACTGCAAAATAGAAGGATATCACTTCAAAAGAACCAATACATACTCTCTCTGAATTCACGCCTCAGTAGAGACAGTTATCTCCTCCTCCTTCTCCTCTTATCTCTGAGATAGCATGTTAAAAAAAGCAATATCAACAAGGAAAATGTTAAAATACAGTAATAGAAAAAATGTCTGACTGAAGGAGGAAAGAATTTTCTGATTTCAAGGCTATCTTGAATATTTTCAAACAAAACACACAGAACTGGAGACTGGCAGTTCATGTTTCTTCAAGTGCAACCACAACAGCTGGAGTGATCTGCAGTGGTTTGAAGGTATGATAGGCTGGATAACTAAAAATAGCTTCTAAGAAATCTCCCCTCACAGTGTATGTGTTTAGCAAGTGCTGCTCTTATAGCTGATGCAACTAAGAAGCAAGCTATAGGAGATTTAACTCTTAAATAATGTAATGAAGACTCAGTCTTCAGAGATAGCCAGCCTTGATAAAGACCAAGTGTGTGTAAAAGAAGACTTCCAGAACCAGACTTCATCACATATATCTAACCACTCCTAAAAAAATCACTGTTAATAATTTGATGCCATTCAAGAGCAAGTTAGTGTGGTTCATACTAAATGCTACCCATTGACACATTACATTTGTCTAGTTATGAAAAAATGACAGCATTTCATCAACCTTTTCTTGGTACAATTATTTTCAGACAAGGATGGTACATCACAGGCTTTTCAGATATTAAATTACTTTAAATTTTTTATTTCTTTCTTTTCTGTAGGTTTATGTTATCTTGTTTCCTTTTATAATTGAAAAGAAGGTTTGAATTTTTTTATTGCTCTGTTTCTATTCTTTAATATTATAAATTCATGTCTACACTAGCTCTGAGAATAGTACCAACTGTATAAGATTGCTTCAGGGGAAAAAAATTGAAAATAGATTAAATTCCGATAAATGATTTCTGGTTATACTGAAGACTTTTTCTCTTTTTAGACATTTCACAAGGATGGCCTTCTGAAATGCAAGCATAACTCCACCCTCTGTTCCAATGACAGGACGAAAATCAAGCAGCATCTGATAATACTCACATCAAAACTGGAATTTATACAATTAACTTCAGAATGTTAAAAATACCAACTGCAAACTTAAAAACTGAAAAAAATGCTAGACCTTTTTCCTACATTAAAAATATCATCACCAAAGCCCAAATTTTAAATTCCAGCTTTATTTCATCTTATCTTCAGATTACTGGCACTTGCTTCAAGTAAAACAACACAGGAAAGGGGAAAAAGACAAGGAGTTACTCCTCCATTCCATGTGGGCTAGCTAAGTTACAGCTTGACATTGCACCCCAGTAGACTGGGATCAGGTTTATCTCCATGAGGGTTCTTGATGGCTAGAAAGTGTAAACAACCTCAGAGTAAATTATCTGTAAAAGGTTTTGCAATAGAAAGGAATGCAATTTACTGTTTGTAAAATCATAAAGTTTTGTTTATAAATCTGTCAGTAAATAATCATCTGTACAGAAAATCACCTTGTTATCAGTTTTTCTCAGAGTGATCACTGACAGAAAGTAACACTATTTTTTTTTACATTTCAAGTAAGAATCTACAGACCTTTTAAGAGTTACATTTTTCCCTCTGTGGTTATGTATGAGCAAAGCTATTTTTTAAGCAAAAAAAAAAAAAAAGCAGAACTATAATGAGCAATACTGCAAGTGCAATGGCTTTTATTCTTGGAAATTCACACAGATCACATTGAAGTCTGAGGGAATAAAGACATACACTAGTGTGGATGTACTATTTCTTAATTTTTCAGATCTATGTATCAGAATTACATATCAGTATTATTAGGACTTTCAATGTTCAACATAAAGCACAGCTACAACAATATCCTATGCCATGACTCATAAAGACATGAAAACCAATTCTGTCTTTCCCATGATGTGTTAAACAGCTGTCAGCTATCCAAAGTCAGAATTTTTCCCCATAGTTTTCTGAAGTATTTGAACTTAGATAAGTTCACCAGGGAAGTGCCATATGATACCATACTCTTCAAAACCACAGACATTTTTAGGACCCACTACCAAAGGAATGTGCAAGCACAGTGAAAAAGAAATAAGAGGCTCTCTTGATGTCTGAGAAGTAAACAATGAGGTAACATACAAGAAATACTGATGTGAGGTACAAGTTATTAACCTTACTGTACTGACTTTGTAAGCATGGCACAATTTGCTCAACATCCGAAAGTTAATTTGGGTAACAATATGTCCTTTATGGGATGGGATGAGAAAATGGAGTTTTGGGTTTTCATTTATTTCAGTTTTATTTTGAGTGTTTTCCTCTTGATGCAGTTACCAGCAGCCACCACCAGTTCTCGAAAAAAACTATAAAGTTAAGACAGTGATGGTGAGCCAGTATGCAAGCCAGAACCTGCAATTCCTTTTGCCAGTTGCCTTTTATTAGCAAAAGCATTGCCCCTGCCCTTTGAAATAGTTGCTTAATTTGTAGTTGTGTATTTTCCAGAATAAGCTAATTCATCTCCAACTAGTCAAATAACACAGGTCACACTTTCTTAAGAACAAAAAGGCTTTAACCCCTCAAAATTTTCTCCCATGTAAGAGAAACAAACAAACAAATTGGTTTCATTTGTATCAAAGAGTTTCCAATAAGATTGATGTGTTTTAGATAACATAAACCAACTTTTAAGAATTAAAGCATAGTAAACCAGAGCATATTTATTCTGTAATCCACCCTCTGAAGACACATTAGCTTATATTGAAATATCTATAGGCATAAATTTAGCATGTTTCATTTAAGAGAAAAACAGGCAAAAATTCCCAAAATAAAAACAAATTCTTTTATGTAGGGCAAAAATTAAGACCTGTCTCATCAGAAGCTATGTAATTACTTCCTGCTTCAGGGTAGTAGCAGGTCATGGCCCCTCTCTGTGGTTGACAATGGAACTTTGTGAATTTGACTCAGCAAACTGGATCCTACAGTTATATATGCTCTCTTCCTTTCAGAGTCCAAAGATTTGCCCATAATGCACTCAGAAACAATTAAGAACAGCAGGCATGAACTACACATGATGAACAGTGGAAATGTTGAAGACTCTATGAGTTTACTAGCCTAAATCTTGAATCAGCTAAATCCTGAAGTGATACTTTGTATCCAGGTTCTTTAGTGTACTAAAGTGGGACTTCGAAGAAGTGCTGTAGGAAATATAACTTTATAAAACAGAAATAATGGAAATTATTGATATTGTACTCAGAAAAAGTGTTTCTGAGGAAACAGGATTTATTAGCTTTGCATTTTTGTGAGCACAGTCTTACTTGAATAAAGCACCACACAATAATCTCTAGTACTAAGTATCTCCCTATATTATAAAAATCAGTAGGAGAAAATCCAAAGGACATATTTACTAATGGAAATGAAAAAAAATTCAAATATAGCAACATATAAATTGATGAGACGTATTCTGTGACAAGCCTGTTACAACTGACTTGGGATTATCGTACTAGAATTTCAAGCAGTCTGTTAATGCATCATTATTATGAGTTTGCATCAACTTTGGGTTTACAAAGCAGTTCAGCTGGTATAAGAAATACAGCCAAACTTGGCTGTATAATATTCATTCATATGCTCACCATGAACCACCTTTGCTCTCGGGACTGTGCTGACTACATTTAAGTGTAGGCATACTCTTTGCAAAAGAGAATGAAAAAGGCCTAAACAGTCTTGCCAACAGAGGAGAGGGCAATTTCAGTAGGCAAATAATGATTTTGTAGAGTCTATCTTATGAACTGACCAAGTGAGGCACTTGCCTGATAGAGCAGGTTTCAGCAAGGTCTGAGGTCAGCAGCGTCTGAGGCACATTTTTTCCTAAAGAGAAAAAAAAAAGAAGAAAAAAGAAAGTAGATATTCTACTTTTGCTGATGGAATCACGCTTTGCAAGTTAAAAGTAATGCAGCTGCAAACAACAGGTGCGAGGCTGTGAGGGAAAATAATCCAAAATTAATATACCATTCTACTGGGAAAACCAAATGTCTCCAATAATTTTTCTCCTGAGCACAAAACCATATGGATGGCTTGAAGCAAAAAGCCAAATTCAATGGCCCGTTTAGCATTACTATTCTGAATATCTGCCTGGGTGATGCATGACTTGTGTAAAACAATTCCCAACAAAGTCTTCCACCACTTCATAAGGCCAAAACATACTGAAACATATAGAGTTCTAAACAAACTAGAGGGTGGAACTGAATTCATACGGGAATTCAGAGATAAGGGCATGAGAAAAAGCCTGCTAATGCCTTCAGCTTGGATACCTGACTTTCCTGATCAGACAGGAAGAAAAAGAAAATATTGTCACTTTGTTATGATAAAGTTTACTGCAATACGGTAGTACTTCAGCTAAGCATGAGGAAGCTTCAGATCTCTAAGGAAAAGTGCCCAAGAATTCCTTACTGTAGAAAGTGCTACTTCCATATGCCACCTCATATCTAAAATAGATAGCAAGGCAAAAAAGCATTACTGTATTTGTTTGCGTCAACAAAATAAAAACTACAGGGCAACAGGCAAAGCAGAGTGGGAAATGAAACATGGAGGAAGATATGACAGAAAACCTTAAACAATGCAATGTACCCGTGACAGCATTATTTGTCAAAAGTACCAAGCAGGTCTCTTAAAGCACACATTAAAACTTGGAATGGAAAGTTGGTAGTTGTGCAGTTTTCTAAGACTTTAAATTCATTCCAAAACCAGTAGTTACCTTTAAAATGAAGACAGATTTGATTTATAACTTATACAGCAGATTATACTCTGAGATCTGTAAGAGAGTACTTTTCTGGGAAAAACTGAAAATTTTCACAGCTTCTACAATAATCTTCAGTTCAAAAGAAGCTGACATAAAGGGAGATTTTGTCCACATTACTAATCTATTAAATGGAAACATTCTGAGGAAATGGGCAAAATAGTGACAGTTTCTGCATCTGTGACCCTTCCTGTTTACACAACCCCCCACTGCTATCAGTGCCCTGTGCCTGCTACTCCATGTTGTTGCCTGTCAGGCTCGCTGTTAACTGATAGGGAACTGCAGAACTTATCACTAAGCCACGCACTCTCATTGCAAACCTCAAACAGTCCAAAATCCAACACACTGCTGAGAAAGAGTTAGTTGAATTTCTCAGGTGACCCATTTGCAGCATGATGGACAGCTCTTCTGGCTGGGGGACAGCAAGGACGCAGGAGCACTCTGGCCACAGACAGACTCCTTCTCTTTGAGACAAAAAATTAATTGAATCACCTGAAGAATCACACAGAACCAACTAGGCTGGAAAAGACCACTGAGATCACCAAGTCCAATTAGGCTGAACACCACCCTGTCAACCACACCGTGACACCAAGTGTCATGTCTAGTCTTTTCTTGAACACTGACTGGGACGGTGACTCCGTGGGCCTCCATACCCAATCACTCTTCTTTCTAGTCACTGCCCACAGCTAGTGTTAAGCAAATAACTTACAGAATCGGAGAATGTTAAGAGATTGGAAAGAACCTTAAAGATCATCCAGTCACAACATCCCCATGCCATGGACAGGGACACCTCTCACTAGACCAGGTTGCTCAAGTCTTACCCAAACTGGTTTTCAACAGTGCCACAGCTGGGGCATAAACCTCCTTGGACAACTTGTTCCAGCATCTCAGAGCCTCTGACAGCAAAAAATTCCTTCCTGCTATCTAGCCTAAACTGTTCTTCTTTAAGTTTGAACTCATTACTCCTTGTCACTACAGTTCCTAACGAAGAATCTCTCTCTGGCTTCCATGCAGACCCCCTTCAGATACTGGTAGGTCGCCTGTTCATTAAACTTATTACAGGAGGGCTTTGTTGAAAGGAAGCTAGCATCATTGTCTTCTCCAAAAACAGAGAAGAATGTCGTCAAGGCTGCTCCATACACAAGCCAAGCCACACTAGATACTAAGATTATAATATGTCTGTGGGTACAGGGACATTTCCTATTCCAAAAGGAGGAAAAACTTGTAGGAGCTGCTCTTTTCACTATGAGAAGAACGTCTGCGGGTGAAAGGTCATTTTCTACTCCAAAAAGAAAGAAAAACCTTGTAGGGGCCGCTCCACCAGGAGGCCAAGCCACATTACACACCTACATTGATAACGTCTGTGGTACACCATCCTCACAAACCCGCGCTGCCAGCCCTGCCGGACACTCCTAACCAGCTCCTCGGCGCAAAGACACACACACACGCACACACAGCGGGCAAGGGCTGCAGACCCCTCCCACCCGAGGGCCCGGCGGCGTACGAGGTGTCTCGACGGACATGGAACGGAGGGGTTCGCGTCTCCCTCACCCTCCCCAGCGCCCCCGAGGCCGGCTGCGAGAGGCGGACAGCCCGGTTTGCTCTGTCCCCGCCCGTCCCCCCGCGGTACCTCCGCCGCCGCTCGCCGCCGGCCT